>CAWUFW010002155.1:1800000-2378512 GCA_963921515.1 Calotriton arnoldi | reverse complement strand
CAGTCAGGGGACTGAAACCACACTCACAGGGGATGGGGCCCAGTCACACACACGCATCCACAAGCACTGCGCAGTCCACAGTTGCCTCTCCCTCCGAAGCCCCCTCCGTTGCCTTACCTGCAACCCCAAAGACCCAGCGGCTCTTCCTCAGTGACCTCGGCCTCTTCCCCTCCGATCCAGCTGATACAGCATTCAGGGGGAAGAGGAAGCCCACCCACACGGAGCAGAGTGCCCCTCGCCAATGGACACCCTCCCCCAGGCACAGACCGACTGACGCCCCCATCCGCAAGTCCCCTCGGACCCAGAAGAGCAAGACCCCGCCGCTGCCCTGTAGCTCAGGCACCAAGTCTCCTTCCTCCATCCCTCAGGCCCCCACTCCACAGGTGCCCCCACCACACCCTGACCCAGGTTCCCCCACCCACAGATACACCATCCCCAAAAACATCAGGCCTTCTCCCCCTGCCACTTGCTCTTCCGGCCCCACACCCCCGCTGCGCTTGTCTGTGCCACTGGTGTGGAGACGGTGTCCTCCCCTCTGTCCTGCCCACCTTACCTGATCCCCATTCTCCTCCCCTGGAGGTAGGCACTGCAGTGGAGTCCACTACCACCCTGTCTGACTTGGGCACTGCAGTGGGGAACCTGTCCACTCCATCTGCACGGTCCCCTGCAGTCTTGCCGGCACCCACACCATCAGAGTCATGCCCCCCACTTGTGCCGGCACACATCATGTCAGACACCTCCACTGCAGTTGTCAGTGGCTCTCCAGCACCCACCTCCCCTTCCCTGCCTCCTTCTGGTGAGCCATGATCCTGTCCCTGCGGTGCCTGGCCTGCCCCCCGTATGCCCCTCCGAGGGATTGTCCCTGGTTTTCATCAGTGCAGGCATGCGTAGGGTGACATCTGCCACTGTCACCCTGTTTTGACTTTCATGTTGGACTGGCCATTGGCCTTTGTTAATTTTTGCTGGACATCAACTGTTAGACCCACATATGCTGAATAAAGCACCTTTCTGTTCTCTAGTGCTTTGCTTCTGATGTACATGTTGTTGATGATGCTAACCATGCCCTTGCTGCAGTGATGGTGATATTTGGTCTCATGATAATGAAGTGTTACTGTGCAGGAACACATGTGGTCCAGGGGGAATGTGTCCTATCCTGTGGTGTATCCATGTCATCCTTAGCAGCATCTGAGGGTGTCATGTGTTCAATATTTGGCAATGGGATTTCCTACTTACATTAGCAATTTCACATCTGTGGCTTCCACCCCTGCACATCTGTTGTGCCTGCCATTGTTCAATTAGTCTACTTCCCTGACCGTGTGGCCATCTCCACTGGACATGCAGGTTTGGGCATCAATGGGGAAGGACTCATCTGTGTTGTCAGTGCAACATTGCTATACAAGTGTGTTGGATCTGTGCTGATGATTTCGTTGGCACTCCCATGACCAGGCTGATGTGACGGGAGCCTTCATTTGGTGCTAATTGTTGACTGTGTGACCAAGTGCTCAGCTGACATGATGGAGCCCTACTGAGGCAACATATGGCACAGCTTTCCTCACACAGGAGTGGAGTCCCCTCATGGCAGTGTGTACTCCTGTGACATTGCCTGCGCCCAAGGTGTGTGTTGTATGAGCATGTCTGTGTGTTCACTTCCGTTTTGCTGTGCATGCTGGGATCCCTAGTGTTGTACCTGTTTGTGATGCTTGCTGAGTTGACCTATGTTCCCCCAAATCTTCTCCCTGGATTCTCTGTGATGTGGGTGCATGGCACATTACTGGTCATCAGGGTGTCACCCATAGGTGTGTTTGCTGTCAGGGCTGAGTTTGTGTGCAGACGCAGATGGGTCACAGTCAGGATTCCCCTTGGCACTTGTTGTTTACACCTGTCATGTGATTTCCAGTTTGTGTTATCTTTCAGTGATTGTGACACGTTGTGTGTGTGACTGCTGGCACTCCTCAGGGTCCGGGCTGCAATGTTGGTAGTTGTCTATGTGTGTTCTTTGTGGGTGACCTTGGCTTCTTCATTGGTGTGTGGACTGTGGCTGGGATCCCATTGGTTGGTGTGGTATTGCCGTCATGTCCATGTACAGCGTAGTGTGCAGTGTGGTCAGACATTCAGGAGTCTTGTTGAGTGGCCATGTGTGATGTGTTTCTGCACCTTGGTTCCCACCCACCACCCTGGGATTGTCATGGGTGCATGTGCAATGTCACCAGTTCATGTGTGCTTCACTGCTGCACATTGTTGGAGGTCGAGGTGTGTGGTGTTGAGTGTGTGCAGATGAGAGTTGTTGCCCGGCCAGACCCCTGCCTCCATGTTGGCCTTGGCTTACTGGCCGTGCTGATTGATTTGTGCTTGTGTAGGTGTGATGGTAGTTTGTTGCTCAGGACACATGACTGTGGTTCACAGTGTGAACGACATTTAGCTTTGTCATCACAGTGGGATTGTAATGCAGCCCAGGGTCACCACATTGTGGGGGCCCTGGGGTAGTGCTGTGGTGTGTCTGTGTCTTGCTGTGTCAGTTGCTGTTCCTACATGCTTGTGTGACATGTGTGATTTGTGCTCCCTCTCATCTGACAATACCTGATTGCCCACATAGAGGATTTGGATCCATGAGTTACCTTTGTGTGGCACTGTATGCACATCTGTGTAACTGGTATTCAGGCCTCCTCATGTGTTGTGTGGTTGCCTGGGGACACTGGCACCCCCTCACCTGTTGTGTTTGATGTGCAGTGTGGGTCTGCCTGTTTGTGTTTGTGCATCTGCACCACTGCATTGGCATATCTTTGGTGTGCCATTGGCTGTATGTTGTTTGGTGGGTTTCCCCTGCTGTCCCTGGGACTCCTAGGTCATCGGTCAGCACAATGATCATGGTTTGTGTGTCCCATTGCTGCCATGGTATGGTATCTGTTCACCTCACATCTACAGTCTCCACAGGGTATCTGCATTTGTGTGCCCATTGGTGCAAATATGTGGCTCTGCATTCTGATGGTCACTTCTGTCATTGTGTCATTGATGAATGTTGACAGTGTCAGCCCCCATGGGTGTTGTTTGTCTGCACATGGCCAAAGGTATGTCTTATTTGCACTGCAGTATTTGCCTCCCCCAATTTATGTTGCAATGGGACACATGCACTACTTTGCCACTGATGTGTTTTATGTTCTGTGACCAGGAATCATCCATGCAGTTTGGCAGTTGCAGCTTTTTCTTTGTCAACACTTGCATTTTGGTCACTGTGATGATGGGGGTTTGGACCCCATTGACACAATGTTCAAAATGTGCTTCAGCTATGGACCCCACGCTTACCTTTTGGTCACTGTGATGATGGGGGTTTAGACCCCATTGCCACAATGTTCTGAATGTGCTTCAGCTATGGGCCCCCACACTTACATTTTGCTCACTGTGATGATGGGGTTTTGATCCCCATTGCCACAATGGTCATGGCCTGCTTGCATTGTGGGGGCCACACACATATATGTGTGGCACATGTGATAGGGGGTCACATTGTATGTTCAAAGTCATGTTCAGTGTTGTAGGCATTTGACACAGTCTACACACGCTTGTCATGGTGTTGGGGGATGTCTTTTTCTTGCATTCCCTAGGTTGTGGTGTGCTGGTTGTGTCATGCATTGTCCATCCTATGAGTGGGGGTGGTGTTGGTGGTAGGCATCCAGCCCCCCATGGGTAGAGGTGGTAGTAGTGACAGGCATCCAGCCCCCATGGGTAGAGGTGGTAGTAGTGGTAGGCATCTGGCATCCCCTGGGTAAGGGTGGTAGTGAGTGACAGGCATCCAGCCCCCATGGGTAGAGGTGGTAGTAGTGACAGGCATCCAGCCCCCCATGGGTAGGGGTGGTAGTAGTGACAGGCATCCAGCCCCCATGGGTAGAGGTGGTAGGCATCTGGCACCCCTGGGTAAGGGTGGTAGTAGTGACAGGCATCCAGCCCCCATGTGTAGAGGTGGTAGTAGTGGTGGGCTTCTGGCACCCCTGGGTAAGGGTGGTATTAGTGGTAGGCATCTGGCACCCCCTGGGTAAGGGTGGTAGTGGTGGTAGGCATCTGGCACCCCCTGGGTAAGGGTGGTAGTAGTGACAGGCATCCAGCCCCCCATGGGTAGAGGTGGTAGTAGTGGTAGGCTTCTGGCACCCCCTGGGTAAGGGTGGTAGTAGTGGTAGGCATCTGGCACCCCCGGGTAAGGGTGGTAGTAGTGGTAGGCATCTGGCACCCCCTGGGTAAGGGTGGTAGTAGTGGTAGGCATCTGGCACCCCCTGGGTAAGGGTGGTAGTGGTGGTAGGCATCCAGCCCCCCATGGGTATAGGTGGTAGTAGTGGTAGGCATCTGGCACCCCCTGGGTAAGGGTGGTAGTGGTGGTAGGCATCCAGCCCCCCATGGGTATAGGTGGTAGTAGTGGTAGGCATCTGGCACCCCCTGGGTAAGGGTGGCAGTAGTGGTAGGCATCTGGCACCCCTGGGTAAGGGTGGTAGTAGTGACAGGCATCCAGCCCCCATGGGTAGAGGTGGTAGTAGTGGTAGGCTTCTGGCACCCCTGCAAGGTGGTAGTAGTGGTAGGCATCTGGCACCGCCTGGGTAAGGGTGGTAGTGGTGGTGGCATCCAGACTCCCATGGGTAGAGGTGGTAGTAGTGGTAGGCATCTGGCACCCCCTGGGTAAGGGTGGTAGTAGTGGTAGGCATCTGGCACCCCTGGGTAAGGGTGGTGTAGTGGTAGGCATCTGGCACCCCCTGGGCAAGGGTGGTAGTAGTGGTAGGCATCTGGCACCCCTGGGTAAGGGTGGTAGTAGTGACAGGCATCCAGCCCCTCATGGGTAGAGGTGGTAGTAGTGGTAGGCTTCTGGCACCCCTGGGTAAGGGTGGTAGTAGTGGTAGGCATCTGGCACCCCTGGGTAAGGGTGGTAGTAGTGGTAGGCATCTGGCACCCCTGGGCAAGGTGGTAGTAGTGGTAGGCATCTGGCACCCCTGGGTAAGGGTGGTAGTAGTGACAGGCATCCAGCCCCCCATGGGTAGAGTGGTAGTAGTGACAGGCATCCAGCCCCCCATGGGTAGGGGTGGTAGTAGTGGTAGGCATACAGGCCCCTATGTGTATGTGTGGCATTGGTGAGGGCCATCCCGCCCTATGGTGCTGCTGTTGCTGGTGTAGGTATTTCTGCATCCCTCTGTGTGTGATGTGTCGGGTACGTGTAGTTTGTTTTTGTTGTTGGTGTCTGACTTACCTTCTGCGCCGTACGCGTCCGTGCCTGTTCCGGTAATAGAGGTAGAATATTGGTAGGATCGGCACGAAGGGATTCATGGTTGGTCTCGCCTCTGCTCGTCTTTCTGTTTGCTTCGCCTCGTCCTCGTCGCTGGCGTGTTCGCCTCGTAGCCGTGGATCGTGTTGTGGCGCGAATCGGAGCTTATGTGCGCCTCTCCCGGATGCTTTGACGTGCCGTGCGTAGCGACGGGTTCGGCGCATACGGAAAGCGCATCGTACTTGTCCGGCCGGACGGGGCTGCATTTTGGCTTCCGTGCGACTCGATTCTGCGTTTACGGATCCGGCTCGGTCGGAGAACAGGACCTGGATTGGGTGAGTACGACTGGGTCGGAATCTATGCGTTGTGCGCATCGTACTTGCTCGTTCGGGAGAATGTGCGAATCGGTCGGGAAACAGGCATTCGCCAGGCTTTTTTCCTGGCCGAATGGTGTTGGGTGCGCCTCCGGCCGAGATCGGAATCGGCCCCCTTGTGTGTCAATCTCTGCAATGGCTTGGCGAACAGTGATAAATTCATAATCCACTGCCTGCAATATCCAGCCATTCCCAAAAACATTTGAACTTCTTTCTGAGTTTTTGGCGGATTCATTCGCATAATAGCATTGATCCGATCTTGTGAGACTTTCCGAATTCCCTTTTCAATGATATTACTAGGCCTGGGCGGAACTGCACGTAGCACAGTGCAAAAACGCGTTGCTTGCTTGCTCGCGGTCCTCAACGTCAAGTTGGCGACCGCGAGGGAGCAAAATGACATCCCGGCGAGACTTTTTCCTCGTTCGCGATCAGCAACATCAAGTTGCTGATCGCGAGCGTGGAAAATAAACCTCCCGGCGAGATTCTCAACGCGGGGAGGTCAGGTTTCTCATTGCGAGTGGTCGCGTATGCTCGCGACTGCTCGCGATGACAAACTACCAGTCCGCGTTGAGAAAACTGCCACTCGAGTACAAATCTATTCGAGCGGCAGAAAACGACCGCTTGCACTGTGCAAGATACCGTTTGCAATGATTGCAAAGTGCGGACAAGCAT
This sequence comes from Calotriton arnoldi, assembly GCA_963921515.1. Taxonomy (NCBI): domain Eukaryota; kingdom Metazoa; phylum Chordata; class Amphibia; order Caudata; family Salamandridae; genus Calotriton; species Calotriton arnoldi. Next base: position 2,372,233 of record CAWUFW010002155.1, on the reverse strand, counting down.
CCGGCACTGTGCAATCATTGCGAACAGCATTTCCTACCGCACTATGCAGTTCGCGTAGTGCTACATGTAGCTCGCGTAGTGCGAAGTGCACTTTGCGTAGCTACTCGTAGCGCTACTACGCGAACTACGCCCAGGGTTAGATATGACCCAAATACAGAACTTCTTTTTTACAAAACTGCAATTTTGCCGGTGACACTTTGTGCCCACCTACTGCCAAATGGTTCAGTAGAGCAATTTTATCTGTCACACAATCTTCTTTTCTTTTGGATGCAACCAACAAATCGTCAATGTACTGAACTAGTACTGACTCTTTAGGCATTACCAATGATTCCAAACATTTCTTCAATATCTGATTAAAGATTGAGGGGCTCTCTGTATACCATTGAGGAACTCGGCACCACGCCAAAACATGGCTTCCGGACTGGAACGCAAACAAATATTGGCTATCCGGATGCAAGGGTATCGAGAAAAATGCTTGACAGAAATCGATCACTGAGAACTATTCTGCGTCACATGGAATTTGATATAGAATCACTGCTGGATTCAGTACAATCGGACAACAAGGTATAACAAGGTATAACAATTTGGTTCACAAAAGCTTTTTCTTACCAACTTTACATCTCATGTTTAAATGGCATGTGCTCCCTGTGTCTTCCTTGTTTATATTTGCTCCCTAAAACATGCCTATCTGGGATATTGGTACTATTGTCATAACCCCTGGTTTTTGATAGGACAAGATTTGTTAATGACAAGATACACCGTTTTTTCCAGAGCGGTGCTCCTTTCCTGAGCTGTTGCCAGGTAGAGGTGTGGTTGCTTACCCAGCAGTGGCGGGTAAGGTTTTTCTTTGTTACCCTTTACAGAACCTTTTGCATTTCACATTTGATGCTTGTGATCATTGGTATGGATTAATTTTGTTTTGATTCTTCTTTTCTGATTATAGGTAATCCTTCCCTTTGGAACGGACAGACTAAGAAGATTCTCTGTCCTTATATCCTTTTTTGTTGTAGCACTTACACTGATTTAGCAGGAGCTATGTAGGTCCTGATGAAAGCCCTGCCTAGAATTAGGTTTATGGCTGAAACATGTTGACCATTACTATCTACTCTACCTTTGCGGTTTAAATCCATACCGCTGGTACACGTCTTTAATCCTGGCAAAGGGCGTATCTAAATAAAGTACCTCTTTTTTGCGCTCTTTAGCTAGTTTTAACTTCACTACCCTCACATTTACCAATTTTTGTTGCACTGCGCCCTCATTCACACAGCTGTCTCTTCATTTGTGGATTTACAATATTCTATTAGTTATTCAAAACATCCCTGAGCTCCTCCCTCTCAGAGAGGGGGTTGTAGCCCTCAGAGGAACTATGCTTTTCCTCTGGGAGGAGAATCCCAAATGATGAAGCATGTCACCTATGGTGAGTGAGGGATTTCGTCCTGAAAAGGGAAGTGCCCAAAGATAGATCTGTGGCACCTAGTCATTTGGTTCTGTACTCTGTATTTTTATGTTTACAAACTATGTAGTAGTGGTTCACCACACTTTCTGATCTTTTTGTCATAGACCCGAGGATTCTGTACTGTTTTGTGATATTGCATTGGGGATTGAATCCTGTGAGGTCTTTAAATTTCCCTAGGACCCTCTGGCGTTGAACCGTTCTTTGTTTGGTAGTCTTTCGAGCAGCTTTTTCGGCTGCGGGTCCCTTTTTTTGTAGGTATTACAGTTGGATACCTTTTTTCTCAATAGGAGCTTGTTTATGAAGGTTTAGATTTCAGGGTAGGCACAGCCATTTCTCTTTCTTGTCTCCAAGCAGTTTTGTATATCAAAATTGCTGAGCGACAGGGTTTAGCTTTTGACGACACAATGGCTCAATCCATCTTGAGCACACCTAGCATTATTGATACATTTCAAGGGGGTGCCCCCACACAGGGCGATGACTGGACCAAACTACTGGTGCTTAAGAAATCTCATTCTCGGGTTTACATACATGGAGCAATTATGACGGAATATCTCAGGGGTAATTGTGCACCAACAGGGCTAATTGTTACTAATGCTCCCCGTCTGTTTCTGGATGACAAGTTATTTCTCAAAGATTGGTCATTGGTGGCCTGGCGGTGTACCCGCGATTGGCTGATCCTTATTATCAATACAGCCAAGCGAATCGCGGACACCATTCTAATTGAGATACAGGCCCTAGAGTCTCAAATTAAAGTCACTTTGTCAGGGGCACTATTTAAGAAACAGAATGAAGAGTCAAATAAGAGCAATAAGGAGTTTAAAGACTCTGTTTTGACGTCTAAGATCAACAAATTTAAAAAAGATCTAGCGCGCTTTTCAATGGAGAAAGTATACCCATATACTAGCGCTGAATATGTGCCTCCTCAATACAATCGTCAGGGTCGCAGATATGGGTCGAACTACTCCACGTCAGACAGCGAAGATTGGTCCAGTGACTCAGACAATTCCAACCAAGGCGACCCACCCAGTAGAGGGTACGCCCGTAGAGGCAGAGGCGACTGGAGAGGGTTTCGAGGCAACACTCAACACATACCACCATCACAATGGTGGGCACCTGGCCCTTTTCATTATCCACCTTTTCTACCACATGGGCAAGTGTTTCCTTATCAGCCACAACCTCAGATGTACCCTAATCAGCCTTTTTTAGGGTTTGGCCGAGCAAGATCCAGAGGCAGGAGGCACAACAACAGACCCAGGTACATTGGGCAGACAACCCGCCGGCTCGCTCAACCCGGAGCATGACAGAAGCTCAGGCAGGATCGAGCTCCGAGGTGATCTAGTTATCAATCTGAGTAACAAGAGCTTGACTACAGATGAATTAGCCCTTCTTAACAAGGGACTTGGTTTTGTACCCTCGCACCGGGGTGATACTTTTGAGATCAAACGAGAACTTGCCCAATTTTTCCGGAAAATCCGTTTGAACTTTTTCTTCAGAGATAAAGCTCTAGATGTCACTGAGGAGTTGGATACCAATACTGGCTTAAGAAATAAATCTACATTCAATCCTCTTGCCAGTCAGGTTCCTCCTCAAGTTTTGACTTTTGAAAAAGCCTTGACCTCACAAGTTACTACTATTTGTGCCAAGGACAATAGACAGTATCAGAACTTGACCAAGAACGAACGACTAGCCATGGCATCCTTGACTGCTGATGACACCATAACAATCAAACCCGCTGATAAAGGGGGATCCATTGTAGTAATGGAAACCTCCTCTTATCGGACGGAATGTCTGAGGCAACTTGAAGACACACGGTTTTATAAACCATTGAGTGAGGATCCCACTAAGAGATTAGAACATGAAATCAAGACTCTTGTGGAAGAAGCGCGGTCTAATGACTGGATCACGACTCATGAAGCTACCTTTTTAGTAAAAACTTATCCCATTGTTCCTTACTTTTATGCACTTCCCAAGGTGCATAAGAGTCAGAGACCTCCACCTGGTCGCCCGATTATTTCGGGATTAGGCTCTCTACTCGAACATCTTTCCACCTTCGTGGACTTTTTGAGGCCCCTTGTAGTAGAGATGCCTACTTACTTGAAGGACACTAAAGAGGTTCTTAGGTTAGTGGATGACCTGAGTTTTGACGTTGAAAGTGATTACCTCGTCTCCCTCGACGTAGAATCACTGTATACGCGTATTCCGCAAGATGAAACCCTGGCTGCCATTGAAACACTCTTGTTAAATAGACCTCCAGACTCGATCACGCCTGTCTCATTTATCATTGATTGTGCCAGACTGGCCATGAAAGAAAACTTTTTTAAGTTTGAAGAACAGCTGTTTCTCCAGGTGTCTGGTACTTCAATGGGGAGCATCTTCGCTCCTAGTCTGGCCAATCTCTACGTTCACATTTTCAAACAAGAGCATATTTTGAATGATAATAATCCATACAGAGACCACATACGTGTATGGAAAAGGTATATTGACGATGTGCTTGTAGTGTGAAGAGGCACCTCCACCTCCATTACTGAGTTTAAGACCTGGCTGAACAACCGCAATCAATATTTGAATTTCACCTGCGAATTTAGCAAGACTCAGTTGCCTTTTTTGGATGTTAAGATCTCGCCTTTTGAAGGGGGCTTGAGTACTGAATTATACAAAAAACCAATGGCGAAGAACTCTCTCCTATCGTATAATAGTTTTCATCCCCAGGCCCTACGTGATAATCTGCCTTATGGGCAATTTTTACGTATAAGGAGGAATTGTTCATCTACTATTAAGTATCAGGAACATGCCCAGATCTTTTCGGACCAGTTACAAGTTAGGCATTATCCTAAGAAACTTGTGAAAAGATCCTTAAAGCGTCCAAGAAACAACAATAGGGTATCTCTTCTTGAATCAGGCACTCCCAAAGCAACTACCAACAGATTGACATGTGTTCACACTTTTTGCAGTTTTTCTAATCAAATTAAGAAAAGCATACTGTCCAATTGGAAGATCTTGAATATTGGTGATACTTCATTACCACGCCCACTATTTGCTTTCAGGCGCAGCACCAACATCAAAGATCGTTGGTACATACACGTCCTCGTACCAGTAACAAAAATCCACAGGGCACTCTGTGGGGTTTACCTCCTGTACAGGGCCATTTTCCCTGTGGGTCCTGTGCGGCTTTTCCACACACGACTCACACCACGGAAATTGACATTGGATCATCTAAGCCATGGATTCTGACTTGCCATACAAACTGCAATAGTGACAATCTGGTGTATTTGATCCATTGCCCGTGCCCGCTTCGATACGTGGGCATGACCACACACAGAGTGAAGACTCGTATTCTTGAGCACAAGAGTACTATTAGATGTAGGAAGTCTTCGACTAAATTGACTAATCATTTTCTCTCTGCCCAGCATAGTCCACAGGATCTTAAGTGGACTGTCTTGGAAAGACCTTTTATCCCACCTCACATTACTGACCTTACAACTTTTCTGTTTAAACGGGAACAATGGTGGGTTCACAAATTGCAGACTGATAGTGTAGGTCTGAATGATGAGATTCCATGGGTTTCACTGTAGTACAATTTCTATGGAACCCGTGCATACATTTGGTTTCTGGTCCTTCCTTGGACTAGGCCCATGTCTTTATGCACTGGTGCACACATTTGTTTAGACTGACACCTTTGAAGAGACCCAGTAGCACCCTCTATCAAGGTGTTTTATTGATCTATTCCTAGTTTTTGGCCATGAATGGACGCACACCCATGTACTTCTGATGGCATAAAATACAAGTATTTATGAGTGTCCTGTAATATACATTCATCCCTGTGATTATATGCTTTGTCTAGACCATCGCTTACAAGAGCATATAGCTTCTGAGACTTTATCCAGAATTATTGTAGTGCTGAGTGCAATTCATGTGCTAGTATATGCTGTGTAGGTATACGGCACGGTGATGTTCTTCTTTGTTGCCAAGTGTTGTGGTGTTAAGGCCAGTGTTCCTTATATTGTGATCGTTGTATCGGGCGCGTGTCTTACTTCCACGCATGAGCGCCTTACTGACTGGCTTTCTACACTTTTAAACATGAAACGCCCAATTCAGAGGAATCGATGCTGTGTCTACCGCATCTTTTCTCCTCTTGTGGACAGTTGGCCGGTTTGTCTATAGTTTTTTGGATATACTGAACACTCTCTTGAAACGCGCATGCGCGGGAGAGTAGTGTCTTTACATGACACATGCGCGTTGTCGATATAGCGATTGACAGATTGGCCTTTTACATTTGAAATGCCCAAATCAGAGGAATCGATGCGCTATTGATCGCATTTTTTCTCATTTTTCTCATTGTGCGGCGATCTGGCCGGGCTTTTATGGTTTTTTAATACATCGGACACTCTCTTACAGCGCGCATGCGCGGGAGAGTAGTGACTTTTACCTGACACATGCTCATACCTCTCCTGTTTGCGCACCCACATGGAGCCAATTTACCATGATCCCAGGCTATAAAGGCAGGCCAGGTCAGACTCGACTTCACCTCCGGCTGCAGGCTCTGCAAGCATCGGTGTACCGACGGATAGGTGAGTCTTTCTGCTTGGCTGGCCCCCCCTTTCTCGATCAGAGTGGGGATTTGCTACACTATTTCCAGACCCTGCTTTTTGCCTAGTGGAGCCTTGTATATTAGGCTGTTGGCTCTTTGGGCATGAGTTTCTATGGTTAGTGGGGCCATAATGACATTTTTTAGTTCCCCCACCTACGAGGTTCAAATTTCTATTCTAGCTGAGTCCTCATGGTGGTTTTTACGTTGCAGCCATTCAGGCTTTGGATATGATAGCTTTTTCTTACCAACTTTACATCTCATGTTTAAATGACATGTGCTCCCTGTGTCTTTCTTGTTTATATTTGCTCCCTAAAACATGCCTATCGGGGATATTGGTACTATTGTCATAACCCCTGATTTTTGATAGGACAAGATTTGTTAATGACAAGATACACCATTTTTTTCAGAGCGGTGCTCCTTTCCTGAGCTGTTGCCAGGTAGAGGTGTGGTTGCTTACCCAGCAGTGGCGGGTAAGGTTTTTCTTTGTTACCCTTTACAGAACCTTTTGCATTTCACATTTGATGCTTGTGATCATTGGTATGGATCAATTTTGTTTTGATTCTTCTTTTCTGATTATAGGTAATCCTTCTCTTTGGAACGGACAGACTAAGAAGATTCTCTGTCCTTATATCCTTATTTGTTGTAGCACTTACACTGATTTAGCAGCAGCTATATAGGTCCTGATGAAAGCCCTGCCTACAATTAGGTTTATGGCTGAAACATGTTGACCATTACTATCTACTCTACCTTTGCGGTTTAAATCTATACCGCTGGTACACGTCTTTTAATCCTGGCAAAGGGCGTATCTAAATAAAGTACCTCTTTTTTGCGCTCTTTAGCTAGTTTTAACTTCACTACCCTCACATTTACCAATTTTTGTTGCGCTGCGCCCTCATTCACACAGCTGTCTCTTCATTTGTGGATTTACAATATTCTATTAGTTATTCAAAACATCCCTGAGCTCCTCCCTCTCAGAGAGGGGGTTGTAGCCCTCAGAGGAACTATGCTTTTCCTCTGGGAGGAGAATCCCAAATGATGAAGCATGTCACCTATGGTGAGTGAGGGATTTCATCCTGAAAAAGGAAAGTGCCCAAAGATAGATCTGTGGCACCTAGTCATTTGGTTCTGTACTCTGTATTTTTATGTTTTCAAACTATGTAGTAGTGGTTCACCACACTTTCTGATCTTTTTGTCATAGACCCGAGGATTCTGTACTGTTTTGTGATATTGCATTGGGGATTGAATCCTGTGAGGTCTTTAAATTCCCCAGGACCCTCTGGCGTTGAACCGTTCTTTGTTTGGTAATAACAATTTGGTTCACCTTTCTCAGGTCCTGTACAATCCTGTATTTCCCATTCGGTTTGCGAATTCCCATTATAGGTGAATTGCACGGGCTCCCTAAAATCTCTTTTAGTATTCCCTGTTCAATCAACATTTCTATTACAGGTGTCACTCCTGCAATTGTCTCAGGACTAATTTTGTACAGGGGTATTCTTGGAAATTACGCATTAGTTTTTACTGTAATTTGAATAGGGGCAACTCCTTTCATAAATCCAATGTCTTTCCCTGAAAAATCCCATACATCCGACAACACCATATCTTTTAATTCAAGTGGCAAATCATTCGCTGTAAACAATGGATACAATTCATTCACCTCTTTTCCCTGCCATGACAATTTAAAAATGATGTCCTCATCTTTAATATGAAAAGCTATTCCATCTGGGGTACAGTAAATAGAACAATTCATTTTACACAACAAGTCCCTTCCTAACAAATTAACCGGACTTGTATCACACACAACAAACTTGTGTAGCTCCTGGAAATTACCAATTTGTACTTTCATTGGTTTGGTTATTGATATTTTAATCAACTGGTTTGAAACTCCTACAACTTGGATATTTTCTCCAGAGAGGGGTAGGTTTGGGATTTCCACAGTTCTCACAGTGGAACGGGTAGCACCAGTATCTACGAGGAAAGTAATAGCTTTACCATCAACCTCGCCATCCACATATGGACCTGATTGATCTACCTCTAGAGATGCGCCAAGAACGCACTCTTCCTCCCCCCTCAGGCACTGTCATTGTGACGAATCCGAATCATTTTCTTCTGTCTGCATCAAATATTGTGAAGCCACCTGCACATTTGAATTTACTTGACCATTAGTTTGAAAACCAGCATTTGCATTGTATCTTTGCATTTGACCATTCACATTCTGATTCGGCAATGGAGCTTGTGGTACTTTCAAACCATGTCTTCTATTATTTGGTATCTGTACTCGTGGATTTTTTTGATTTTGCAATTGATTTTGCATCTGATTCATCTGTACCTGATAACCCTGATTTTGCATCTGCGCCTGGTTCAGATAATATGTTTCAGATTCTCCTGTATTATTCAATAGACTTCTACACTTGCGTCGCCAATGTCCAAATTTTCCGCAAACATGACAAGGAAATTTCTTTTTCAACTCCTCTTTGTCTCTGAAATTACCTCTACCTCTTCCTTGACTCATTGGGACCATTTGCATCACTATATTACCATTTGAAACCACACCTTTCATACCAGTGGTAGTCTGGCCATTACCTTGATAAACATCTGTTGAATCAACTCCCAAGTAACCTCCTTTCTTCACTGCTTTCATTTGTGCTACTATTAATTTCTCTTTCAACTTTTTATGCCTCATTTCGATGTCATCTCCACAATGCTTCGCATAACGAAGTATCTCATCAATCGACTTACTCTGCCAACAAATCAAATGCTGCTGAATCATAGCACTTATTTCTGGTCTTAGTCCATACACAAACCTATACACAAAATGTCCCATGTCTTTTTCTGTGATATTCTCTATTCCACTGAATTGCTTAAATACTTGAAGAAGTCTTTCATTATATGCGTGCACTGATTCTTTCAACTCCTGGGTTGTTCTATCAATTCTCACCCAATCTGTTTCTTTTGGAGAAATTTTCACTTTCAAATACGTAATGACCTGATTATATTTTTTCATAACCTCTCCTGAAGGTGCTCCTGTTTTAGGATCTCTTGAATATTCTTTTTTCGGCCAATCCACAGCAATATTACATTCAACCCATAAATCTATTGGAACCACAATATCAAAAAGACCTTCCAAATCACTCCACAAAACTTTTGAGACTTTCACAAATCTTTCTACCTGTCTATACTATTCAACAGGCTTCTCTCTCAATTTAGGAAAATCATTCGTAAATGATAATATATCCTGCCTTGACCGTGGAACGTGAACAAAACCACCTCCTGGTACTTCTCTCATTGGGTATGCTGTAACAACATCCGTCTATGTTGTTTTCTTTTCTGCCTCTTTCACAGGGTACAACGGTAAAGCAGCATTCACTTTTGCACTCTCATCTTCTTTCTTTTTAGCCCATCTTCCTCTCCACCTATCTAATTCTCCCCAACGTCTCAGTGTAGTGATAAACTCTTTAATCTGCAATCGTTTCTATGAAGCATTCAGATTTTCCAAAACCTTGTCTGTAAAATCCAACCTACATGTCTTTTGTAAAGCCTTAGACTTTTCAAAGTCGACTCCATACATCTGTGCAACTTCAGCAAAAGTCTCATGCAGATTCCTCGCCTTCCTTTTAATATTTTTACACAAAAATAATAACTCATCTTCCTGTTTTTTACTCAATCTTTCTGGACTAATTGTACCTGCAATCATTTCTTCCAAATCTCCCTTTAATTTGCTCACATCTATGTAAGTATCTTTATTTTGCCCACTGCAACCAGGAGCTATTTCTCTAATCCATTCATCTAATTCTTCTGGCGATGGATCTACTGATCTCTGTACATCTTCACCTGACTCACTTCTTGATCTATTAGGTATCTGTGAATTCATTCTCCTTTCAACTTGCATTCATTTCTTGGGCTCAAGATATATAACTCTTTTAGGCTTTTCATTCCTCTCTGAAACATTAACCAATTGTCCCAATTCTCCCGTGGCTACACTCACATTCGTACCACTATTTTCATTAGTTCTCTCATTAATTCCAGCTGTCCCTCTAAAACTCGAATGAGAATATTCATTAGGAACAGTTAAAACATGCACTCTAGTAAGTCCTTGTCCATCGTTATATAATGGAACTATTGGACCAATCGTCACTGGTACTGACAAAACATCTGGATTCTTCATTATTTTCATTATCTCTGAGTCTTCCCTATTCACATTTTGAATTTGTCTTATACCTTCAGGTGATCTATGTATGGACTCTTCAATCTGAATTAAAGGTGCACTTGCACTTGGTGAAGCACTTGAAATACTCGTATCAATTTGTTCTTCCTGATATGGTGGAGGCCTATTCATTTATAACTCATTCAGGAAATCTTCATCAATTTCATCTGTATTATTCATTAGATCTGTATTTCTCTCTTGTGGTTCTGTATTTTTCTTTTTCTCTTTGGATTTTCCCCCTTCACTCATTTCAGCTTCTCTAACTGGAAACATTCTAGTTCCTTCAACAACATCTCTTCTCCAGATCTTTTTGCATGCATCCCATTTTGCTTCAGAATATCTACTCGCTATATTCCATCACGGAAACTACCTCCTGCCTGTATAGCTCCTTTGAATGTCTCTCAGTCAACATCAAAACAAGCGATAACAGGCCATCTCTCTGCCACCTCCTGTATCACCTCCAGGCAACTCCACCGAATTCGGGGAACACCTCTCCGACTTGATTGCCCATTGCTCACTCGGAAACTCAAACAACATAATTCTTGGCGACCTTAATATAAGATGGAACGAAACAAAAAACCCGCTTATTCAAACCCTAAACAACCTCCCACTAGAAAACAACCTGACCCAACACTGCTCAGAAGAAACACACCACAGAGGAGCAACCCTCGACGCAATTATTGCCGAAAGCAATGCAATCTCCATCGACCACATCCTTCCCGTAGACTGGTCCGACCATCACATCATCCTTTTTCACATCAACCAAACGGTCCTAACTCAACACCCCTTGCAGGACCCCCCCAAATGGATTAGGAACACAGCTCAGATCCCTCGAGCGGTTCTAGAAGAAAGAATAAGCGCGCTCCTCCCCAACATCATTGATCACCTCCCAACTATCGAACTCACCTCTCTCTACCACTCGAACATGACGCTCACCCTGGACCAACTTGCCCCTCTGATACTAAAGAAACCCAGGAGCATTCCATCCAGATCATGGTTCACCACTGACACCAATGAAGAAAGAAGACATCTAAGAGCCTTAGAAAGAATCTGGAGGAACAATCCCACCGCTCTCCATCGTGATCAACTCCAAGCAGCCCGCAGGAACTACAAAAAGCACATTAAGAACAAAAAGACTTCTTTCTTCTGCTCTGCGCTAGACAACGCAAAAAACAGACCCAAAGAGCTCTTCAATATCATCAGGAAACAAACCTCTAAGCCAGCGACCTCCTCAACTCAGGCATCTAAAGAACGATGCGACAACTTCGCCATCTTTTTCAATGACAAAATCGCCAAGATCGATCTCTCACTTGGCTCCAATCTCATCCCCTCCAACGAGATCCAGGCGTCTGAAACCAACGATAGCGATTCCTTGATCCCCCCTAATCACTGGTCCTCCTTCATTCCCATTCAGGAAGCAGAAATAGTCAAACTAATCTCCAACGCTAAACCCTCATCCCACGCCCTTGATCAGATACCCCCTCAACTGACCAAGGACTTGAAGCTCGTCATAGCCCCGCTATGGTGCAAGATCATTAACAGCTCACTGAGATCAGGAGTCGTACCAGACTGCCTCAAAGTTGGTCAAGTCACACCACTGCTGAAAAAGCCAGGACTAGACACTGAGGATCTGAACAACTTTAGACCTGTCTCGAACTTACCGCTTCTGTCCAAAATCCTGGAAAGATGTGTACTTCCTCAACTGACCCAACACTTGGACAACATCAACTTTCTAGATCCCCATCAATCGGGCTTCAGAAAAGGCTGCAGCACTGAAACCGCAATCCTCAATGTCATAGACGACCTACACAAGTCACTCGACTCAGACCAATGCTGCCTTCTCATCCTCCTGGACCTATCGGCTGCATTCGATACAGTCGATCACAAGCTTCTCATCAAGGTTCTTCAAGAAAGGGCTGGTCTTGAAGAGACGGTCCTCCAATGGTTCTCTTCCTTTTTCCACAACCGCTCACAAAGAATACAAATTAAAAATTTTGAGTCCGACATCCACCCCGTCAACAGAGGTGTTCCACAAGGGTCAGTGCTCTCCCCTCAGCTTTTCAACATTTACATTGAACCCCTTACCACTCTACTCAGGAAATCCAACATCCCTTTCCACTTATATGCTGATGACACGCAGCTATATCTGGAAACCTCCTCCATTGATGACATCCAGAGACTCAACGCCACGCTTAGAGAGGTTCAACATTGGCTCTCAAGTAATCACCTGAAACTCAATCAAGAGAAAATGGAAATACTCCTCATTTCCAACAAAGACGAAAACCCCCAAATTGCAGAATGGCTCAAAGCTATTGACGCCCTCAAGGGTAACCTCATCCTGGCGGATTCGGTAAAATCTCTAGGCATCACCCTAGACCCGAAACTGGACATGAAAAAACACATTACAAGATCCGCTAGAAGTTCCTTTCTCAACTTGAAATTACTGTACAAAATAAAACCCTTCCTCCCGCCCAAGGACCTGCAACAAGCCACCCAAGCACTGGTGCTCTCCAGAATCGATTATGGGATTGCAGCCCTGACCGGTACAGCAAAATCCCACCTCGCCCCCCTGAAAACAACCTTTAATGCAGCAGCCAGAATGGTCACCGGGACTAAGAAATTCGAACACATCTCCCCTACACTCAGAAAACTTAAATGGCTCCCAATTGAGCTGCGAGCCAGCTTCAGAACAGCCTGCCTCACGCACAAAGCCCTGCACACAGGCAAACCGGAATACCTAGCCGCCAAACTCAAAAGGGCCGGCCAGTCCAGGAACCTCAGGAGCTCCAACACTCTGCTACTCATCCCGCTGAAAACTTGCAAACAAAAAACTGCGGCCAAATCGTTTGCTGGAAACGCCCCCAAAATCTGGAATTCCATCCCCCCCCACATCAGAACGATCCCCTCGTTTCCAAAATTCAAAAACCTGCTCAAAGTCCTCCTCCTTGACCGCTTTCGAGCAAACCGCTAGAAGCCAAGGAAGTACCTTAGCCGGCATTCCACCTAACTTCAACTATGTGACCGGTGACACTGACTCTGATCAAGAAAACTTTTTGGATACTCGCATTGCTTGATCAAGAAAACCTTTTTGGATAATCGACTTATGGAATGTGGATTATTATTTCCATAACCAAGTCACTTTCCAGGACACTCGGCATATATTTTCCTGTGTAATGTGACAGAACTGTATTATGCTCTGACGTTATAGAAGCTTTCTCACTGATATATCTATTGTATTTGTTGCTTATATAGTCATGTAACATTTGTGGTTTATATGTGCATGCAATGCTAGCTTGACCTGCACCCTTCATGCTCCTTCTGTTCGATCACTCCCTTGTTTGATCCTTATCCGGCACGAACCCCTATGTTCTTCTATATTCTCTGTATTGCCTATTTGCACATAAGCTACTCGCTGTGAAGCGCTCTGATACCCTCGGGTCCAGCTAGCGCTATATAAAACTCCTTAAATAAATAAAATAAATAAATAAATAAAATATTCTTATATCTATTCTGGTGTCTATCTCTCTCTCTTTTATATGCTTCGTAATCCCACTCTTCAAGAGCTTCATACTACATAGGTCTTGGATTTGGACTCAAATTATTCATTTGTCTTCTCAAATTTTCTAAAATCCTAGTATTAAAGGTACTATTCTCTGGGAAAGCCAAAATACCATCCTGTTCTGTATAGTTCATCCAATTTTCTAACCAGGTACAAGTATGATAATCCCTTTCTAACGCCATGAATGATGCAGGCGTTCCTTCAGGAGCCATAGGAATTCCTTCTCTAATTGGTATCGGTTCATCTTTGATAAACAAAGTTTTCAACAGTTTTATTATCTTCCTGATTCTTTACTAACTGTAAGTAAGTTCGTATTAGTAAATACATCTACAAAATTCTCTTCTGTGTTATGTTCTCTGCTTCCAATCGAAATTATTTACGCTGTCCAATCACAGCGCGACTCACACTAACTAGCCTATAGCAGCGTGGCACGTTGGTGACGTTTCCTCACCAATTGACCAAAACCAGCGCAGCACTTTTGTTACGTCAGTATTACTCCTTCTACTGACCCTCCCTTTACAAAATCAGCGTCAGCGTCTTTTCAAGTCAAGTCCTTGACTAACAAAATGAACTACATAAACAAAGCTAGTCTGCTCCACTACAAGAAATACGAAAGAATTTCTACACTCCAGCACAACCAGCACAACCTCGACCAGCGCGAATATGCTCTCTTACAAGTGGAAAATTCTCTGGACTTCCCCAGTTGCGCTTCTGAAGTGACCCAATTAAACCTCCACTACTTCATTCAACAAAGTTCCCTGTGCAGTAACTTTCAGTTCGACGACCGCCTAGTACCGCATCAACAGCAGACAACGCACACAAAGCTTAGGGTATGCCACACTAAGACAGCCCTTGGGCTTATCCCGGGATCTTGGGCCTACTGCAGACCCGCTAATTTCTTTCCTTTGAGATCCAACAAACCTTAACGTGACATAAAGGTACGAACTCAACATATATCAAAAAACTGTTTGAATCTGTCCTGTCCTAAACTCCTCTTTTCACTACCTGGTATTTTAGTCTAAACAAACCATCGGATGCAACTACCAAAAACTGATGCAGCATAAGGGTGGGGATTTCTTATCATCTTATGTCCCACACCGATTACTATAACACTAACGGAAATGTATCTCTAATGGCGGGCCCATAAGTCATTATTATTCCCTTAGCAGTATCAAAGGTCCTCCGATGGATCTTTGGTAGAGCTAAAAGGGACTAAGTAATGAAAGTCAGAGAGCTACTCCCTCGGGAGGACCTGTAATGAAAGAGTAAGCTATACACCAATAAATAACAGTATTCTGTCAAAATAACTCATAACTCATGAATAAAGACAAACACTATTCTTTTCTATATATTTTCTCTTTGTTATTCAAAATATGAATGGTCAATCACAAGTACAGAATTATATATCATCGCTTAGTTCTCAATGTTACAGGTTAATTCCACAACAAGCATAACAGATTGAATGCTCAAAATCATCAAAACATCAGGTATAGAGGAGAGAGACAGAGAGAAAACATCTGCATAGACAGTTCTCTTACGAACCTTTCGAAATAAAATACTAATGCACAGCGTGCAGTTATTCGGAAAAGCTAACCCTACGGCTGTTAGGGTATAGCACGAGCAGCATCACCAGCCGATGATGTGCAAAGTCTTTAGGAAAATCTCTTAGGTTTTCACAGGATACACCAGCCAGAGTGATCAGGAATCAGCACCACAAACGCAGGGTCAGGTCGCCAATGTTGTGAACGAGCCGAAGAACACTTTCCCACAGTCGACTTTTATAGTACAATTTTCTTTATCTGTGATAAAATGTTTCTATTACAACTCTCTACAAGCCTCTCCATTAGACAATGACTATAGGTAGACAATCGCCTGACAATGACTTTACAAGCATGCTTTTTCTAAGAATTGTATAACTTCCTAGAGAGGAAAAGAAAGAACTACAGCTACATTTGTACATAAATGTTGAAACAGTTTCATCTGAATCTACTAAATCCTTCGCCTAGGCAGGAAAGAACCTATAATGTTCTATTTAGAAATAAACTAATATCTACATTCTTAAGGAAGCGTTTGAAACATTACAAGGACAGGAGCATGGAAGCACATCCCCTAGCATTTCTGCGGCCTACAATATTGTAGCTAAAGAGAAAAATCATTTCTAAAGCCTACATGGACTTTCACGAAGAATAAAACATTTTTTCTCGTGATTTAAAGCCTGTTCCCGTAGTTCAGGAAACAGAAAAACATTTGATTAGACAGACAGGATAATTCTCATTTAATCATCCATTCTCCAGTTTACTATTTAGTTAATAATTTCTAACTTAACACGATCATGTTATTATTTTTCAGCTAAATGAGTCATTCTGCCAAGTTTAACTATACATTTTGCGTTGTACACTCTAACAGCGCACATACTAAAGAAAATCACGAAACCTATCTACACATTTCGTGTCATACATTTTAATAACGCGTATTTAGTGTTTTGTTTTCAAGCATTAGTATTTATTAAACATACACACGGGTGGATTTCATTGAGCAGATTTTATTTTAAAAAATCATGCTCCATCATTGTTCATGTCAGAACCTGTTTAATTCAAAATATTTACCGTTTGTTTCAAATGAAGTATCTCATTCTGGCTTTTCCCTAAAAGAGAATACTCTCAGGTGGAAACATTTTTCTCTGCAGGAATTATTTGTACGTGCGCTCTAAATGGCACTCCATTTTTTATATTCACTAAGAAGTTGACAAACATAGGGGCCCATTATGATAACGGGTGGATCGCCACCGCCCGTATGGCGGTGGCGATCCGCCCGCCATTTCCCACCGCCCACCTCACATTTCCCCACCGCCATATTAGTATGGCGGTGGGGACCCAGGCGGACGGAAAGATCGTCCGCCGGTAGGCAATCCGCCCGATTGCCTACCGGGCGGAAAAGGGCCATAATATGGTGGCGGTGCCTTGCAGGCACCGCCATCCATATTAGGATGATGGCGGTCACATGCCTTTCCATGGCGGAGACTCCGCCATGGAAAGGCATGCGGAGAATGCCTTTGGGGGCCCGTTGCGGGCCCCCTGGGGGGTGGGGGTGTGGGGGGCTGCACTTGGGGGATACCCATGGTACCCCCCAACATTGGAATGCACAAGGTGGCAGGCACCGCGCGGTGCCTGGCACCTTGTGCATGCCAATGCACACAGTGCATTCCCAGCATTGTGGTGGGCGGTGCTGTGTGCACCGCCCGCCACAATGCTGGGAATGGTGGATGCCACCGCCACGGTGGCGGTGGCATCCTAATCGCTGGTGTGGGGCTGCCACACCACTGGCGGCCGGTCCCAGCACCGCTAGAGTGGCGGGCAGACGGAAGTCCGCCCGCCATCCTAATAGGCCCCATAGATTGGAGACTTTTGGTATGTTTTTCCTTTTGGAAAACGCCAATCCAACTTGGATCGGGAAATTTTTAAATGTACAGTTTCTAAAAACTGAGCTGGGGTTATGTCTGTCTGTAATGGTGGGCACAGAGCAGAAATTAAAATGGAAACCATTCCGGGTCATATTTTCCCTAGGTAAATAAAACAATGGGTCTTGGTTCAACATGCTTCAAGGTCACAGTAAATATTTCAAGACAGATGAATGGCCTTACCAGGTATAAAGTAGAAACACCACATATCTCAAATGAGTGTTGTGGACAAAGATATGGTCCAAAGTGTGAATAAAATGTTTGAATTATGTGAGCTTTGTAGTTCAAACCCCACAATATCTGTGCTGTATAGTAAAGTTGTGACTGATTTGGAACTCTTCCTATAGATGTAAAGGTTAGAAACACTATTTGAAGAACATTTTAGACTGTTTATAACCTGGTGGCCTCAAGTCAAGGACGTTTTTTTCAAATAAAGTAATATGTTGGGCTTCTAAATATGAGTGGTTTGATAGTTAATAGTCCAAAAGGTAACTTGATATTCAAACTTTGTGTTTGATAAGCTAGGTTCATGGAGACCATGTTCCTGGATAATATCCCTCTGTGGCCTAACATACAGACTGAACAAATAGAAAAAAAGAAAGATGTTGTATAAGAAAGAGGATTCTTTTTTGAGTGAGCAGTTGCCCACCTCAAGGAATATTAGCAGTATCGTGTCAGGGTAAACTCCAAAATTAATTAAATAAACCTGAACTCAACCCCCTGGAAACTATGGCACAAAGCAGACATGCTTAGGGCAATATGTAAAGAATATATATGCAGTACCAAAACAGTGATAAAGTCAAAACATCTAGCAATACAAATCCAAAACCAAATTAGACAATTGATTATAATTTAATAAACAAAATGACACCACAGTAACAGAAATCCAAAAAGGGAACAGGAGATTTGAATCTTAAAGTTTCAAGTAGAACAAGTGGCAAAAAGCATTTAGCTGCAATGGTAGTCTATGGAAGTGTAAGACCCAGGACCTAGGCACGATTTCAGACCCACCATTATGGAGTGTGGGTTGACTATCCCAAACAGGTTCATCCTGGTCAAAGATTTTACCTTCTTATCCAGTCTTTTTCATGCAGCTTAAAATTTGCTAGCAGGACCAACCTGAAACTGTATCAGATAAAGTTGCATTGTAGATGGACATCTTTGCCACAAGGTCCCCTTGGTGGCTCCAGATGTCTTGGAAATCCAACGATTTTCAAAGTTACAACTTTTCATATCTTCAATAACAGCTCCTCTGGGTCACCTCTAAGACTCCCAAAACCTCAGGGACAGCACTTAGGGCCAGGATTCACTCCAACAGAGGCAACAAACAAGGATTAGTCCTGGTCCATTTGGAAATTGCCAAATGGTCACTTGCAGGTTGTTGCATCCCTGTAGTAACATAGGAGTTCAGCCAACTGACAGGTGAAGTCCACTTCTTTGTCTTTGTCTAAAAATAAGCAAGTCTAGCACTTCAGGGCTCCCTTCTGGTCACCAACAGCAAGCCCAATCCTCTTCTGAATGTACAGAAAGTATTCTGAGGAGGATGCCTCAGGGTGTCACATTTATGGTTGGCACTAGCCTGTGTGTGTTGGTGACTCCTGGCTCTTCCCTGACCAGCAGGGGGAAAGTTCCCAGAGACAACCCTGCCCACTTTGCAGCAGTTCCTGTTTGTGCTAGTGCAAACAATCCCACAGTGCATCTTACTCCAAAAATTCAGGATAGAGAAACCCTTCCTCTCTTGTGTGCCCACCCAGAACTGTGACTAGGGAAAGGAGCAATCCCCTTCTCTGTGGACACTCAAAACTGGTCCTGGGAATAGCGCCCCTCCCACTGGGTTTGATGCCAGCATGGCTGGTTGAACAAAAGGTTGCCTTCTCCTGGTCTCACTTTACATTTACTTGTGAAAGGGCAGATTCCTTTACAATTTAATGATGTTCTTGGGTCCAACTAAATGGTTGTCCTGCAAGAGAAAACAAAACTACCATTACAACGCCATTGTTCCTGCTGCTCCGGTGAGCACGGTTCATACCCCATTAAGGCCGAGACCTAGCGGATCTTTCAGTAGGCTAATGCTAATTAGCCTTCCGGAGGTTAAGGCAAGAAGAAGTAAACTTTCTAAAAGTTACTTTTCCTAAATGTTTATTAAAATCCAACTTCACCAATGAGTTAGATGTTACTAGATATTAAACATAGTCTTTGAATGATTTTGCAGCCATTTCCTGTTAAAAATGACTGATTAAAGTTTATCATCTGTACTTTGACATTTTCTAAGGTTCAGCTACAGCCTTGCCAGTGAAAACAGCATGTGGGGCCTAGTCATTGGAGGGACATGATCATTTTAGTTTAGGGGTGTCTTATATTATAAAGCAGGGTTTCCTCCTGTCAAAATGGGTTATTTTGCCAGATTTGTCAGCAAGTTTTTAGGCTTCTGTAGTCAGGCTGCATATTGCCACTACATAAACCATGTTTCGCAGGCTCACTTTGTGGAAGTCACAATAGGTGCTGCATTCCACAGGCATCATTTAACTTCCACACTGTGGATACATTTTCTGCACCATATACTAAGGACTTAGCTAAATTGGCCAATTAGGGTTAAGCTAATTTAAACATGTTTAGTAGTGGTAAAGTGCACAGACTTCTAAGTTCAGCAAACATAGGGTACAGAAAAATACAAAACAATCTGGGCTGCCCATGCAGAAAAGACAGATTTGCTACACAGTGGCATAACTTCAAACAATAATGATCTTTGGGTGACAGATCTGGTTGCATTGCCACTCAAATTAACCTCTTTCTGCAGAAATAAATATGTGCATTCCTGTGAGTGTCACACCATTGCCATCAGGTTTCACAAATGATGCAACTTATGTTCAGCCAAATTAAAGTCCTATCATGGGTCAGCAGCTGATGTGCAAAACCCTATGACCATTGACAACAAGCTGAAAGGTTCACCTATGAAATTTAATAAGATAGTGTGCATTTCTCTTCAGCACAGAATTTCAGCTTTAAGCTTCACCTCCACATGGGACCACAGCTGGTGGCCTGACAAACTCGGACCTACACCCACACTGACCGACCATGCAAGCAACCTCTGTATCATCTGCAACAGCCAACTGACCATGAAATGACAAGTCAACACAGTGCCTACTCCTGCTTCCACACACTTCACATGTCTGCAAAATCTTCAGATGTATCCCAACCAACACCAGAAAGACCATCACTCAGGCCCTCTTCACCAGCCACCTCAAATACAGCAACGCCCTCTATGCCGACATCACCATCCAGCTCCTCAGAAGACTCCAGACCATACAGAGCACTGAAGCCAGACTCATCCTGGACCTCCTAAAATGAGCCCATATCACCCCCACCTGAGAGACCTCCACTGGCTCCCCATCCAGAAGAGACTGCAGTTCAGGATCCTCACTCACACCTACAAAGCCTTCTATGACCTAGGACCGGCCTACATCAACCATTGACTGAACTTCCACCAACCATCTAGACGCCTGCACTCTTCCTCACTTGCTCTTGCACACATCCCCTACATCCGTTGAAGCCACAGAGCTGGCCGCTTCTTCTCCTACATCGCTGCCAAGAACTGGAATGACCTTCCCCTCCGGCTCTGAACAGCCCCCTCGCTGGCAGACTTCAGAAAGAGACTCAAGACCTGGCTGTTTGACGGAGACGCAGCGCCCAGATACCCCTAGGGGTGACAGTGTTGCAATGCTGATTGATTGATTGATTGATTGAATGATTGAAGGTTTAATGTGAGTTCACCATATCAAGACAGCATCCCAGACTGATATGTTGCAGTCTCAATAGAGTATTCTCCTAAACCTCCGTTCCTATTGGTCAGCAAAGAATACCATTTTAGATTTCAGGGCAAGCAAACAGATATTGCGCATTCAATATCGACTGCCTAACTTCTATTCCAAACTGGAAACAGATTTCCATTTAAGCGCAGAATAAGTAGAATAAAAAAAGCTTGATATATGGATATAAATAGGTGAGTATGTTTGTTCCTTTCAAATCAACAAGAAAAGTAGAGATCTTCTGAAAGCACTTTAATCTGATGCGGTGAGTGATTGATTTAAGGAAGTAAACTCTATGTAATATTTTAAAAATATATTTTAATTTTGCCTTTTGAAAAAGAGCAAGCAATTTGGTATCAATAGTACCTACTGTTGGTTCTGAGGTAGTGGCTTGAATTAATATTAACAGGGAGGATAGTAAATAATGATAGGGAATACTGGAGAGAATATACTGTTCTTTGTTGGGTGGCTGCAGTATTGTGAATTAGCTTGTAATTTATGTGCTGGGTGTTTAATCTTATAACCCATGTGCTTATTTCATAGCTGGACTTTTTTGACATTTCAGAGCTTAATGATGGTATCACAGCTTTCTTTTAGTGGTGAAGACAACTATTAATAAAATGTTTTTTGGAGTACCAATGGGGTGTGGTGGTGTGTAGGCCTTGATACTGCTGAAAGTGATTAGAGGGAATGCAATTTAGTGGTAGGGAGAAGCAGACCTGACAGGTCCACTTATATAATATAGCAAATAAAAGCTGCAGATGGACCATCATTGTGACCCTCTGCTGATTGGAAATGTGGTAAAGGATCCAAACATTTAGAAGGTAAGTTTATTAATGTGTTATTACAATTTAACCGTATGCTTTTTGATACATGATATGTATCAAGAAGCAACATGGAAACATTGGTTTTACAGACATGAGACATCAGTAAAAAGGAAAAAAATATTTTGCTGAATTTAGTAAAGAAGGAGAAATATGATATTTTATTTCATAAGTCAAACAAGTTAATGAGTAAGTTGTTGAAAGCATCAATGGAGAGTATGTTCTAAAGAGATCAATAACAGATTAGGAGTGATGTGGATCCTGGAAAGTAAATTCATAAAAAGCAAATTATGAGATTAAGGATATGGAGAGCTTGTGTTTCATGATTATGATTGCAGTACATATATATTGTATTTTTTTACGACGGCTTATGAAACAAGTTACATTAGTGAAAGCACACAAATCTTTGCAGGTAATGAGAAAAAGTAGTATTGGAAGACATTTTAAACAATCAACGAGTATGTTTTAAAAACATGGAAAATGATCCCTCTGTCCCAAGGGAACTTATGTTACTCAGTTCTGTGGAATACAATATAAACACATCTCAAGAGAATGCTAATTATTGGGCCTCACTCACAAAAAGAATTCAAGGGACATTTTGGAAAATAGACACATGAGGAAAGAGAAATAGAATGCTTAGCTTCTCTTTCAAAAAAAGAAGCGAGCTAATATTTTTTCTTAGTTGAAAAAACAAGTTTTAGTTGGCTAGAACAAAACATTCTTTGTGAAATTAGACAAGTGTGGAAAATATTTTTATAAACAAATTTCAGAAACCTAAAATGGCAGAATTTGTTCAATGAATCACAAATCATAATGATGAGAGGAGATGAGGATAATGGTATCAAAAAGCATTTTCAAGCAACTCTAAAGGGTTATATTTGTCAGAAGGTGTCAAACACTGAGATGATTCGTTCGTAACTTTAAATTCTTAAATTCAGCTAGATTGGAAAATCATGATAGGTTAGGTTACATAGGGGAACAATTACAGGCAATAAAGCTAAAACCTAAAATCCACGGGCATTAAGAATTTACAAATTTAGTTTTACGATAAGTTAAGTGCGAATCTCTTAGAAGCTGATTAGTAAACTTACAATGAGATAGTGAAAACTTTTTTCACAGCGACAAATCTTCTGTCTTGTATTATTCCTAGATTTGGTAAGGAAGACAAACAATGCTGTCATTAGAGCCTAGGCTTCATTTTGAAGTAGATATTAACTGAGGTAGTAAACAAAGATTGGAAAGGGTGATAGACAGGTATGTATACAAAATTCAAACAGTTTTTTTTTATAAAGGAGAGGCATGGTTTCAACAATGTCTAAGTGAAGCAGGTCTGGTGTACTAATACCTGCTTGCAAACAAGTATGTTCAAATTGCACACTAGATGGTTTGAAAACAGGTATGCAATGCAACCTATGTACAAAGAGTTGGAATCTCAAATTACTTATTTGCAGGAGGTCACAAACTTCAACTGGAGTGAGGGGTTGTTTGTGTTTTCAGTCAGAAGGGACATGGTCTGGACTGTTTCTGTTGGAGCAGGGCCAAGGCTGATTTTTATAAAGCTAATCTCTGTCTAGGGTAGCATAGTGAGTAAAATGATGCACTGAAGTGTAGCCTGGGTAATTTCCAGTGGCTGAGATTTATTTAAGTATTCCACCCCCCACCATTTGTTCCTCAACATATTGTATGGCATTCAAGGCATCATAAACAAAAGGGGGAGGTAGAGGCGAAAGGAGCGGACTCGTCCTCCAAACTATATATAAATAACCAAAAAGAGTCCCTCCAAAAGGGGGAAAGGCAATGACTCCAACCTCGTCGTGGAAGGGAAAATGTTTTCCTTTGAAGTAACTCTCACCCACCAGGGTTACCCCTTGGTGGCATGCTTCATCATAGGGTTCATCCCTGACCTGCTACAGAGAGGGGTGTGCTACAACCAGTGACTACACGGGAGCACTGATTAGTGATGTTCCTATACACCTATGCCCATTCCAAAGTTAGATGTGGAGGAAGGGATCGCAACTTGCGTTTCAGGGGGGACAGCAGAACCTGAAAGTTATATAAGCACTTACTTCCTCAAGGCTACTCCCTCACTGGGAAAAGAACACGTTCCCCATAGACTCCGAAGATAACAGAGGGGCGTGGCAGATTTCTTCTTATGCATGGTTGGGAATCCGCCGTCAGCATCCTTGTGGTGGTGGTGTTCGACTGCTAACCGACTGAGGAGTTGTGGTACTCACTTCCTGTTTGATCCGAGGTGCGCCCCTGGAATCAGGGTTCGCGCCTCAGGTTCCTTAATTTCATTCCTTATTGTGCATCCTTAATTTTGCTATTAGTTAGAAATAAAGTGTCTATAGGGTGGGCACAATCCCTACGATCCTGAAGAAAAGCCTTGGGGTAGGGCTTGAAGCTAGTTGACCAGTTAAACAGTGGGTCATATACCCCAGTGGTTTCCCAACATCCCCAATTTATCAGCCAGGGGAGCAAATAAAATTACCTTTCTCCCACTAGTTAGATATTTTAAAATCTTTTTATGCACTATATAAGCCACCCCATTACTATCTCAACCAGCATAGGTGTATAGGAACATCACTAATCAGTGCTCCCGTGTAGTCACTGGTCGTAGCACGCCCCTCTCCGTAGCAGGTCAGGGATGAACCCTATGATGAAGCACGCCACCAACGGGTAACCCTTCTGGAATTCAAGGCAGACATTAACCATTACTCCCACCACAAGCCTTCTATCCTGCAGTATCAAAAAGGAGACAGCATTAAACATGACGCACTCTGCATCTAGCTGTTTTTGTTTGTACCGACAGATAATTTTGTGTATCTACTTTTTCACCAACATGCGCTCTCTAAAATTCCACAATGCACTAAAAAACACAGAGACCAGTTGACAACAACATTATTGTTTGACAACTTAATTGATCCGCACCTACCACCCTTTTGTCAATAGAACTATTGCTTCATGACGAATAAATGGGACCTCATTGAAGATAAGAAATATATCTATCATTCTAAGTACTTGTGAGCTTTAGGTTTATGATGAAAAATCCGGTGATGAGACCATTGCATTTGTTATGCGGGTACCTGCCTTAGACAACTATGGTGATCTTTGGCTGCATCAACGATGGCTTGACGCTTCTTATTTTAAAAAACTCACCACAGTAAAGCAAACTGATCGAATAGAATTATCAGCATTGCAAAATTAAGAATGGTGTTCCTTTGGACGGATTAGAAAGTGTGTTGTTCTAGTTAAGAATGCATCTAATCATAATGGCTTTAATAGCATATCAAGCTACACAATATAATTCTAAAAGGCCCAATGGACTTCATGATCATTTTATTGTGTTCAGTCTATTTTAGTTTCCCATATAGTTGTGAGTGATTTGTTGAATGAACACATGTACTAAACTGAAATAATTCTGTGATTTTCATTGTATCTGTTACAAATTTGAAATACACATCACAAACCAAAGTGCAGTTGTTTCCCTAGCTTGACCGTGGAATACAACTCCATCTATCATTGTCATGTATGTAGTGCACTGCTGCCACTAGTATGGTACTAAAGTGCTGTTCTTCCTTTCAAGACAGGCAGGAGCATGGGTATGTGAATGAGCGGGTTGTTGGTTGATAAAGCTTCTGTATTTAGTAGTGTGGGTTGCCCAGTTGTATTGCTGGGGGAACAACAAGGCCTCTCATGGCAGGCACATAAGTTGGAAATCAATTAGAGAGATTCTAGGAAGAGGTCTTAGCACAGCAGTGTGGAAGTAGGTATGCAGTGAGTGCTGGGCTGAAGAGGTAGAATGTGTGTGTGTGAGTGATTTAAATGAAAGTCAGAGATGTGTATTGATTGCGGTAGATAGAGCAGTAAGCACAGCGGAGAGGTTGCTGGCTAGGGTTGGAAAGCTGTGCTGAAGAAGATGTGCACGTGCAGAGCTTTACCGATGAGGACTATCTATATATGCAGGTGACATGAGTCAGGTCACAGAGAGCAACGAATGCTGCTAAGGCGGTTGAAGGACACCACTTCTTAAAAATGTGATATCAATCTCTCACCAAGTCATCCATGAAAAATACTCAAGTGAAATGTACTAATTGATTCACATTCCTGGGGCAATATAACCTTTATGGTAAATCAAAGAGTGACCATCATTATTGCTTAAAACATCATGATTACATATAGAAACATAGCAAGACTCATTCACAATGGGAATGCCGCATGCAAAAGTAAGTCATGTAGCAGAAATGAATTCACATGTATTTATCGTTGAGTTGGAGTGTTCTCCACACTAATAAACACATAACCAAGACCTTAACAACCAAGTAAGTGACGCACATAATGTGAAAGTAACATATAAACAACACTGGTATTTTCTGTATATATTGGTATATCAGATTAACATGATACAACAATCCAAGATGTAATTGACCACTGGTTGATCAGATTGCTTTGGTGGACTAGAGAACATCAGTTACCTTTGTACAGTCATTTGATTAGGTCCCAGGCCTTAGTAACAAGATAAGTGACACAGACGTAGTCAAATTAGAATATAATAGGTACTATTGTTTTTATTCCTGGCCTTGGCATGTAAGTCTAAATATCGTTCCAGTGTCAGTTCAACCAGTGATTGGTCACATTGTTGAGTGGTGCACTGTTTATCAGGCCTATGGATTGGCGCTAGATTTTGGCAGCATGTAAAATAAATGATCAATTTTAAATGTACAGTGAAACTCCCCTATTTGAATGTGTTGTGAATCAACATTGTTATCAGATTTTCCGATTTTTTGTCCTGCCCTAAATAAGTCATATAATTGGTTATGAACTTCTTCAATCACTGTTTGTAAAACTTTAGGAGCACAAGATCATGTATGATTTGTGAACTCTGATTTAAACACAGACACTATGGGCCTCATTACGATGCTGTTCAGACCGGCTTCCGCGGTCTTGTTGAAGGTGGTTGGACCGCCGCAGTCTTGTCGGAAGCGGTCCCTCTGAACACTGGATTGCGATGCATGCGTATACACAGAAATTTGACCACCGGGGTCCTTCCAACTTTGCCAGGAAATTTCGACTGTGGTGGCATTGGAAAGGACCAATGGAGCCAGTCAGAGAGCGGACCGTCTTACAAAGTACCTGCCCAATTACGATGCACCTTTCCAATGAGCCGACCATAGTGGTCCAGTCACCTCATCAGAGCTGCCGGAAAGGGAGGTATAGAAGGCCAACACTCACCTGTACAAAGCTCCTCACGACCTGTGCCGCCATGGAGCTGATCACACCCATCTGCCGCTGCTCTTCCTGCTCGATGAAGCCCAAAATCGAGACCTTCATGGACGCAACTGCCGGTAAGTGACTCACCTACCCGTGTACATAGAGTCCTCAACAAATCGATGCCCAGCCATGGAAAAGCAGGGGTATAGCTTGATCAGCATAAGATGGGGGTGTGAGCAACCTGTTCACAAATCATCACACAGGGACATCTTCCCAATCAATACACATATCATGAGAAGCAGGACATGAGGGGGCAAGGAGGGGCAGTGGAAAGAGCGAGAACTGCCAGTTGTGTAGCAGGGCATGAAGTGGTCAGGGGCGTGCCAGTGCTAAGCACTGCTAGGTTGAAAAAGCAGGTGCTGGGATGAGTCCTATCAAACTCTCAATTTTTGCCCTCATCCTCAGCCTGAGACATAAATTGAACTCTGCAGCAGTACCACCTTCCAATGCTGCAGATGTAACTGCAAAGAGCCTCGTAATAGTCCATTCACAGTCTCGTCATGTTAGAACTGAAGCATTATCATACTCCTATGAAATTAAGCTACAGTTGTTGCTGCAATTTCTAATGCATCTAGCAACCATTGGCAAATCCAATAGTGCTGGTATTTGTAGGCGGAATGCAACTTTTGGTATCACATATCTGGATGCTGTGCAATGACAGAAGTAATAACCTACCATACATGCAGGACAGTATACCAATCACAGATGTGTAGCTTATGTACATGTAAGCCACGCCCTAATGTACATCAGCCATGCCCCTCTGAGAGACCCCACAGTACACTCATCCCACCCAAAGTCCTGTTGTGGAGAACATGAAAAACTAAAATTAAACACAAAATTCACAACACTGTTCAAGAACACCACAAGACTGAAGACAGATAGCATGTGTATGTGTCAGTGCGGACAGGTAAAACATCCCAGGTGAAAATCTATACACACTTTACATCACCTGACTGAAACTACTCCTAGCCAACTATATCCCACACAATACATCAATCATGGGGTTGTGACACTACATACACACCCCCTGGAGCCACGAGATCATGGATAAGGCTAAGGGTGTAATATCCCTGGTCCAAACATATTTTGGGGGCCCCTGCATGCAACATCACAGAATGTATGGTCCCATCACATCTGCATGATGCCCTCTATGTCCAGGTCACTGACAATGTACAGGCATACTCTCACAAACACTACATGTGTGCACATCTCAGAAGCTGGTGCACTGATAGTTCCAATATCCAGTGTCACAAAACAGCACCTACTCATGAATGATATAGCAATCATCTTCTGTGACACCCTCACATTGCTCAGAAGCTATGTCCTGTTGTGACATCGAACATACATCAGTATGGATCTGTCAGGAAAATAAAACACACCTTCAATGCTGAAGCACTGTAGTGGCCCTTGACACATCACCCACAGGAAAAAGATAAGTCAGGTACATGGGATTCCCACAAACCAAGGTTTTGAACATTTGAAGTCCAAAGTGTAAAGACTCCCTGCAGATTTGGGTTACCCAAACAAGGGGTACTCCTGGAAGGCTACGGGCCAAGGCCACAGTCCATATTGCACCTGCCTCAAAGTCTCCATGTGGACAGGACCTGTGGCATGAGGTATATCCGGGACAAACAATATTGTCACAAAGTGGCATGTACATGTAGCTAATGTGTAAGTGCAAGTCCTTAAAAAAAATGCTGCAGCAACAGCAGTTGTCAGATATCTTCTAAAAGTATGCAGAAAGAACACACATGAACATGGTTACATGTGCATCCAAAGTACCAATTAGTTATGACAATATAAAACACCCCATGTGTGGAGAATCAAATACATACTTTACAGACGTTAAACACATATCCACCCTGCATCTCAGATAGTACTGCAAGCCGAAAGACATGGACATTGGCCAAGACAAGCTGCAATACATACCATACCAGAAACCACCCAATGCAATGTCTGCCCCAAATGGAACTCATCCCACATATACATCCGTTTAACATTGACCCTCGGCCTCTGTAACACCATAATTGCCCCACGGTCTGACTATACTTACCACTGACAATGGATCAGCTATCATGGTGAAACATACACAACCGTAGTCACACATCTCTAATTATCCAATAACAACAATTAGCATAAGTAGCAATGGCAGGATAAAGTTCTTCAAAGCCAAGAAAGTTATTATTTGAGACAACAAATTGGTCTCCCAAAACAAAGGCC
Organism: Calotriton arnoldi; assembly: GCA_963921515.1. Classification (NCBI taxonomy): domain Eukaryota; kingdom Metazoa; phylum Chordata; class Amphibia; order Caudata; family Salamandridae; genus Calotriton; species Calotriton arnoldi. The sequence continues at coordinate 2,342,851 of CAWUFW010002155.1, read as the reverse complement.
AGTGGCCAGCCCAAAGATTATTGTGGGGACCAGCACATTGCTGTGCCACCAAACGTGCCTTCCAGAATACTGTCTGGGAAACCTCCCCAGAAAGGGGCATCTAGTGGGCAGTCCAGGCACCTCTAGGATGTTACTTGGGTGGGCTGGGGTTTGTATTGGGAGGGTTGGGTTGGTCTGTTGGAGAGCTGGTCTCGGGATGGGGAGGGCTGGGTTGGTCTGTGGGAGGGCTGGTCTTGGGATGGGGAGGGCTGGGTTTGACCATGCGGAGAATCTTGTATGCAGAAGGGTAGTGATGAGTTTAGGGAGGGTGGAACAGGTGTTTTATTTATTTTTATTTAGAGTGTTTGGATTGTGGTGGGGAAGAGGTTCTTTGGGTTTTGGGAGAGGGTAGGTCTGTTTTGGGACGTTTCCCTCTTTTTTGCTGACACTCCTTTTTCTTGGCATGGGTAGTGATGGGGAGTGGTTATTTTGGAGTGGATTGTGAAGTTCAAAGGATGGGTAGGGGTGGGAAACCAGGCCTGGCTTTGTGAGGGGGTGGGCAGCTATGGCAGGGAAGAGGTCAAGGGCAATCAAACAAAGTTGTTGGGAAGGAGGTGAGACAAGGGGTGGGGTATTGGAGGTGGAGGGATATGAAGTGTGAGGTGTGGCTGTGCATGCATGTCTCTGTGTGTCTGCTGTTTGTGGGTGTGTGATGTGGGTAGTGGCTGTGTCTGGTGGTGTGGTATCTGGCTGTATGTTTGTAGTGGCTGTGTCTGGTGGTGTGGTGTCTGGTTGTATGAGTGTAGTGGCTGTCTGCTGGAGTGGTGTCTGGCTATATGTGTGTAGTGGCTGTGTCTGCTGGTGTGGTATCTGGCTGTATGTGTGTAGAGGCTGTGTCTGCTGGTGTGGTGTCTGGCTGTATGTGTGTAGTGGCTGTGTCTGCTGGTGTGGTGTCTGGCTGTATGTGGGTAGTGGCTGTGTCTGCTGGTGTGGTGTCCAGATCCATATGTGTAGTGGATGCATGTGGTACAGTGGGTGTGCTGTCTGAGTGTCTGTCACTAGATGCGGTGGTGAGGGGGTCTAGTGCCTGGTGAGTGGTTGTGTGTCTCTCTTTTTCATATGTTTCTGTTTTCATGTGCTGCATGTGAACGTTGAGGTGGATGCATTGATTGATTCATGCTGATGTGTGTGTGTGCTTTGGGTAGGTATAGGAATCGGGAGTGTGGAAGCCAGAACCTAAAAAGATCTCTGTAGGCCAGACATGTCAGCGCGAAAGCCTTCCAGGTTTGACAACATCTACTTAAGCTGGGGGCTTTGCACCTGGATGGCATTCAGCACTGCAGTTTGACCCACAGAGACCTGTCTCGGGATGCCAATTGCCTTCACACTCAGGGCAGCAGGGGAGACAGGGGCAGCGGGTGAGGTGCCTGGAGCAAAGGAGCCTACTCCCTTCTTAGGGGAGTGGGCCCAGACAGTTGGGTGGGGAGCAGCAGGGAGGGTGGAGATGGAACGGGGTGGCGGGCATGGATGTTGCTGACAGAGGTCCATCGGGCCCATTCCACACTGTTTGCACTTCCCAAGTGACACTTTCACATCTGTCCACTGCTAGATGACGCAGTTAAAAGCTGCACATGAGTAGCTTAGCTAGGTGTCACATGCAGTACAGAAGAATTGAATGGAGAGAATGGGGCACCAGGTGGTATGCGAATTCAGGCCAAAGCACTATTGTACATGAGTCTGCCTAGGAACATCCCCAGTCAAGGTTGGTTTATGTGAGCACATCTTTTTCACTTTGCAAATGTCAATGCCATTAGAACACTGAAAGTACATGAAGCTTAGGAAATATCCAGTCCATAAAGAGGTCTTACTCATGTCCAAAAGGGGAAGGAATTCAATGTACCTTCCTTATCTCGCAAACACAAAAACCAATGAAGTACTGAGTGCTGACACACACATGACCCCAGCGATACAAAAGGGGATGATGGACGGAACGCTTGAGCCAATCAAACACTCACCCCCAGTCAACTGATCTGGGTTTAATCCATCATCATTCTTTAGCTCACTCCACCACCCCAGTTCAGACATGGCCATATGCAAATCAGTCTGACCCTGTGCCTCATGGGAACAGTCCAGGCCGAACTGCCAAGCCATGTCTTCCCTGGACCGGAAACAAGCATCCTAGGACCGGTTTCTGGCATTTCAGCCGTCATCAGCCAGGCTTGCTTGAATCCAGTGGCAAAGTGAGCAAGGGACCCACGTCTGGGCATACCCCCGCCAACTTAGGGCGACCAAAGCGATACAAAAGGGGATGATGGACGGAACGCTTGAGCCAATCAAACACTCACCCCCAGCAAGCCTGGCTGATGACGGCTGGAATGCCAGAAACCGGTCCTAGGATGCTTGTTTCCGGTCCAGGGAAGACATGGCTTGGCAGTTCGGGCTGGACTGTTCCCATGAGGCACAGGGTCAGACTGATTTGCATATGGCCATGTCTGAACTGGGGTGGTGGAGTGAGCTAAAGAATGATGATGGATTAAACCCAGATCAGTTGACTGGGGGTGAGTGTTTGATTGGCTCAAACGTTCCGTCCATCATCCCTTTTGTATCGCTTTGTTCGCCCTAAGTTGGCGGGGGTATGCCCAGACGTGGGTCCCTTGCTCACTTTGCCACTGGATTCAAGCAAGCCTGGCTGATGACGGCTGGAATGCCAGAAACCGGTCCTAGGATGCTTGTTTCCGGTCCAGGGAAGACATGGCTTGGCAGTTCGGGCTGGACTGTTCCCATGAGGCACAGGGTCAGACTGATTTGCATATGGCCATGTCTGAACTGGGGTGGTGGAGTGAGCTAAAGAATGATGATGGATTAAACCCAGATCAGTTGACTGGGGGTGAGTGTTTGATTGGCTCAAACGTTCCGTCCATCATCCCCTTTTGTATCGCTTTGTTCGCCCTAAGTTGGCGGGGGTATGCCCAGACGTGGGTCCCTTGCTCACTTTGCCACTGGATTCAAGCAAGCCTGGCTGATGACGGCTGGAATGCCAGAAACCGGTCCTAGGATGCTTGTTTCCGGTCCAGGGAAGACATGGCTTGGCAGTTCGGGCTGGACTGTTCCCATGAGGCACAGGGTCAGACTGATTTGCATATGGCCATGTCTGAACTGGGGTGGTGGAGTGAGCTAAAGAATGATGATGGATTAAACCCAGATCAGTTGACTGGGGGTGAGTGTTTGATTGGCTCAAACGTTCCGTCCATCATCCCCTTTTGTATCGCTTTGTTCGCCCTAAGTTGGCGGGGGTATGCCCAGACGTGGGTCCCTTGCTCACTTTGCCACTGGATTCAAGCAAGCCTGGCTGATGACGGCTGGAATGCCAGAAACCGGTCCTAGGATGCTTGTTTCCGGTCCAGGGAAGACATGGCTTGGCAGTTCGGGCTGGACTGTTCCCATGAGGCACAGGGTCAGACTGATTTGCATATGGCCATGTCTGAACTGGGGTGGTGGAGTGAGCTAAAGAATGATGATGGATTAAACCCAGATCAGTTGACTGGGGGTGAGTGTTTGATTGGCTCAAACGTTCCGTCCATCATCCCCTTTTGTATCGCTTTGTTCGCCCTAAGTTGGCGGGGTATGCCCAGACGTGGGTCCCTTGCTCACTTTGCCACTGGATTCAAGCAAGCCTGGCTGATGACGGCTGGAATGCCAGAAACCGGTCCTAGGATGCTTGTTTCCGGTCCAGGGAAGACATGGCTTGGCAGTTCGGGCTGGACTGTTCCCATGAGGCACAGGGTCAGACTGATTTGCATATGGCCATGTCTGAACTGGGGTGGTGGAGTGAGCTAAAGAATGATGATGGATTAAACCCAGATCAGTTGACTGGGGGTGAGTGTTTGATTGGCTCAAACGTTCCGTCCATCATCCCCTTTTGTATCGCTTTGTTCGCCCTAAGTTGGCGGGGGTATGCCCAGACGTGGGTCCCTTGCTCACTTTGCCACTGGATTCAAGCAAGCCTGGCTGATGACGGCTGGAATGCCAGAAACCGGTCCTAGGATGCTTGTTTCCGGTCCAGGGAAGACATGGCTTGGCAGTTCGGGCTGGACTGTTCCCATGAGGCACAGGGTCAGACTGATTTGCATATGGCCATGTCTGAACTGGGGTGGTGGAGTGAGCTAAAGAATGATGATGGATTAAACCCAGATCAGTTGACTGGGGGTGAGTGTTTGATTGGCTCAAACGTTCCGTCCATCATCCCCTTTTGTATCGCTTTGTTCGCCCTAAGTTGGCGGGGGTATGCCCAGACGTGGGTCCCTTGCTCACTTTGCCACTGGATTCAAGCAAGCCTGGCTGATGACGGCTGGAATGCCAGAAACCGGTCCTAGGATGCTTGTTTCCGGTCCAGGGAAGACATGGCTTGGCAGTTCGGGCTGGACTGTTCCCATGAGGCACAGGGTCAGACTGATTTGCATATGGCCATGTCTGAACTGGGGTGGTGGAGTGAGCTAAAGAATGATGATGGATTAAACCCAGATCAGTTGACTGGGGGTGAGTGTTTGATTGGCTCAAACGTTCCGTCCATCATCCCCTTTTGTATCGCTTTGTTCGCCCTAAGTTGGCGGGGGTATGCCCAGACGTGGGTCCCTTGCTCACTTTGCCACTGGATTCAAGCAAGCCTGGCTGATGACGGCTGGAATGCCAGAAACCGGTCCTAGGATGCTTGTTTCCGGTCCAGGGAAGACATGGCTTGGCAGTTCGGGCTGTACTGTTCCCATGAGGCACAGGGTCAGACTGATTTGCATATGGCCATGTCTGAACTGGGGTGGTGGAGTGAGCTAAAGAATGATGATGGATTAAACCCAGATCAGTTGACTGGGGGTGAGTGTTTGATTGGCTCAAACGTTCCGTCCATCATCCCCTTTTGTAACACACATGACCCCAGCATGTCAGCATGTCACTCCCTGATGCATGTCACCAGCCACAGAATGACCCTCCACAAATGCACATATGCATCGCACCTAACTGAATACACCCTTCTCATTGGCATGCAAACTCAGATTGGCAGATAGTACTGGAATTCTTCCAACCATGTGTGTCATTGCCTCAACAATTTGATCTGGCTAATGTGATCCATCATTGTCATTGGGTATGTGTGACACACCAACCCATGTCTACACACCCCTGTATGTGGTTACACCTACTCTGTATACCGATCACAGAATACTATTGTCATGTATACATTGCCCAACACATACAAAAATGATGGAAACAGAATGAAAACCATCTAGAACCTCAGATTATGCATGGAACAGTTGCACATTTGACTTTACAACACGTAAAGGTACACATGCCAGCAAGTAGGCATCAATACAGATGGCACCAGTGGTGTTAGCCACATCATGATACTGGACATTCACCACTAACCAAGGGGAAGGAGTGCTCAGTGTCTTCATCCAGAGTGCTTGTATTCCATGCCACAAGTAAGTGGTCCACCATCACATGAGGCACGTAGTGAGGGAGCATCACTCCAGACACAAGGATGACAAGTGACCTGTTTGGGACCACGGTCACACATGACATCAAAATATAAAGTAAGATATCTGTGACATTAGGCAGCCATATTGCTGTTCAACTCTGTAAACTGACATTTGACTGGACCCTGCATTGTTCCGGGTCACATGGACAATAGTCTGCTGTTATCACCATGCACCTACCACCAGACCTACACATGTAACAACTCTTACATTGCTTGGGACATGAGCCAACTTCAAGCTTGATAGGGAAATAGATGCCTGGAACAAAAGATAGACGGTCATGCAGAATGTTTCATTCAGGCCAATGCTCATCCCCTCCTCGCTGCTGTTGGGCTCTCAACTGCCCATCAAGCTCCGGGTAGGCTGCCACCAGTATGTGGGAAATTAGGGGGGGGTCAGGGACTGGCGCATGCCCCTTCTGCCTTGAGAGGACAGCCCCAGCTGGACCTCTATGATCCTCTGGGTCCAGCGTCTCAGGTTCTCCCACCTTTTTCTGCAGCAAAAATTGTGCTGATGAGCAACCCCCAGGGTTCGCACCTTCCTGGTGATGGCTTTCCATATGGACATCTTCTGATGGATGTTGACCTGTATGGATGCAATAGATGAAGAGTCTGAGTAGAAATGTACAATATAGGTGATGTGCTGCAGAGGTTGTAGACAGCTAGCATAACCATTGATCAATAGTGCACACACTACATGTGTAATGTGCGCATTCTAAGCACTGCAAACACATTAATACACAGTGTTGAAGTCATCTAAGGACTACCCTCAAACCTGATCATGCCTATAGTGACTAGGCCAGCCCACTGATATCACGTAGCCCTGGGCCACACCACATGTGCTCTGAAATTAGTTACCATTTATTACAGCACACCACTGTGTCCTCCTGAAGTACTAGTGCATCACTGGACAGACACCTGAACAGTCTGTACAAATGACTTCATTCATACAGTCCAAAATATCACTGCTATCACTGCATTTACTGCATTCTAAGATTTGGGTCACAATGAAAGGTCTGGCATGTGTGTCACTGAAAGCTCCCACTCTGAGGATCAGTGAACATGTGATTTACTCATTTGGACATCATATTATGTCTTAATGTGTTTGTGTGGGAAGTCCTGGCATTACCGCACACAACGTATGCCATATGTGGCAGTGTATATGGGATGACATCAACATACCATTAAACATACTGCATGATTGGTCATTCTCACACAGCTGGTGGTGCACTTCTGAACTGCACTGCAGATGTAACCACCTATCTACAGTGTACATGTTTCACATGAGCAATGTTACTATACAATGCTAGCATCACTCATATGACAGTAAAATCCCCAAAATGTGGGAGTAAGGGGCCTCCCCTAAGGCAATGACACACAGTAGCAATACGAGTCCATGGACAGTAGTCTAGGGTCTGGGGGTGTCATCATGCACCATACTAAATATAGTAATACTAGGTGCATTTTGGCCAAATCATTGTCCTGTTAAACTAATTTAGGCCACATCTGAGGATCAGCAGATCTACAGGGAGAGTACTCTGTGCATCAGTTCCATAGCCACATTAACTCTGCTACAGCCTGGGCCATGGCCCATACTGGGCACAACTCATTGTCAGTGTTTTCTCTCTGCAGGCTGGGCATACTGTTCCCACATGACCATCACAGGCCCACATTTTCCATACCTTACAGTACATCTTGTGACCATCCTATACATGACATGACCATTGTGGGTCACTCTGAAGGGGTCTGTAAGGTGTTGGTATCTCCAAGACAACAGTTTGGTGTGGCCTCATGTGTGCTGAGTGATATATGGGACTGTGCACATATCTCACATCATCCTCACATGCCACTTACAGGAAACATACACAACTCAGGATGTAAGGCCTATACATTTGTTAGCACATCTGCCGTGACCTGAATAGCAAATTCAACATAGGCAACATAAAATGTATACATGAATAGATATGTACGTGCAACCGGAGTAGGATATAGGACTGATTACACATCACTATGGTGATGTTAAGTCCACAAAGTTCAGTGCCACATGAAACATGGCACGATTGTCCTATGTAGGGGCCACACTATCTTACATACATAACTCTGATGTCAGTCTGGGACTAAGAGGCACATTTTGGACTATGGGATTGGATAATTGTTGCAGAGTACAGATGGTATTAGCAGTACTCACCTGCTCCTCTGGTGAGCCATAGAGCTGGTGGCACAGGGGAAGGACCTCGTTCACCATGATCTCCAACTCCTCTGGAGTAAAGACAGGGGCCCTGCTCCCTATACAATATGCCATGACTGCTTCCAGAGGTGGTAAACAGCAGCTACCATTGAGGAGGTGGTGTAAGCAGCAGTGTCTGGATGCAAGTGAGTTGTTTTTCAAACCACAACGTACATGTACGCCACATGGACGGTCTTCTGTGTAGACGTACACAGCCATTGGTCACATTATCCAACATTATCCTATGGCTATGACCGCCGTGGATGAAGCTGCCTCCTGCACAGTTGACTTTTGCCGGCAGTGGGCGATTGTGCATGTACCATTAGTGAGGTCAGGCATCTGCCATGTTTGTGTTGAAACCCACATTAGCTAATGATCTACTAAGTGCATCTTCACCACTACAAATATGTTGGAACATGTCACCTGATGTATGACACAGTGGCGGCTCCTCCATAGGGGCGTTTGGGCGTCGCCCCACTGCTTTCTCGCAGTGCGAGAAGCAGAAACATAAAATGGTAAAAACTACCATTTTATGTTTCTTCTTCTCGCACTGCGAGAAAGCAGAAGTGCCTGGTTGGGGGCGGGAGGGTGGGCGGTCCTGCTCGAGGGAAGGGGGGGACTGGCTTACTCACTGTTGTGGGTACTGACTGTTTGGTCGGCCCTGGAGCCGACCAAACAGTCAGTACCCACAACAGTGGGTAAGCCACTCCTCCCCCGCCCTCGTGCAGGACCGCCCTCTCTCCCTTTTTCTCTATGTAGGCTGCTGCAGCCTACATAGAGAAAATGGCGCGGCTGGGGCGCTCTCCCCTGCACCTCACCAATCACAACGCTGCCATTGCAGCGTTGTGATTGGCTCCCATGTTAAGTCGCGTCGGGCGGCATCATGACTCGCGGGCTGCAAGTCCACTGGCCGCGACTGCTGTTTCCGCAGCTCTGCCCGATCACCTGTGGGCCTCCCGCAGTGGCCCTCAAGCGGATCGGTGGCGAACTAGAGACAGGACCTCCAGTTTGGGTACCAGGTTGGGTGTCCGTATAGCAGGCCGTATAGCAGGCTACTGCCACTGTTGCTGCAAGATTGGGCCACCTTGAGGTGAGGCACACATTTCAAGATTTAGCAAGGCAGGCCCTTTTCGCTGTTTGATAAAGTAATACGTGTCACGTTGTTGAATGTCAAAGAAAAGCAGATGTTTGCTGAATACAGCCGTCTCTTCTCATGCCTCTCTGCCCTCGCGAGTTATTTTTAAAGCGCACGAACGGTTGGGCTGGCACCAGGAGATGGAAGCTATGGGAGTGATGTTTTCAGGTCCGAATCCTTGTGGGAAATACCGTTTTCAGGCATTGCACAAAAGCAGGCGGATTAGCTCAAATATCAGTTACCAGTGTTCGCCATCTGCGGAAATGTAGACGGCTTTTTAAAATATTAATTTATCTGTATAATGAAATGGCAGCCAGGTAACTTAAGGACACCTTACTGGACTGGGCTTCGTTGTATAACTTGGTCGTGTATATGATTCGGATGACCTCCGGAAGCAGTGAGTGGCTTGCAGAGTGTCACTCTTCGACTTCCTGTCTGATGCTGCAATTGAGATGTTTATTACATTTATGTATATTTGTTTTATGTAGCGCGGATTTGACCCGTGCGGGTTTCGAAGCATTGAACATCGTGAATTCAGAGAAGCCAATATTCTCATAATACGAGTCCGCATGAGTAATATAATGGTGTATGCGTTTTTATAACAATTGAGAGAAAGGATAACAAAACGAACCGGACTAGGCCGCATGGATTGTTGTTGTGTAGTGTTTTCTAGCATGCAAGTGTTTCGAATATAGTTATTTATCGTCCCAGTAGCAAAAATTGTTTTTATCTCCTGGGAGATAAAATTGTTTCATTAAAAAAAAAGTTACTTATTTAAAAATATATATGCAATTGACCACAGCACAGCGCATGCCTTCGTGATCCCCCGCTCCAAAATACTCTTAAACCTCCATTTTTGTTTGGCATTAGCCAAAGACGGCAGTCGTGTCTAACTGCCTGGACTCATTCACATTTGCAGCCTTTTGGCCACCACCATCTTTCATTGGGAAGCAGCAGTATGTTACTGGTTCATAAACCTGTGGTCCTTCAGCTGTTCCTCAAATGTCCACCGTTTTACTCACAAACTGACCACCGCCGTCATGTTAAAATTCCTCCAATCACCTGGTGAAGCCTGGTCTGTGTTTCGGAGAGGCAAACTATGTTTCCTGGACCAGAGGATGACCACAGCATCCGTCTCTGATCATGTGGCATTACAGGGGCATTTTAACACTAACATCAGAACATGGAGCCGAAAATGTAGTGGCAAGTAGCCAACCTCATTGTAGTGACGAGCCAGCTCTTTTGTTAACTGGCGCTGCTTTATTAAATGATCTACCTCCAGGACCTGTTGTCTATCAATATCTTACTTTTTAAAGGGTACTTTAAAAATAGTTTTTTATTTAATTATCTTGCCATATGGTGTTGGGTAGGCCAGTCAGCCCCTTTTCATGAAAAAGTTATTTTCACTACATGTTGATGCTATATATGATGTTGCACGGTTTTTATTAAGAAGCTGAACTAAGCTAAGCATGAGTGGTAAATAACATTGGCACCCTTTAGTCCAGGGATGTTCAACGCTGATCAAGGAGGGCCAGATCCCTTCCAGATTTTGAAGACATCAACAGGACAAATAGAGGACAAATCGAGTACTTTGGACAGGGCAGGAGGTCTGGCCTATTGCGTTGAGCTGCCGATCTATGAACATGAGGAATCAGGTTGGAATCCTGGCCTTGGCTCAGCATCCTATAATTATGGGCAAATCACTTAATCTCCTATGCCTAAAAAAAGAAACAAAATGTGTAAAGAAATCTGATACTTTTGTATGGCGCTGTAAGGCCCTTTTGCCGGGATTGTGCTACAGAAAACTGCCATAAGAATGTATATGTTCAGGAAACCGAGACAAACATATCATGTTTTCACTTTTCCCTGGAGACTAGCAGGCCGTATAGCAGGTTACTGCCACTGCTACAAGATTGGGCCGCCTTTAGGTGAGGCAGTAAACTGCAGCGGCCCCGGGGGCTTGGGGCTTTGGTGTCATCCTGGCCCGTGGCTTCTGTTTACCGACTCGGGTGCTCCCCCGGGCGAGTCTCCTGCCAGCAAGGCTGTTATCACTTATGCCAGGAGTAAGTGAGAGGGCATGGCGGGGTTGCTTTGTTGCTGCGCCCTGAGAGCTTGGCAGTTTCCTCCAGTTTTGGACGCTGCAGAAGTTCACTGAGTGTAGAGGCCGAGAAAGCCACATAATGGTCTTTATTTCAGGCACAGATTCCCTTCCGCGATGCTTCCGACTGCTTCTCAGACGAGGATTGGGATCGTTTACAAGGATGGCAGAGGGAGCTGTGTGGGAACCTGATGAACGAAATTCACCGCGAGCTGATCTCTCTGGGTAAGGTTGCACTATTGATCAATATCAGGGAACGCTGCTGTCCTACGGATGCTGCATGAGTGCATTATTGTAGGATTGTGAGAGCAGATCTTGTTTGGATGTTCTGTCTTTGTTTCTATCACTTTCCTTCTTCCAGGAGTATTGATCTGGGTATGTTTTTTTCTCTGTGAAAATCTTTTTTATTTAATCTTCAATGCACTATACTCAACAACAAAAACAGGGCAGATCTATGCCGTGGTGAATTTCAACCTCCTCCACCAACATAAAGGTGCAGTTTAGAAATAGGTCTCCCGGCCGGCATCCACATCAGACTGTCTCTGCACGCCAGCGGGCCGTGGTAGGGCTAGGAGTTGACTGCGATGACAGAGGGCTTGTTTGGTGCTCCATATAGTTTCTTGCTTCTGTTTAACCAGCCGTTCTTGGATTTGTTCCACATTGACCTGGTACATCGTTATTCGTGATATCGGACATGTATTAGGAAGTGGGTACATATGAGGACTCATGTGAGTTGCTTTCATGAGTTGGTTTGTCTGACACTAGTATCTAGTGAGAAAGATTTCAGTGGGTGCTTGGCCTCGCATGGCTAGTATGCAGGATTAGGGGTGGCTGCTATTGACTGTAGGCATTTCCAACCAGTACAGAGGACAATAGAGTGGTCAGTTCAAACCGTGGACACAGTACAAAATTGGTGACACTCATCCTGATCTTTTACGCCCCACTACTTTCAAATGTCACCAGCCGCAACTGGTATGACACCATTCCTCTACCTGTAGCAATCTTCAAACATCAGTGTATTGCATTTCTGTGGATGGACACACGATTACCATGGTGCACTGTACACCAGCTGTGCAGTAGTAAAGTGTGCAAAGCTCACTCCACAACATGATGGTGTCCGTCATACAATGTCAGTTTGTATGATGTGCACAGTGCTGTTACAGACACATGTGGAGTCCAGATTGGGGATGTTAGATGGAAATGTCTGTAATGGCAATGGATCTGATTCATGCGGGTGACTCCTGTATTTCTCACAACAATCAATGTCTTACTTTAGGCAGTCTTCTGCTTGGATTTGCCCCTCCTACAACAGTAGTCAATGGGGAAAATCTCTCCTCCAGATCATTGTTTGGCATCTCTTCGACTTTCCTCATCCCAAATGTTGATATGTATGCAATTGTATTTTATGCAATCATGATGGGAATTGTAGTGTGCTGATAACATATGCTGGTATGTGTGGTCACATGACTTTAGGGTGTGTATTGGGAAATATTATTGTAGACATTGTGACCATATGTTTCTACACTCCACCCATAGGTACCCTGGTAGAGGGAGGAGATGACTACTTCCAGTATACTGCACATTTCCAGACCTTCAGACTATGAAAGAAAGAGACGTAATCAGGACATTTTGTCTTAATAGGCAGACAATACAAGATTTATGTGACCTGTTGAAGCCTCATTTAAGTCCCTGAAGGAACTATCCCACATCTCTAACACCAATGGTGAAACTCCTGGCAGCACTGCAGTTCCTGGCCACAGGTTCCTTTTAGTACACTGTGGCTATATCTGGTGAAATGTCACAACCTATGTTCAGAGGCGTACTACGTGATGTGCTTTCAGCAATGATGAGGTACATGGACAGCTACATCCTCTTTCCCAGATGTGAATATTTGGCCAATGTGATGGGTGTCTTCTATGGATCTGGTTGCATCCCAAATATGGTTGGAGCTATTGATGGCACATATATTACCACCGCAAGTCAGAGAACAGGTTGATAGGAACAGGAAGCACTTCCATTTTATCAAAATGCAAGTGGTTTGTTTACCAGATTTATATATCTTACACGTCTGTGTCAGATTCCCAGGATCTGCGCATGACTCCTTCGTACTGCAGAACAGCATCTTACCCAGCTAATGTCACAGAGGGCCTGGCATGTTGGTGAGTCTGATGTATCCAAAATTTGTGTGTGTGATGGCAGGTCGTATCTTCTGAAAGTGTGTGACTAATTATTGCACTTCTGTGTGTCTTCCATCTAAGAGACTCAGCGTATCCCAAATTCCCTTGCTAGTGGGAGTGCACTTCATTGAGGCCCATGGAAGAACACAGTGGCCAGAGGAGCGGGCTTTTGGGCTCCTGAAGGCCAGATTCAGATGTCTTGGCAGGACTGTGGGAGCCCTCTTATACTCACCCAGGAAGGTGCGTCAGATCCCCGTCACCTGCTGCACGCTCCACAACCTCACACTGCGATGGGACATCCCTCTCATCGCAGAGGATGGAGACCAGCAGGAGTCAACGGGTGAGGATCCTGAAATGCCAAATGATGATGAGGGTGGTGAAAAGGAAGGAGTTGAGATGCGTCAAGGGCTCATCAACAACTTCTTCTCATGAGTGCATGTATGCTGTGAGATGTCATGACTTTGACTGTTACAGCGACTGTTGTTGTGATGCTGTGAGGAGGACGAAGAGGGGAAAAGAAGAAATGAGCACCTAGGCAAGGTGCATTAACCACATAACTGACACATCAACACCAGATAATTATAAACGTAGCTACATATAATAAACAATGACCAAATCAATATTCTTTTATTATTGTTTTTTAATTTTATTTTTTACTTGAATTTGATAATATAAATATCTACTTATTTTTGCATGAAAAAATGTTGTCATTACAAATATAAACACAATTTAAAAACACGTTATTTAGTGTACATGGAAACAGACTGATAATTATATCCACATATCTTGGTTGTCTCTTTTCTACCTATTAATTGTATTAGCTGAAGACAAAATTATCGTATGATGAAATCCTGTAAGCAAAAAACTGTAACCTTACTAGAATCTGAGCTGTAGAAACAAATAAATACTTGAATTCTACAACAAATCATACATGTAATGTATTAAATACACATCCATCCTTATGATGGTATGAGGAGACTGGCGGTTTGAGATCTAACAACTACGCGCGTTTCGGCTTAGGCCTTCGTCAGGACTCCGTCACAGGTTCTTTGGTTCAGGCACAAAAAAGGATGTGCCCTGCATCCCAATTTTATTTGGTTTATCTGCGGCAGCTCTGTTTATTTATGCTGTTCAAGGAATGCTCTTTTCCCTTTCTTAGTTTATAATTGAACTGACTCAGTCCAAATGAATGGAACAAGATTATTGTTTGTATTCCTTTATTTTTTCTTTTAGTTTTTTCCAATTGTAGGTTCAGTGATATGTTGTTTTAATCAATACACATCGTACCCGTACCACTCAAGCCAGAATTCTTCTAGTACTGAGACAAAGATTCGAGTGTGATGGTCGTGTTCCTTGTAATTGAAGCGATGCAGTCTCTGCGGTCCCAGGAACAAAAAGCTGTGAGGAGGACGTTCATTGATACATGTAAGGTATGTACAGCTGTTGGAATAGAAAAATATGCTTTGGCATTGTTTTACATAAGTTAGCATTAGCTGTGCCATTTTGTGTAAGGGCGCCATTTTGTATTATGATCGAAACAAATCCTTTGCCATTTCCAGGAAACGGCATTCTCTAGGTTATGTTTCTTCAGAGCCGAGTTTTGCTACACTAATGAATGCACTGTTCTTATTAGCGCATACATTTCCTCTAGATGTAGGCCCTCTCTCACTTGTCTAGTGCCGGGCATGGGCAGAATGACCCTGAGTGTTAGACAGTGTGTGCCCAGCTGCAGAATCGAAACTTACTTTTTGTAATTCACTGTTCTGTTGTATCTGCTTGGAAAATTCCATTGTGGGCATGCCTTCATTGGTTCCGAAATGTACATAATGTATCTCTATGCTTGCTGATGCCAGTCCCCTCTGCAACACTCCTAGCAACTGGGCAGATTGGGCTCCGCTCCGAGTGTACTCTGAATAAACAGATATTGGTTTGTATTCTCTACTGTCTGACCGGCTCTTCATTTGGTATGGAAGGCTGAGAGGTGGTCGTGAGTGACCCATGTGACTCTAATCGGGTCACTTCCTTCACAGCTGTGGGAAACTCTGTGCACAGCTGTTTGTGGAGGAAGGTCTTAACACATGCACATGTTGTTGATGTTGCTTTGTGTAGGTGGCATTTACCCATGTACAGTGTACTCCAGAAGTGTACTGTGATTGGTGTCATATGTATGGCTTCCTAGCTAATCTCTTTGCATTGGTCTGTTGTGGATACCTTCACCATGTCATCTTCATTTGGACATTTCAGAGTTGTGACATCAGCAGGTGTATGATGCTGTTGTAAAGTACAAAGTGGATATGGATTGTTCCTGGGAATGTCTGGCACAGACTTTGGATGTACTACTCTGGTACAAATCCAGTTTGCACTGCAATAGGATGAAAGTTGCTAATACTCCATTGGACTTGTTCCCTGTCATGAGGTGGTCCTTTTGCAATATGTGTGCCATCATGTTCTCCAAACACAATGTTGTTGTTGGGCCAAATTATGCTAGTCTCCCTTCACAATCCTCAATGTGAATGAACTGAATGTAGCTGTAGCTGTTGATGTGTGTCATCATTGTATGCCATAGTGCTTGTGACACACCTCTGACATATGTTTGTAATATTCCAACAGATGCACCAGCACTGGATTGGAATGAACCTGTGCTCAGAAACCTTTGTACTGCTTTGTTTTTGTTTTCAATGAAGTGGGATTCCTTTTGTGAGATTGTCGATAGGGCCCCAACTGAAGCCATGAACCAATTGTCATTTGCCTACTCTATTTGGCATTGTCAGATGTATCCCCTCCGACCAAATTCTTTTCATTTTTTTTTTGTTTTTGTCCTCATACACGACACAAGCCCATGATCTAAACTGTGAGTGATCGGGCGTATAACAAATATACCAATTAGCTTAGTCTCCATGTTTATTTGGGCCTCCTTCAATATATTTAAAAGAGGAGATTCTACTCGGCGTTACCAGCCTCCTCCATTATTGAAGTGCGTCTTAATCATTGGACAATTTTAGGCTGCTGTAGCAGTGCAGTTTCCCCCTTAACCAGATTAGTCCTATTTATCTTTTGCATGCAGTGGTTCTCACATTTTTATTCTTCTTGCAGAGCCCCGGATGCAATCCAGCCTACCAACATGTCTAACATACGAAACTCACTCACGTATAGATGGTGCGTTGTGAGATACCCATTTCATACATATTTCCCTACGTTCTGTATAAAGTAAAAAGATGGTTCCTCCTCTGAGGTGCAGATCTCACTGTTGAACAAAGTGTAGCCATAGATACTTGCCATAGACTCTGAATATCTGGCAACAGCAGGTCCATCTTCCACATCTCCTCTGGCAGATTTAGGGGGCGATCTTCTGAATCCACAAAAATCCAATACCATTTGGACACCTGTGGTGTTCTGCATATTGTACATATTGTATTTCTGCGTTCCCTTCTGTTGTACTTTTTAGTGGAACAGTGGATTAGAACTCTCTCTTCAGTTGGTGCTGATCCTCTGGGCCCGTTAGACCTTTGTACCTTACTGCAATAAAGCACTAGTAAAACATCCTTTGTCATGGACCACATCTTTTCAACACCTCCTTCGCACAACTTTGGTCCTTCATCAATTCTCCCTCCCACTCAGTTTCTAGCCCCATTTGTTGCTGGTTATGCGACCAACTCGTTAATTGATGATATTTGAACCTTGATTGAGTGATAGGTGCTTGCTGCTAATGTGTCCCATGGGATCAGTGAGACTTGATCGAAAAGCTGCCCCCATTTTATCAAGCCCGATGTTAATAACGGCACAGCTAAGATGTCTAAGAGAGATTCAGGGGTTCCCGGTGAGTTCCATATTGGAGCATTACAGCTGTAATAAGGGATTCCAAGGATCCGTTTAACTTGAACCCATAATTCACAAGCTGCACGTAGAACCTTAAATTTGATCTTTTAAAAAAATGTTGGGTGACCATATTTAAATAAAAAGGAATTGCCTTCTTCTTGAAGGTTTTTCCTCAAAACCCTTAAATGTGAAGGAACTCTTTGTTTGTTATCCATTAAAAGATATCTGATGTTTTTAAAAAGGAAAGCCCAATGGTACAGTTGGAAATCCGGTAATGCTATCCCTCCATCTATTTTCTTTTTTCGCAATTTTTTCCAGGCTATCCGCACAGCTTTGTTCTTCCATATAAAACTGCTCAGATCTCCCTGTAGCTTCCTGAACCACTCAGTTTTGAAATATAGTGGGAAAGTGTTAAATATAAAAGTAAACTTGGGGATGATCTTCATCTTGACTAAATTTTCTCTCCCCAAAATTGAAAGGCAGTTGCATCCATAACTCCAATAACTTCTTAGACTCCAAATAAATTCTATTGAAGTTAATGAAAGCCATCTTGTCCAGGTCTTGAACTATTATTACCCCCAAATATCTGATCTCTGCCTTTTCTAGTGAGGCGTCAGCAGTGCCATTCCAGGTCATAGTCTCCGTTTTGTCTTCATTTACTGTATATCCAGAAATTTTCCTAAAAGCCTCTGTTGCTTCCATTATATGTGGTAGTGATGCCTCCCGATTACTTGTATAGATTAAAAGGTCATCAGCATATAATGCTTCCTTTTTAATCCAATCCAGATATTTAAAAGGGAGAATTCCTTGCTCTGACCTGATTCTATTCGCCAGAGGTTCTATGTATAAATTAAAAAGTAGCGGTGACAATGGACACCCTTGCCTGGTTCCTCGGCCTATCATGATTTTGCGTGAAAGGGACCCATTTACTGCAAGCCTCGCTGTTGGTGCATCGTAAATTGATTTTATAGCCTAAAGAAAATTGTTGCCTAACCCGTTTTGTTCGATAACTTCGTACAAGTAATGCCAGCTGACTCTGTCGAACGCTTTGGCAGCATCGACCATTATAAGGGTTAGAGGAGATCTGGTTGTGATAGCAATATCAATAGCACTAATCAAATTGTGCCTTAAGTCATGAAGCTGCCTGTGTTTCATAAAACCTTTTTCATTTTCGTGTATGATGTTATTTAAGACACTATTTAATCTTCCAGCAAGTATTTGCATGAATATTTTGTAATCGCTGTTTAGCAAAGAAATTGGCCTATAGGATTCGCACTTTGTAGAATCTTTTGCAGGTTTTAAGATTAATGTTATGATTGCCTCTTTCCATGAAGTTGGGGTGGGGTGCGTGATGAGCGTAACTGCTATTCAGTAACTTGTTTAAGTAGGGTGCAAGTACTTCCTTTAAGGCCTTATATGGCTCATTAGGAATACCATCTGGCCCTGCCGCTTTCCCTCTTTTTAGATGAGAGATTGATTTCTCTACCTGAAAAGTAGTTAAATCTTTGTTAAGGAATGATTGTTGGCTAGTATCCAGCTTAGGAAGGGGATCCTGTTGAAACCATTCCTTCAACTCTCTCTGAGCAGGCACATATCTTCAGTGTATATATTTTGGAAGAAGTCCCTAAATGCCATCCCGATACTATAATCATCCAATCAGCGTTCTTGGGTGTGATCAATCTGTACTTCTTTGATCTCATGCCGCAACTGGTCTTGCTTTGTCTTCCAGGCTAGTAGCTTCCCGCACCCTTCCCCGTATTCATAATGCGCTAGCTTGCTGGCATCCCATCGTTCTTGAATCCTTTTTTCTAAAAATTCTCCTAGCTGTTCCTTGGCCTCATTTAGTTTCCCCTGAAGCTCGATTCTGGGGGTGAGGTTATGAGAATCAATAAGATTTTTTTGTGCTGCTTCGATTCTGGCCTCATATTCTCTTTTTCCCTGCTTTCCTTCTGAATGCTGCATAACTTGTTATTCTACCTCGCAAATAGGCCTTAAATGTGTCCCATACAATATGAGGTGCTGTCGAGGTTTCATTAATCTCAAAAAACTCTATCACATCCTTTTTTTAATGCCTCTACTATATCCTGATTCCCTAAAAGTGTTCTGTCTAGAGTCCACCTATGTTCAGTTTGAGAATTCTCTACAGAAACTACTAACTTCACTGTTGCATGGTCAGACAGAGGTTCTGGCTGGTGCATGACTGTACGAATATTTTTACTCAGCCTTATGTCCACTAGAAAAAAAATCTATTCTGGAAGCTTGTGAATATTTGTTGTTTTTATAGGTGAACTCTTTTCTGATACCTGCTTTAAATCTCCAGATATCCACTAGGTCAAGATTATTGGTAATCTGCTGTATAATCTTCCTCATTTTTGGGGCATTAACTGTGTGTTTTGTTGAGGATTTATCAAGAGCGGGATTCATCAAGATGTTAAAGTCCCCCCATAACAATATTATACTTGGAGTAAAGTAAATGCCTATATAGCTCTCTAAGGGGAGATGGATCATCCACATTAGGGCCATAATATCCTACTAGAGTATATCCTGACATCTATTTTAATGTTGACTATTACCCATCTACCCCCACTATCCATCATGGAGTTCTCTGTTTTAATGCCAGCAATTTTTTTAAAGAGTATCACAACCCCCTTTACGTTACACGATTGATTAGTGCATATCAAATATGCTATCCATCTATTTGTCTTAAGAATCTCATCCCATTCCTCCTGTCGCAGATGAGTCTCTTGTAATATTATTATGTTGTTCACAGAAAGTTTTATTAGTTCTAGGATCTTCCTTCTTCTCTTATTTACCCTAAGGCCATATACATTCCAGGATAGCACCCTGATTTCTTGCTGTTTATGCATCCCTTATTCTTGTACCACCATCGGATCGCCGCCTACTGATATACTGATTAAATTATGTATGAGTATCATTTTTTTAATCATTTTTTCCCAGATGCTCCCTACCCTGTGCTCATATTTACAAGTGTACGTGTACAACCCTTCTTCTCTTAACCTACCCCATCCCACCCTGGGGAACCCTCACTTAGTCCAAACGGGGCAGCACATGTTACCCCTGATGCTCCGGTCTTCCGACCTAGTTTTTAATGCCTATTTTTGCGCGTTTATCTGGCTGATCAAACTCTCGACTTCAGACACCTCCCTGATGTTATATATTTTATTTCTTCACATAAACTTTAAGGTGGCAGGGAATTTTAAATGCGCTGTTGCCCCCAGAGATTTCAAAGTTTGAATATGCTTCCCAAGCTCCCACTGGCGATTTTGAGTAATCTTTGCTATATCTGATCTAATAGTGTAGGACTAGTCATCTTTTTGAAAGCTTTTCACTTTGAGAGCGGCCGAGAGAATTGCCTCTTTGATGACATAAGTATGGAAATTTAGAAGGATTTTCCTTGGTTTGTCTCTTTTTGTGCCTCTCCTGAATGGGTCCCTGTGCACTCTCTGGATGTCCTGATCCAAATCCCATGTCTGAATTTCAGGCATTGATTCTTTAAGAGTTCTTTTCACAAAACCTTTTAAATCTCCCCCTTCCAATCCCTCGGGAATATTTAACAACCTCAAATTATTCCGTCTTGAGTTATTTTCCAGCTTCTCAAGCTTATCTCTGACCTTGCTTTCATTATTTATTAAAGTTTGAATTTCTCTGTGATTGGACTTAACCTCATCCTGTAATTCCCCAATCACAGTCTCCATTATTGTTACCCTCGCTGTGATATCTGCCATTTTAGCATCCAAGCTCTCACAAGATTCCTGAATTTTGGCTTGGTTATTTTCTGATATCGCAAATTTTTCTTTGATTTCCTTGGAAAGTGAAATCAACTTGAGACTCATCTCTGGAACCTGAGTATTACTGATCTGGTTATTGGAAATAGTTGTATCTGCAGGCGAGGGATGTATTGGGCCCCCCCCACCCAGATCCTCCTCCAATAGAACAGTGAATCTATTAGAAGTAGGCAGATCAGTCACTGACACTGACTGCGTATGGTGTGGCACAGGGGACTTTGTTGTTGTAGCCATAATTCCCTCAACAATTTTAGAGTCCGAAGAGGGTTCTATTTCTTTTATTTTAAAATAGGACCTCAAAGATGGGGTGACTCTAGTTTTACCTCCTAGAATTTTATTGTTCCTCAATACCTTCCCCCGTATCTCAGTATTGCCTGGCTGTTGTACTGTATTTCTATGTTGCACGGTTAGAGGGGGGAACCACTGTCGTACTCACTGTCGTACTCAAACCTCTGTTATTACTAGGCCCACCCACCCCCTGGGCTGACATATGTTCAAAGTCTATATTCCTTAAAGAGTACCTGTTTTTACGCGTCACCGCAACCTCAACCTAGGGATTTGCTTCTGGAGTGTCAATTACCATCTGCTTCCTTCCCGCTTCTTCGAACCCTGTACCTCACGGGTCTGTGTTCCCAGGTGTTTGTGCACGTTGCACACTTTGTTTCCTCCTGGGGGGTTCTCTATTACCTCTTTTGGGGGTCATAGAGTTATGGTTGCTTCCCACTGTCGCTGGAAGTTGGAGCTGAATGCAGTCGTCTTGCTTTAGCAGTATCCTCCTAGCACTTTCACGGAGCTTAGATCTTGTAGGCTCACTCGTCTCCTCCCAGCCTTGCGGTTGCAGTCCCTGCATCCCGAGCCTTGGGCCAGCACTGCCTCCCACTGCTCCCACGATGACCCGGAAGCCCAAACGTGCCGCCGCCCGCCGACCCTTCCGAAGCTGACCCGCCGCGCGGAACAGAGGGGAGCCTGTCCCGGGCGGAGCAGTCGAAGAATACCGTAAAGCAGATGCCTTGAAAGTGTCAATGCCGCGCAGATCACATGCGAGAAAAGCCATAAACTACGGTGCATGATATGTGGTGCCGAGAATTTTTCCAGTGGTCCTAACTATGCCCCCGCACCATAATTCCAGGGTACCGTGTCGGAGTGCCGGAGCTTACGGCTGCGCTCGCTAGCTGGCCGCCATGTTCCCCTAAGCAAACCTTAGCAGCCATGACTCTACAGCACTCTGTTGGATATGTTCTTGCTGGTCCCCCCTCCGACCATATTGTTGAGGTCTGCACATGAGATTTGTGGTCACTGACACAGATCATTTCAGTGATGTATTATGTAGGTCTGTTTTTGACATTCTGCCAGCATAAGCTTGGAACAATGGAATAAAGATGTCATGAGACTTGTTTGTAAGTCATTGGGAGACATCCATTACATGAAGTGGTATAAGCCTGATCATTTGTGTACTGACATGCTTCATGTTGACATGAGGGATGGACATGGCATCTCCCAATAACTTGAATCAAACACAGTGTAAAAGTTGCATGTGTATTAGTAAATTCCAAGTCCTAGATCTGTACAATACAAGCATACACACAACTTGGTAGTAGATTTGCATTGATAATCGTGTGTTGTGCAGTGTCAATGGGTCTATGCACTTCTATGTCTGTTTTAGGGTGACATTGTTGTGATATTCAGTTCCACATTGCTGACATTCCACATGTCCATTCTTACACAAGTAGCTTCTACGTACATTTGGTAATTCACAAGGGGATAACTGCATAATTCTCTAGATGTGAATGATACTACATGAGCTAATGATTTTGTGACAAGTGAATTGTTGCAGTGCACAATGTGAAGAAAAAAAAAAACAATATACAAACAAATAGCGACAACACAGGAGTGTATAGTCAGTGTTGGTGGATGAAACTATTGTTGTAGGAGCCACATTGTCTGAAGTCCAAAGTCCAACATACTTCTCCCATCAGAAATCGGAAAGTGTACAGAAATAGCCACAAAGTGAACGTGTTGCACCAAAGGAGGACATCAGGTGAAATGTTTCTTCCTGGCGGTGGTGGGTGCCTTGCCAACTGAACCTCCTGGATGTTTTCTTGGATGTCATGGCCCACAATGGGGTATGCGGGGCATCTGCTGCTTCAGGGTCAGGAATGTCTGAGCTGTCATCCTCTTACAGGACATCCCTTCCTGTGGCTGCCAGATGTAGATGGAACACAGGAAGGGGTAGGATAGGTGGTGGGGGAAATAACCTGCAGACTGTGGTGTTAATGTCCCCCAGCACCCCTATGAGCCGGCCCATGTTGTCATTTTGGGTGTCCAACCACTGGTCTATAGACCTCTGCAGGTGCTTCATCTCCCGGAGTTCCTCATGTACCTGGCCCACACTCCTTGGGAGTCCTCATAGGCTCCCAGTACTTGGGTGATTTTGGCCTGGGCATCAGTAGCACCAGTGGTCTTACTCTGCGGGCCCACAGTTACCCTCCCACCATCTCTGCCCCCACAGGCCTGCGTCCTTAGGCCAGCCTGCCCCCTCCCCCTTGCTCCTCTATCCTCAATGAGAGTGTTGTCAATCCTCACATCCAGAAGTGGGACTGGGGTGCAGGAGATATTGCTGTCCATGCTAGGTCCACCGGTTGATGGAGCAGAGGTCAGCAGAGATGTTGCTGCTGGGGTGGGAGGTGTGGTTGTGGGCACAGTGACTCACTGTTGCCGTTTGCACAGGCTGTCCAGATGGGCCAGGTCGGTCCTCCAAGTCCAGGTGTCCAGGAGATCCCGCATCACTGGAGTCTGGAGTCTTGATTAACCGTGGGCAATGAACTCCGCAGAGGTTGAAGAGATTTGCTAATTACGCATTACATTGAAAACACGGAATTCATGCAAAAACTCCAACTCCGCCATATAGCTGAGTTAGCTACTGCACCCACAACACTTTCATAAAACAACTTTACCTTTACATGCTAAAAGGAATATAACCAATTCACAAAAGTGAGTTTTGAAAAATGTCAGGGAATGAGAGAGGTGATGATTTTGGGGTCCCCACAAACCTAGGGGGAGGACCAAGCAGATGCCTCGAACACAAAGAGCATATCATGCTGAACGATTCGGTGGTGGTCCCATCCTCCTAGGACCACCCCAAGCAAAGTTATGGGCAAAAATACAATGTCAACCAAAGGCCCAGCAAAGCATTATGGGGCGAGATTCTAGAGTGCAGTGAATATTATAGTATTAGCTCTCAGCTGAGCCCAGCCACTGCCTCTTGAGGAATGTTTTGATATTGGATACTATAATATTCACTGCACTCTAGAATCTCGTCCCATAATGCTTTGCAGGGCCTTTGGTTGGGATTGCATTTTTGCCCATAACTGTGCTTGGGGTGGTCCTAGGAGGATGGGACCACCACCGAATCGTTCAGCATGATGTGCTCTTTGTGTTCAAGGCATCTGCTTGGTTCTCTCCCAGGTTAGGGAGGACCCCAAAATCATCACCTCTTTCACTGCTTGCTATATTTTCATTTTTGTGAGATGACTATATGCATTTTAGCACGTAAAGATAGTGTTACTTGTTTTACCAAAGGTATGTGAGGTTTCAGTTTTATTAATTGGGATGAGATGGAACGGAGGAGTTTCACAGAGTTTTTGTTCAACTCTGTAGTGGTACTCTGCCAACTTCGCCCACCCTTAATCTTGATCCAGGGGTGGAGTTGGAGTCTGGACAGTGTCCTGACTCTGGCCAAATGATATGCCCAATCGACCTGTTCAGACATAGAGTAGATCGTTATTGTTGTAAGTGTGGTATGTACATCCACATCATTTGGTACACAGTGGGCCTGATTCACAGAACTAACTTACGTCAAAAACGTAAACGTAAAGTTAGTACTTTTTAGGTATTCACAGAATACACTTACTCATTTTGGTATTCACAGAATGAACTTACTCATTTCGGTATTCACAGAAGTTAGTAGTCCTAACTTTAGGACTCCTAACTTCTGTGAATACCGAAATAGTAAGTTCATTCTGTGAATACCAAAATGAGTAAGTGTATTCTGTGAATACCTAAAAGTACTAACTTTACGTTTACGTTTACGTTTTGACGTAAGTTAGTTCTGTGAATCAGGCCCAATGTTAAGTGTCTTCTGTGAATACCAAAATGAGTAAGTTTATTCTGTGAATACCAAAATGGTAGTAAGTTTAGGATTTTGTCGTAAGTTAGTTCTGTGAATCGGGCCCAGTGAGTTGAGGTCTGGGTGGGACAAAACGGGTGGAGTTTAACATTGTGAACTATCCCTGTTGTGTTTGACTTGTTTGTAAGTCATTGGGAGACATCCATTACATGAAGTGGTATAAGCCTGATCATTTGTGTACTGACATGCTTCATGTTGACATGAGGGATGGACATGGCATCTCCCAATAACTTGAATCAAACACAGTGTAAAAGTTGCATGTGTATTAGTAAATTCCAAGTCCTAGATCTGTACAATACAAGCATACACACAACTTGGTAGTAGATTTGCATTGATAATCGTGTGTTGTGCAGTGTCAATTGGTCTCCAGCCATTTCAAATCAGCTGGGTTACCTTCATGTGATACTGATATTTCAGGTACACACTTGATAAGGTGTCACTCATGGCCTCTTTCTTTTCATTTATGGAGACGAGGGGTAGTTCAGGATGAGTAGGCAGACATGTTCCTAGGCAGAGCATTGTGTGTAAGGTGCTCAGTCCATATGTCCTGGGGATCAGTGGTGACATGACTGACAAGTGAGTAAGGACAAACAATACTGGTGCCTCCTGTTCAGAGTTAGAGGTACAGGGCCTCATAGTAGTTGTAGTCATTTCATTATCTAGTTCCCTCCTCTTGACCAATGGCTAACTGGATGTGAGGTGAACCTCAGTACTCACATGGCTGACAAGTGAGTAAGGACAAAGACAATGGTGCCTCCTGTTCAGATTTAGAGGTACAGGGCATCATGGTAGTTGTAGTCATTTCAATCTCTCCTACCCCACACTTGACCAATGGCTAACAGCCTGTGAGGTGATCCTCAGTAGTCACATGGGTGACAAGTGAGTAAGGACAAACAACACCATTGTCTCCCATTAAGTGTTCAAGCAACAGGGCCTAATGGTAATTTTAGTAATTTAATTCTCTCCTATCCCACACTTGACCAATGGCAAACTTCCTGTGAGGTGAACGTCAGTAGTCACATGGCTGACAAGTAAGTAAGGACAAACAACACTAGTGCCTCCTGTTCAGAGTTAGAGGTAGCGGGCCTCCTGGTAGTTGGAGTCATTTCATGCTCTCCTACCCCATACTTGACCAATGGCTAACTGCACGTGAGGTGAACCTCAGTAGTCACATGGCTTACAAGTGAGTATGGATAAACGGCACTAGTAATCTTGTGTGCAAGCAACAGGGCCTCAACGTAGTTTCAATTTCGACTTGCCAACACTAGCAAAACCGGTTTGTGTTACATATCTGTATGGATAATGCGGTTGTGGTAGGCCATACTATTAGACATTTGCACATATAATGGGTCCTCGGATGATGATTTGATGGTAATGCACTAACAGACAGCATACAACATGTAGGTGTAATGGAGGTTGATTCATGTAAACTTATGTGCAGGGCTACCGATTGTAACTGCCAATCACACATCCCTGATACTTTGGCTGCTTCATATAGGAAAAATAGATGAGAAACACTATAGCAAGAGCTGAGATGTGTCCAAACAGAATATTGATATGTTGCGACAGTTGGTGTGGTGTTACTTACCAGTCTTCATTCCCCCAGTTATTCCAGTCAAGCCCCCAGGATGCAGGGTGGCTTGCACCTTCTCCTCCCAGGGTGTGAGTTCTAATGGGGGGCCGGGAGGACCACCACCAGTCTTCAGGGCCTCAAGGTGGTGCCTGGAGGCCAGGTTCTTCACCCTCCCCCTAAGGTAGTGCCACCTCTTCCTGATGTCCTCTTCTGTGCACAGAGTGGTACCTACAACATTCACTTTGTTGACTATCCTGTCCCACATTTCATTCTTTTTAGCAGTAGAAGTTTGTTGGGCTTGGGCTCCAAACAATTGTGGCTCTGCTCTAATGATTTCATCCACCGTCACTGACAACTTGATGTCAGAGAAATGTGGATTTTTGGCAGGTAACATGTTAATTGAATAAAGTGAGTGACAGTAAAAAAAATGAAAAATGCCTTTACACCATGGAAGTAAGTAGAAAAATGTGCAAAAAAAGAGTGTGGTGTGTGTGTGTGAGATTGGATTGTGTGAAAAATGGCTGCCTTATCTGAGCAATATTGCTACTCTGACTTGCTGCGCTGCAGTGGAGTGGCAAAGAATCATGGTCTGGGATGGGGTGTGATTTGTAGGTGTGGCCATAAGCTTCCAATGTGCACTGTTGTGCTGATTTGCGCGAGCAGTAGCGTGGCGGTCTAGCGCTGTCATGAAACAGCTGACAACGGGCCGCCAGTCCAACGGTTTACTCATAATCGGCTCAGCGGTGGACCACAACCTTGTCAGCCTCGGAGTCCCTATTGGCAACATTTACGACCGCCGTATGAACATGTACAAGAATGGCAGTCATTCATCTCTTCTTAAATACAGGCTAATAGCGTTAATTCATGTACAAGTCGAACTGTATGCTTCTTGCATATTTCAAGACCTCCAAGCCTGGGTTAACTTAAAAAAACCTTATACCAAAATACGCAAACAGGGTTTAGATGAGGCATGGAGACAATTACAAACCTGTCAGTCCTTGCCATCTTAGCAGAAAAGGCAATACAGCATAAATCCCGCCTGTTTACATGCTTTATTGACCTTAAATCCGCTTTCAATAGAGTCCCCTGTGGCCGTCTTTGGGCAAAACTGGTAGAGAGAGGTATCCAAGGAAAACTGTTAAACTCAATTATAGCACTGTACAGTGACATATCGGCTCAGGTTAAAGTTGGAAATGGCAGCAGAGTAACATCGAAAATCTACACAAATGAACGGCTTGAAACAAGAGTGCGTCCTAGCCCCAAGTCTATTCAACTTATACCTTACCGATTTAGACAGCTATTTGACGCAAGTGGAAAGTCACACACCAAAACTGGCAACAGAGAAAATTGTGTGCTTGCAATATGCTGTTGACATTGTCATCTTGAGCCAAACTCCCATTGGACTTCAATGGTCAGTAATGCACTAGCAGGTTACATAGAGCAGCAAGGCTTAGATCTGAACCTAAGTACAACAAAAGTGGTCTGCCTCATTGAGCCAAAGACAAGTCAGTCACCTGCTCTATAAGGGCAAACAAGATGAGGTTGCATCCTCATATATGTATCTAGGTTTTAAGCTAATGAAAAAGAAGTTCAGCTGCCCTTCACATTAACACCTGTTAACAATAACGGCAGCCCAATTCATTCCAACTGTAGCATACGGCTTGGAGATTATGCACAGTACGGAAATCAACAGTCAGGAAATCAACTTCCCCAGCCCAGGTTTGGCTCAAATTTTGCTTAAAAAAACAATAGCTGCAAAGAATGAATGTCTGTTGGAGACTCCGTGCCTCAGCGATCGACTCCTTGAACAATTTATGCTGGCTGGAGATCGAGGCGCAGATGAAGAAAAAAACAAATAAATCTCCGCTGGAATATTTAGGATTGGCAATAGTTGAACTAGGCATCAAAGAAGCATGAGCAAGTAGCATGGAAAGAGCATTTTTTGCGAATAACCAATTCTCCAACAAAGTTTTTGTTTGAGCTACAGGACAAGAATACATTTGCAAAGAGATGACATTTATGGACAGTAGTTAACACATACTGCAGTTTGAGGCCCCAAGCATACTTGCCAGCTCATTTTTCTTTGGCTTTAAAATGTTTGCTTATGTTATACCAGTTTGGGCACCTGGATACAAAAGATCTTACTCTAACAAGGAATGGTAGCCCGTCACACCCAAGCTATCGTCTATGTGGATAGAAATCAGAGACAATTACCCACATGTTCTGCACCTGCCCAGAAGTAATGGGACAAAGAAAGATGCTACTTAAACCACTTTTCATATCTGCACCTGGAGGTAAGCTGCCATTACCTGCTTTAGTGGAGTCTTGATATCACTATCCTGTCAGGGAATAAAATTCTTAAATCTGGTGAAGAATCAGATCAACAGTACTCCGGACTAGGGTTATTATGTATGTTACATTTAGATTAGGCTATTTAAACCTTCGAAACTCTGGCATTCTAAGGTATACTAAAATCACTAAGGACACAGTATGTACAAGGTGTGCATCATTCTGATCACAAAGCCCTGATACGGTCCAAAAAGTACCTTAAAATAAAATGATGACTATTTGCACAATGCACAGGTACTTTAAGAGTACATCGATGGAGAACAAAAAGAAAAAGGAATTACAGTGTCAGAAATTGACAGACTATCAGTAGCGGCCGGTGGTGGGAGTGCTGCCGGGCGGTAACGTGGGTCGGGGGAGGGGCAGGGTGGGGGGTAGTAAACTACGGAATACGGCCGCACAGAAGTAAGTAAACAAACAAATAAATAAAACGAATTTCGTTGCGCGCGCTGCATCGCATTTGGCGATGCAGCGGTGCAACGAAATTCGTTTTATTTATTTGTTTGTTTACTTACCTCTGTGCGGCCGTATTCCGTAGTTTACTACCCCCGCCCCGCGTCACCGCCCAGCAGCACTCCCACCACGGGCCGCTACTGCAGACTATGCCCTACCCACAAAGTCAGATGATTTACACCTTATGTATTTACCTTTCCCAAACATTTAGCAAGTCTTTTATAAGGGATTTGTTTTTTAATTATATTGTTTGTATGATAATGTTGCACAAAACGTTAGCACTTTTGAGCTTTTATGCAATGGTTTTTATTAACAATGCAATATACTTACCTAACATATTTTTCTCTTTTCTAAGAAAGTAATTTCTATCTTTTTCTATCCCCAATAGATTCAAGAACAATTGAACCATGGAGAAGATGCCATTGGCTCCCGATGTAATGTCAAAATGTGGAGATATGTTAGTAAAATATAACAGGTAAGTTTACAGCAAAGACAAAAATACTGAGCCAGGGACTCAAAGGAGAGCTGTAAATTACTATTTAAACTCTTGCAGAGGCAGAGTGATTACTTTAGGTGATTGTATAAAAAATACTGAGCACAATCACACTGCGATGGATTCAGAAATAAGAGAAACTGCTCAACAAATTAGATCAATAGCTGCAACCTCTAGTGAATCCTCAGGTTCATCACTAAGGGAAGTTTTAACAAACATTTCTACACTCGTAGCTGGAGACCTACCAACAATACCAAATGTAAACCAAATAGTTGAAACAGAGTAAATCAGTACCAAACTAATCTAAAACTTTCAGAAAATAATAATACCTCCTGAACTAACAGAAACTTACACACTACATATGGACCTTTCGTAATGTATGACAATAACAACCCTCTTAAAAAACTCTTAAAATAAATAATCTTCAGTACTGTGCACAACCTAGTAATTCAACAGAACAGAGATACTTTGATGATGGTTGGGACAATCAAAACAACACCACGTCCATTCTTTCAATTATATGCTGTTCATGCTACCATTAATAACAACACAACTCCTCTAGTCTATGCATTACTACCTGACAAGGAATCTTCTACTTACTAAGAATTTCTAAATGAAATAACATCAAAAACCTTAAAGAAAAGTCCTGTGAAAAATGTAACTGATTTTGAATTGGCTATGATTTCTACAATAAACAAATTTTACCTTAACACACAAATACAAGGATGTTTATTTCCATTTTTCATAGGCAACATGGCATAATAAACAAAAAACATAATTGGCAGGGGATTGCATGCTAGATAGCCAATTGCAAAATTGAACTTAAGAAAGTGTATGTATTAGCTTTTGTACTTTCTGAAAATGCAGATGAATTCTATATAGCATTTATTCAATCTTCATATTCTAATCTTAACATAGGAAAATTAGCCCCATTACTAATTTATTTTGAACACAACTGGACTGCCTGTCTAAACAGACTGAGTCGCAGATGCCTTAGAATTGAATAGGGGAACTGCTACACCACCTGTGCAAGAACTAATAATGCCAAAAGGGATAGCATCCAAACCTCTAGCATTTTCTGGAAATTTTGCATAAATAGCAATTTTTCCAGGAAATGAGTCAAGCACAATCATTTGCCAAAAGTCTCCAAACTTGTGAACAAACAACTCCCTTCAAAAAGCCAGCAATTTGGCATGTTTGGGGGTTTAGAGAATTTGGAAAACATTGCTTAAATCCTCAATTGCTAACTTCTATATACTCTCTAATAATATCAATTTACGTTACTTCATCTGCCCTCCTATACCAGGAAAATAAATTGGGTTATATTGCTTTTTAAGAAATAAAAAATAACTCCTTACTGAAGATGCTTCCTGTTTTTGAGGGTTGGTAATGTTTTACCAACTGTTTACCAACTCTTAAAGCTAAGCTAGTACAACCATTCAAAAGCTCAAAAATCTTTTAAACAATTTGATAAAAGTTTATTTAAAATAGGTCAACTTGAAAAAGGGAGGTTATCTCTTAACAAAGAGGGAGAGAGAGGAAGGAACAGAGGGGCTCGTTCGTCTCCCCTTACAATGAATTTAATGAACAAAGAGAATGAGCTCAAAGCATAGCTTTTATTAGCTCAATAGTCAAGGTCATCAGAAACAATCTCCCTTGCGGGGAACCCATTTGGTTTATAAAAGAACCCTCACCCACCAACCTAGTTGGTGGCATGCTTCATCATAGGGTTCCCACCCAGGGGGCCGAATGCCTCCTGGGTGTTCTTCGATGCCTGATTACAGCGGAGCTTTTTTTGTTGTTGAGTTTTTTTGGTAAGAAGTGGATACCGTGAGAGTGAAAAATTTGAAACTACCTCCAGGGTATCAAATTCTTTATTATGCAGTTCCTAGGGTAGGGTTAAAAGCAAGTTATTTGGACGAGTATGGTCTCACACGTCTCTAAAAGATTAAATCCAAGTGATTTGGTCTACATGTTTCAGCCAATAAGTTTCCAATTGATTGGCTTTCTTCAGGACCTGTGGTTCAGGGTTGAATAGCCATGAAATCATGTGAACTAGGCACACACGCTAAGGTGTGTATAGGTGTGTAAAGTGCATAAATTACGAGTTTCACCGTCAGATTAGATAAATTTTAAGTAATAAACATTTTTCATAACATAGATCCTGGTGGGAGGCGCTGCCTGTTGTCACACTTGAGTCAAGGTCAGCTGCCTGCTGAGTTACCTACTCCTTCTTTTCTACTGTGATCTCAGTTTGTTTAAGCACTGCAATTGAACACTTCACTTCTCTTTCCACCAAAACATCTTCTTAATTTCGAAAATAAGAAAAAATCCTTTGAAAGCATACCAAATAATAAAAGATTTTTTTTATTTGAAGTGCAAAAAACCCTCCAATTCCTTAGTTAAAGAAAGAAACACAAAACAGAAACCCAAAAACACTTAAAAAATTGTAATAAGTCACTTCCATGAAAATTCATATTTCCTAAATGCTTTGTGTCCAGTGACCCATATAGGAATGAAAAAACACATGCAAAAACAAAAACATCAACATAGCTGTAACTCTGAAACCTCCCTTACACTGTCCAAACTGTAAGCAATTCTCTAATATTATATTTATTGATAAGTTATACACAACTTACCTCCGGAACAGTGCTACATACCTCTGTTCTTCTGGCTTAAACAATGATATCTTAAAAAAAGAAGAAATGGCTGCGGTAAATGAAAGAAAAAGAAGAGCTATTTATCTAATAGACTTCAATGGGAAATTGTAGGAATTTTTGAAAAAGTGCATTATATTAGTTTATTAAAAATGTTTCAACAAAAAAATTGTGGATATGTTTTCTCTTAACAGTAAATAAT
Source organism: Calotriton arnoldi (assembly GCA_963921515.1). Taxonomy (NCBI): domain Eukaryota; kingdom Metazoa; phylum Chordata; class Amphibia; order Caudata; family Salamandridae; genus Calotriton; species Calotriton arnoldi. Next base: position 2,310,182 of record CAWUFW010002155.1, on the reverse strand, counting down.
ATTTAAATGATTATTCAATGTGTTTCATATTCATTTTGTCAAAATATATGTAATAAAACTATACTTTAAAATTAAAAAAGTGTGTTTTAATATTTAGTTTGGTAATATTATATTTATTAATACATGTTTAATGTAATAATAATACTAATAATAGTAACAATAATAATAATAATAATAATAATGATAATACTTTATTTTTTATATATTTAATTTGAAAAATTAATTATAGCCCAAATTAGAATACCTGAGTATTACAATACTTCCCACGTATTTCCCCTATAACTCTAGCCTCCTGTTCCTTAAAAATAAATTACTGTAGCATTTTTTGCACATTTCATTGGGGGGTAAATGCCCCCACCCCCTTTTATTTCTTATATATTTTATTTACATTTATTACCCAAGTGAATAAATTAAAATACCAGAATATTAAAATACTCTCCACACATTTCCCCATAAACCCTAGCATCAAGATCCTGAAAAATAAATTAATATTGCATTTATTCCACATATTATTGAGGGTAAACCGCCAAACCTCCTTTTTATATTCAATTTCATATTAGTTATTACACAATCTAATGAATTATAATACTTGAGTATCAAAATACTCCTCATCCATTCCACCTACATCCCTAGCATCCTGGTTCCTTAAAAATAAATTACAGTTGCACTTCCTGCACATTTTGTTGGTGAAGTAATCTCCCCAAGTCCCCTATTTTATATTTAAATTAAAATGAACTATTACCCAATTAAATACATTAAAATGCCTGATTATCAAATTACTCCCCACCCATTTCACATACAACTCTAGCATCCCCTTTCTTAAAAATAAACATAGCAGTACATGTATACCATGCACCGATATGGGGGATAAAGGCATGCGGGGTTAAAGCATGTGGGCTAAAAGCTTGCGGGGTAAACTTACATCCTGAGTAATGACTGCAGCATAAAGGTAATGCATGATATAAATTGCAGGGGAAGGGTAAAATACCAAATAAAGGGCTGCTTAAGTGCTATAATATATTGATCATAAACATTTGTCAGGCTTCTGAGTGTTCTTAATGTTTCAAGAAGCCTTCAGAGAAGACTGGGAATTGACTTTTGTCTCCTGAGCCGGGTATGAAGTCTAAAATGTTGCAACCTTGAACATGGGAACCATAATTCATAATTGAACATTAGAATGTTAGGAGATCCACTGAAGAAAATTAAGTGGCTCAGGGTGATTACTGTCTGGTATAGGAATTCTGGTCCAACATTCCAATGCTTGCCTTTCTGTTCATTCCTTTTTACTTTAGAAAACTCTACCCTCAGTGGGTGGAATCTTCTGATAGCTCTATAGCCTTTCTGCCTCGGTGATGTGCAAACTATGACTTTGGCGTATTGCTTTCCCACCCACGGGTAATACAGATGAACGTGGTTCAATACTCCAATGATGAATGTGAAAGACAGGTTATTGTAGCCCCGCAGAGCAGTACTCAATCTGTTATTGAAATAGAGTTATTGCTTTTGGTTTACTAGCAATCACTATGAAGGGAGAATGGACACTGTGGTAACAGTAACATACCTATTTCATTGTTCACAATATCACACACGCATACTGCACGAAGAAGAATTAACACTTTTAAGTAAAATTATTTACTACTACAGGGACAATCTGTTTCTCAGTATGTCTAAAACACCTACACAGATTATTATAAAAACAGCAAGAAGACACATTATAAATAACAAGAATAAAATGAACTTTTTGTTATAAATAACGAGAAAAAACAGATTTTTCAATATTGTTAAAATGTCTTCTAGAACCTAACACTCTTATATCTATTTCTATGCGCTACATTAAGAGAGCATGGAATGGCAGAGGAACTTGCAATCCAGAGTTTCTTAAGGAGAAGAGAAGCACTACATACCATGTTGACAGAAAAGGCTGTCTTTATCAACGGAGGAATGAAGACAGTGTTCCCTGCAAAGCGCAGATACACAGTGCAGTAGCGGTCTTCCCCTGGAACTCGGCTTTATCGTCTTAAGGCGAAATGCATCATCCACAAAGTGTGAAGTGTGCTGGCAGTAGGTGAGACCATCACTGGTAGAATCCCATGCTATAATCTGGGTGAAGGACCTCTCGTATGTAAGTGTCAATCCTTATATACAAACATTTATCAAAAGTCGAATTTCTGATATGAGTTTGGAATGTCCGACCTAGAATATGTGCATCAGGGTGTGCAACCCAGATGCTTCCTTATGACCTTATAAGGTAAAAGGAGATCAATTCAGACTACCCTATATCAGCTAAATATCTGTATTTATTCCTATTTAACTTTGACATGGTGAAAATTAAACACTTGTCCCTGATTAATGTAACATCAGGTGTTCTGTCTATGTCATTAGTCAAATGACTTGACACTCTCACAGTTCATAGAAAGACAAGGTCAGATGACATCTGCATCAAATGGCAGACATGACAATGATTCTGAATTAATCAGGAACAATGGCAACTTCCATTGTTTAAGATTGAGAGATGGTAATCCATTATCTAAGATGGAGTGAGGGCCTACTTAAAATGGATACAGACCTTAAGGGCTTTATGTCCAAGAAGCCTCTAGAGAAGACTGTGAGAGATCCACTGAAGAAGATAAAGTGGCTCCGGATTAATAATGGCTGTTATAGGCCTTCCGGTACAACATTCCAATGTTTGCCATTCAGTTTCTTCATTTTTAAATAGAACATTCTACCCTCAGTGAGTGGAATCTTCTAATAGCCTTATAGCCCTTCTGCCTTGGGTTATGCCTGTTTTTAAAGGCTCTCTCCCTCGTTAGAGGTCCTCACCTGCTGCTCAGGCGTATAACTCAGGTTCAGGGACTTTAACAACTGGTATAGCCATCATCAGCGGACTATAAGGCTATATGACAAGCCTGTGCCACTACTGAGGAGTGCATCTGGTGTTCCAGAACAATGCTAATAAAAGTAATAGCATCTGGCTACTAAAATGCTGTAAAAATAAAAAGTACAAATGAGGATGCTCATATGATTGGGTGTTGCAGTTTTGGTTTTACTCACCAACCTCTCGTCTGATCCATTCACGCTGCATCATCAGGGTGCTGCCTTCACCCACAGCTGGAGGTCATCCTTCTTTCAAGTCCTTTCAATTTTTTGGGGCCTTCAAGACCTTCAGTTCTTTTACAAAATCCTCCAATGTTCAAATCTGGTTGCTGGCTCCCCAAGAGGTGCAGCTCATGCTGAGGTGGAAATACGAGGTTAGAACAAGCCTGAACTGAATGAGCTGTGAACGTAGATGTCACCACAAGATGAGACAAGATGGCAATGGTGCTCCTGAACTCAGCTGGGGTTTGGGAACAAGCATTCTGCTTTGTGTTACTTTGTACCAATGGGACTTCCCATGGGTGGTACACTTCCAGTACAAAACATATTGTAGACACCGTGCACACATCTTTTCACTATAATGGAAAGGCATGTGCATGGTGCTGGACAGCCAGATTGTGTGTCAGCGAAGAGAGCAGCAACACTGTATCATAGTTGTTATGGAGCTCTCCTGTTTTCTCCCTTTCATTCAACCAAGCACAGCATTGTTTTTACATGTATTTGTTGTTTTCACTTTTCATGACAACACACAATAGAAAAAAGTCAGCGCATTGAGCAGAGATCAATTACCTTTAGCATAGTAGCAGTCTGATATATATGACAAGGATTAGTGCAAACAGATTTACATAACAGGTAATACGTTATTTGAGGGGCGGAGGCATTCAGTTATTCTATTGTAATATCAGTCTCAAATTTCACGACAGCCATGAGATATGAATGGTGACACCATACATGGCGTCCACTGAGGGGATACAGAGTGCTACAACAAAAAATACAATTCAACATATCAAGCCGGCACCTCAGTGTCGAGGGTCAATAGGTAGTCACAGAGAAGTTCAAATGTGGTGAGTGGCGCACTCCAAAAATAATCTATCAAAAAAGTTAGTAAGTGTGGAAAACTTTCGATTGCATAACAGGATCAGGAAGCTGCCTGTCTCCCTTAAGTGTTAATAACAGAATGTTTCAAGTAGACCTATACTTGAGTACCTGTCTGCACTGCAATGTGTATTTAACATTCAAATTTCAACCAAATGTACATGTGTAAATTGTATGGAATTATACATCACAAGTACTTTTCTCAAAATATTTAATTATTCTTTTTTCTTTTCTTTCAAAATTCAAACAATAAAATTCTTGTGTTCCAAACAGAGTTAAACCTACACATAACATCCAATTTCTTTTTTTATTTTGACATCAACATGTTGAATTCAAAGGCTTCTTCTTTTTGTGAATTCCACGTAGTTCCTATGTTGCCCTATGCATTTCAGGAAACAATTCTCTTCTTCAGGGGCCTATGCATCAAAAAATGACAAATGAATAAGCAAATGAAAAAATGACTGTGACTACTTCTGTTACCTGTATCATCCAATCAAAACTTCCAATGATAATTAGATACCATATCTAAAGCGTGTATAGGTCTTCTCAATTTCGAGCAAACATGCTTATTAGCTCCAAGAGTGAACTGAGTCCAAACTGACAACAGCCATGCTTTAATTCCTGCTTGCATGCAAAATGTGCCCGCCTTAATGTGAGTCATTCCAATTACAACTCTATTGTCACCACTGTGTTGATCTACACTAGAGAAGCAGCAAAATTCACCCTCGTGCTAATTCGAAAGAACGTCCATGAAAGGTGTACTCACGCATGTTTGAATGAAAGAATATGCTTTTGCATTGTTTTATGTAAAAGTTAGCATTCGCGGCACCATTTTGTATATGGCCGCCATTTTGAATTATAATCAAAACTGGTCCTTTGCTATTTCCGAGAAAAGGCCTACCCTAGGTTTTGTTTCTTCGAGGCTAAGTTCTGCTTTACTAATGAATACACTGTTCTTATTAGTGCATACCTTTCTCATTAGATATTGGCCTTCTCCCACTTGTCTAGTGGTGGGTACAGACAGAGTGACCTTGAATAGTAGATAACGTGTGCCCGGCCTCAGAATTGAAACGCACTCCTTTGTAATTTACTGTCCAGCTGCATCTGCTTGGAAAAATCCATGGTGGGCGTGCTTTTACTGGTTTCGAAGTGTGCATAATGTATTGTTATGCTTGCTGATGTCAGTCTCTCTGCAGCACTCCCTAGAGACTGGGCAGACAGGGCTCTGCTCTGAGTGTACTCTGAATAAACAGATATTGGTTTGTATTCTCTACTGTCTGACCGACTCTTCATTTTGTACGGAAGGCTGAGAGGTGGTCGTGAGTGACACAGGTGGCCCGAATTGGGTCCCTTCCTTCAGTTGGCACCCGAACAGGGACTCCTTCGGGTGAGTGACCCATCCCCTTCTGCGGACAGGGGGGAGGACGAGGCCATCGTCGGATCGGACGGACGGATCAGGGATCCCTGAACGAAGAGTTCCTGATACTCGCAGCTGCCCCTTCTGTCCTACCGGACGGTGCCTCGCCCAGTGGTCATCCCGACTGGAGTCCTAAACGGCGAAACCTTTGGATCTGACCGTTTGGTCTGAAGAGTCAGCAGTGGAGAATTAATTTGTTTTACCTGCATATATCAGGTGAGTTTGTTTTGGTTCTTTGAGGAGATGGGACCATTTTGGTTTGTATATGGTACGGTCTAAGGACCATCTTTTGGATAAAATCATTTGCACTTGCTTTTCCAGGCATAAAATAGTAAATTTGTGTTCTTTTGAGAATGCCTGGTGTCAGTAAATTGTTCTCTTTGTGTTGTCGCTGTTGTTCTGCAGATGCTCGATTGGAAGAAACACAGCCGGCGCCTCCAGAAGGCACTCCGAATTTTGATATGTATGTGAAGCATGGTCTTGGCCCTATTATGTTTAGTACATTATGGCACAAATATACGAGGGACAATGCCGAGTTGCAGTGGCCTTTGACGGGCACTTTTGATTAACAAAAGATTGAGTATTTACAAGAACAGTTGTTTAAGAGACGAAGTAGACAGTCTATGTTTGATTCCCTCAGAACATGGCAGAAAACAGCTAGACAGGGGCGGTTGAAGGCAGAGAAAGAGGCCCGGAGGGGGGAAATTGCAGACACTGACTCAGAAAGCTGTAGCATATGATAGGGAAAAGCAGGAAAGGGGTGTTGAATGTGAAGATAGAAGGTTTCGATTGCAGATTGATAAATCGTATGTGGTTCAGGAAGAAGATTATGCTTTTGTGGAAGAATTGTTGGATACTCGACCCCCGCCTCCATATGCCCCACAAACAATATACACACCAGTTCCGGTGCCCTCACAGCCGCCCATTACAGTTGCGTCCACTGTCCCTGTGTTTACTGCTGTCGCTTCAGTGGCTGTGGCTTCAGCACCTACTTCTCCTTTGTCTTCCATTTCTTTGCCGTTTGTGGCAACGGTGTCTGTTAGTACTCCTGCCACGCCTATTGTCTCAGCATCCCTGTCCCCAGCTCTTACTCCTGCGACGCAACCACCAGTGACAATTGTGCCTGTTACTTCTGCTGTTTCTGCCTCAGCGGTTCTTCATCCCCGATATTTGTAAGTGCTGAGACACCAGTTCGTGGGTTCGAGGATCGAGACTTATTGAAATTTCATGAGCGTATGGGCCCTTTTGTATGGTCTGCGGTGGGAGATGAAGAGAAGACGGTCGTAGCTAATCAGGCCCTGCAGTGGGGTCATAATCCCATTTATAGTGTGGAGGATGTTTGGAGTGTGATGAAAGATTATGAGCCTTTTGTACAGCAGCATGCCCTTAAAGATATGTCTTCTACGTTGATTGGCCTTTGGCAGCAATGTTTTGGGGATGATGCACCACAAATTTTATTTGATATTAGGGACCATGTGTATGCTAGTGGTTTGGACCCAGGTCAAGTATTTGGGAACATTACCATGTTGGTTGCTTATAGGGGTAGGTTGCACGACAAGAGTACTACCACGGTATCTCAGTTTCCGATGCTAGAGGTTCATCCCATATATCATCCAGAGATACCAGAGTTAATGGATCAGCGTGGTAATGTTACTCAGGCGGCAGTGGCAGCCCGGTTTCAAGAACAATGGGTTTATACTCCATGGAAAAGAAGTGAGGTTTTGTCCCTTAAAACTCATTTACCCGATCCTAGAAAAAATCCTACTGCTTATTATAAGGAACTGACTGAAGCTGCTTCCTCAACGGTAATGACTCTTGCTGATATTGAAATGTTTTTTGGTCTTCTTGTTCCGGTTGATATTTGGAAGCAGGTTCATACTCAAGATCATGTTCTGGAGTTGGGTGCTACTTGGGATCAAATTAAAGCATGGGACCAGGAGAGAAAACCAGGTGATAAGCCTCGAACGGAGATTTTAGCGTTGCCAGGCCGCATTATTACATATATGCATTCTCTTATTCCCCCGAGGAAAGTAGATTGGGATAAATTGTCGGCTTGTCGCCAGAAGAAAGATGAGAGTGTGTCTGATTTTTTCACTCGGTTCGAGGATACGTTTTTAGGTTATAGTGGCCAGGATTTGTCTATTGAGGTGGGTGTTCGGTTGTTTGTTAACAGATTTGTTTCTAATTTGCTTCCTGAAATTGCAACTCTATTGCAGGCGTCTGAGAGTATCTGGTCCACCTCTTCCCCCTCTGTTATTTTGAACATGGCTCAGTACTATGAGCATCGAGACAATGAGGAGAAAGAAAGGACAGAGAAGAAGCATAATGATTTAAAAACTAAAGTGTTGTTGCAACAGGCTTTAAGTGTGAATGGTAGAGGACGTGGTGGTTCTGCTCTGCAGCTTCCACGTACTAGTAGGCAGCCGAATACAACGCCTCTAGGGCCAAATCAGTGTGTGTATTGTAAGGAGGAGGGTCACTGGTGTAGCAAGTGCCCCGTGCTCTTGTAGAAGGTGGTGGTCCCTAGAGGACGCGGTTCTCGTGGACTGGGTCGTGGCGCTGGTGGGGCTGATATGGCACAGAACGCTGCAGCCTCACAGGGTCGTTCTGATAATATTTATTTTGATGTCTCTCGGGATGGACAGTATTACCATGATGATTATGATATGGAGGAAGTGACAGGAATGTCTTACAGCTAGGACAGCCAGGGACAGAGTGGGGGACCAGTTCCGATACCTGTAGACCAGCGTGGTCCTTATGTCACAGCGGAACTGCAAGGTTCGACTAAGGAATTTTTGGTGGACACAGGTGCGACAAAAAGTTCTGTTTCTCGAAATATGGTCCCTGGTCTGTCTGGCCATAATAATGTGTTGGTAGGTTTTTCTGGTGTACCGGTTGTAAGCCCCATTTCAAGACCTCTTGCGTTGACCATTGGTCCATTTACTGTGGACTCGCCATTCTTGCTGACATCTAATTGTGGTGAAAATTTGATGGTTTTGGATTTGTTGAAGAAATTGCATGCTACTATTTATTGCTCCCCGGCAGGTGTCTATATGACAATTGGTCCTGATGTAGAACGTGCTAAACAGTGTTTGTCCAAAGATGTGCCTCTTCCTGTTGAATTTGCAGATGTGCCACCCACTTTGTGGGCGACAGGTGATACAGATGTGGGACTGCTGCAGATACCACCAGTTTCGATAAAAGTTAAGGATGGTGCTATTTTGCACCATATACCTCAGTATAAAATACCACAGGCAGGAGAACAAGCCTTATTGCAAATTATTCAGGATTTAATCAAGGAGGGAGTGGTTGAGGAGACGACTGCCAATATTTGTAATAGTCCTATTCTTCCCATTCTTAAACGGACGCCTTCAGGTCTTCTGATGACCAAGAAGATGTCTATCGTTTCGTGATTGATTTGCGCGAAGTTAATAAAATAGTGGTTTCCCAGTTTCCAGTGGTCCCTGACATTACTACTCTTTTGACAATGATTCCTTCCACTGCTAAGTTCTTCTCTGTCATCGACTTGAAAAATGAATTCTTCAGTATTCCTATTCATCCAGATAGTAGGTACTTGTTTGGGTTTACACTAGCTGGCAGAAGCTTTAGGTTCTGTCGATCTCCTCAGGGCTATACTGAGAGTCCAAGTATTTACAGTCAGGCTTTAAAGTTCTAATTGGATTCCCTTTCGCCTCCCGCAGGTACTGTATTGGTGCAGTATGTTGACGACCTCCTTATCGCTTCTGATACTGAACAGGGTTGTAGAGATAGTACCGTTAAATTGTTTTTGCATTAGGCCCCACATCGACATAAAGTTTCTCTTTCTAAATTTCAGTATTGTCAACAGGAGGTCACCTATTTAGGTCACCTACAATCGAAGGAGGGTAGGAGATTGACCCCGGAGCGCATCAGTACCATTGTTAAAATGCCCATCCCACAGACTCAGAAATATGTGCGCGCTTTCATAAGTATCACTTCCTACTGTCGGCAGTGGATACCTAACTACTCTTTACTAATCAAACCCTTGCTTGCATTAACCATTAAAGACGTGCATGAGCCCCTGCCTTTAACGCCTGAATTTCAGCAGTCTTTTGAGCAATTGAAAACTGCGCTTTGTTCAGCTCCAGTACTCTGCACCCCTGACTATAACAAACCATTTGTGTTGTTTGTCCATGAGTTGGCTGGTTGCACGCTTTCTATTTTAACACAAAGATTTGGAGATAAGCAACGGTTGTGTGCTTATTTCTCTGCTGTTCTTGACCCTGTCGCAAGAGCCCTCCAGAGCTGTCTGAGAGCGGTTGTGGCTGTGGCCGCCTCGATAAGACAATCGGCTGGACTCGTACTTGATACTGATCTCACAGTCATGGTACCCCATGCTGTGGATACACTTTTGAATAAGACTAAGATACAGCACCTTACCAGTGCACGTCTGACTGGTTATGAATTAACACTGTTCGCTAAACATATCATGATTAAAAGATGTGCCACTCTGAATCCAGCCACGTTACTGCCCCTCCCTTCTGAGAGTGATGATATTGATAAACATGACTGTATCTTCCGGATGGAAGAAGAGAGGAAAGGACGGTTAGAATTGACTGATGTTCCCTTATCTGACCCACAAGGAGAACTATATGTTGATGGCTCTTGTTTTAAATTACCAGATGGCACTACAACTGCTGCGTATGCTATTACCACGCTGCGTACCGTAGTGAGACATCACAAGTTCCTTATCAGTCGGCCCAAGCTGCTGAGCTTGTTGCCTTAATATGAGCTTGTGAGTTGAGTGAGGGACTGGTTGTCAATATTTATACTGACAGCCAGTACGCCTTTGGAGTCGTGCATAACTTTGGGCGACTCTGGGCTGAGAGAGGGTTTCTTACTTCGCATGGCACTAAGATTCAGCATGGGCACCTTATATTGAGGTTTTTGTCTGCTTTGACACTCCCTAAGAAATTGGCCATAGTAAAGTGTAGCGCACACAGGAAAGTCACTGATGATGTAGGTAGGGGAAATGCGTTCGCAGATCAGACAGTTAAGGAAACAGCCCGGACAAAAATGAAAAGAATGTTTGTAGCAGGTCCCGCTAGGTGGGTGCCTGAAGTTACCATGTTCGAGGATACACTTGAGAATGTGAAAGAGATACAAAGTGAAGCCACAATGGAGGAATTAGCAGTGTGGCAAGAAAGTACAGCACAATTGAACGATGAGGGGTGTTGGATTGATAAGTCAGGGAAGCAGAGATGGCTGTTGCCAGATGCATATGTTATTCCTGTAGTCACAATGGCCCATGGCCCAGCCCATATTAGTGCTAAGGGTATTTGCAAGTTGTTAGACCCTCTATGGCAAAATGACAACATTTCGAAGACAGCTACCCATTTAGTGAAGTACTGCATGGTGTGCATCATGCACAATCCTGGAAGAGGTACCCCTACACCACCCGGTAATTTTCACCACCTACTTTTCCCTTTGAGGTTTTTCAAATGGATTATATAGAATTAGATAGATGCAATAATTTGAAGTATGTATTGGTGGTTGTTTGTGCGTTCAGTAAATGGGTTGAGGCTTATCCTACCAAAGACAATACAGCCATTACGACCGCACAGGTACTCCTGAAGGAGTGCTTTCCTTGTTTTGGCTTATCCCATTTGATCTGGAGTGATAACGGAAGTCATTTTAATGCCAAAGTGATTCAACAGATTTGTGATAGCTTGTACATTAAGCAAAAGTTTCACGCTGCCAATCATCCACAGTCAACAGGTTTAGTTGAGAAGTACAATGGTGCTCTCAAACTGAAATTGGCAAAGATTCAGGAGACCACAGGGTTACAGTGGCCAGACGCTTTACCATTAGCTTTTTTGTCGACAAGAACAACAACACATTCTAGGACAGGACTCACACCGTACGAGGTCATGTTTGGACGCCCGGCAAATGTCTGGGGCGTCCCACTCCCTCGGTGGTTTTCCGATATTGAGTACCCGTTGTTGGTTGACTATCTTTGTCAGTTAACTGAAAGTTTACGTTCTATTCACCAATAGGTCCAGGAACCCCTGCCAGCTACACCAGAGGTGCCCGGACACGATATTCAGCCTGGCGATTTCGTTTTGGTGAGGAATTTCCACCAGAAGAAGAGTTTGGAGCCGCGGTGGAAGGGACCAGAACAGGTCCTCCTATCTACACGCACAGCTGTTAAGGTTGCCGGCTGAAAGAACTGGGTGCACGCAACTCATTGTTGCAGGATACCTCTACCCTTGCCCTACGATCAATGGGTGAGGGATGGAGTAGGGGACTCTGAGTGTGAGACGGTGCCTCAGTTTGCCCCTTTAAGCAATGCCAGGCTGACTTGGACCAAAATGGATGAGGAAAATGATGAGGTGCTGAATGCAGCAGTTCCACCGGAAATACGGGCTATCCAGGAGCCCCTTTTCATTGATCCCTCTATGCCTGGAGTTACTAAGTATAATCTGTGCCCTCGGCTGAGGAACAGTGCACCAAAGGAGAAGTCAGATTAGTTAGGGATGGACTGTGTAAGTTAGGGTGTACTTTGCTATAGTACCAACGGAGTTAGCTTACTGTGATGTGAGATTTGTGCACTGTTTAAACATTGGACAGGATAGAATAAAGTATCCCCTTGGGGTACATTATCCTGGTCGACGTGGGAAACCGAGCTTAGGTCAGAGCAAGCTCCACCGCAGGTGCTCAAGAGCGCCAACGTTTTTGATGGACAATAAGAGTCTGTACCAGTGAGGCTCTGACGGACACTGGGAACTTGCATATTCCTCTTGCTTGCATATTGCCCTCTTGTTTCATCATTTGCTATGCATCCCTTTGGCAGGATGGTTGCTGACGAAGAGCAGCCAGTGATTCCCCCTGTTTATACACGTATATTCTGGTCTACAAAGAAAAATATATGATGTCTTATTCTTGTGATTTAGCTGCTATTGATTCTGGCTGGGGTGTCCTGGGTTTTGGAAGGAGATCAAGATGCACCGTCATGTACTAAATAGAAGGTTGTTTCTCAAGTCCGCGCAAAAAGGACAGCCCCGAGTAATGTATTTCTAGACACACATAAAAGGTTTTTTGGAGAAGGTACTGCTTGCTACCCTACTGAGTCTGTTACTAGCTTATGGACTGCATATCCATTGTCAATTGTTAATTACACTTATACTCGGCCCCCTGTTTTCGTAGAAGTACAAGGAGTATTTGGGTTTGGTTATCCAGGCCCATGTCTATATCACTGAAAGCCATGAGGCATAGGTTATCCAGGATGTAACAACAATACTTATTGTGATAATTTCTATATGGAAAAACAGAATGTAACATTGGTGGGTTGGCATTACAAAGATATGACAGTTCTCCGAGAAGCTGGTTATTACCCTGCATGTTGTCCAATTGTCAATTTTACTGACCCCCTTCTGTATGTCAACTGCTCAGGGATAGTTCTGCGTAAGGGCACGTACTCTATGGTAGACCCAAAGGACCCTAGTACCGTTGGGTGAAATTCCAGGCATGCTGCTGTAGATTATGATAGGCCTATTTATGCACACCCAGGGTTTTTCTTTTCATCTTATGGGACCTATACTAATATGCATAATGGTACAAATGATGTGGCCCTTGGAATGGTGTTGCCTCTAGGTGTGCCTTGTAAACATGCGAAGCCTAAGGTCAGATGGGTTAAAAGGACGCTGACAAAGGAATTTTGCGAAGGGGTGACAGACCTCGAAGTCAATAATTATGGTAATGGTATCACTTTTGGGTATATTCTCTCCTCCATTATTACCTTTGGTGGTACTGCTATGGCCAGGGGCGAAAACGCTAGAGAATATTTTGAATGTAAGCTGCAGATACTGTCTAACTCCACGGTAGCGTCTTTGCGTGACATCACCACCCAATTAGAAAGTATGCGAATATACTCCAGGCAGACTTGATATGCGGTCGATTTTATCCTGGCTAAGAGCGGTGGTGTGTGCGCAGCAGTAGGATACTAGTGTGTGGTCGGGATCACTAATATGGAAAAGAACATTACCCAACACATTTTAGACATTCTAGAAAACGTCAAAGGAATGGAAAGTGGGAATTGGAGTTGGTCACTTTTTGGTGGCTGGGGTTGGATCCTTGAAAGGGTGATTAATTTCATTGTGATTTTGATCTCTTGCTGTGTCCTGGTCCAGTGCCTCCCTTTTTGTTGCTCCTATTGCACCACCCTTCTCGCTCCTAAGAAAATATCAATTCATGATACTAATGCAACTATTATGATTCAGAAAGAAGTAGAAGACCTCATGCAAATAGACGAGGGTATCTTTGAGACTTCTTCCCTCCTTACTGTTTCCCTACCTGATGCTGAAGACATGGAGTGCTCCTAAAACAGTTCACCTATGATTTATTGAATTGTATGTATTTTGCTATTATACAAAATGTTAGCTCATGCTAAAAGGAGGGTCTGTTAGAATAAAAGAATATGCTTTCGCATTGTTTTATGTAAAAGTTAGCATTCACCTACCCTAGGTTTTGTTTCTTCGAGGCTAAGTTCTGCTTTACTAATGAATACACTGATCTTATTAGTGCATACCTTTCTCGTTAGATATAGGTCTTCTCCCACTTGTCTAGTGGTGGGTACAGGCAGAGTGACCTTGAATAGTAGATAACGTGTGCCCGGCCTCCGAATCGAAACTTACTCCTTTGTAATTTACTGTCCAGCTGCATCTGCTTGGAAAATTCCCTGGTGGGCGTGCTTTTACTGGTTTCGAAGTGTACATAATGTATTGTTATGCTTGCTGATGTCAGTCCCTCTGCAGCACTTCCTAGAGACTGGGCAGACAGGGCTCCGCTCTGAGTGTACTCTGAATAAACAGATATTGGTTTGTATTCTCTACTGTCTGACCGACTCTTCATTTTGTATGGAAGGCTGAGAGGTGGTCATGAGTGACCCGGGAGGCCCGAATCTGGTCACTTCCTTCACGCAAATGTGGATTTGACCAACTAACGGGGGATGATTTTCTCAGTAACCAACAAACAGATTCATTATACTAATATGCAGGTGAGTGAGGTAGAATAATCATGCAATTACAACCAGCTGACCGAAGTCCCATGAGCCTCACAGTTCTGTGCGAAAAATGTAAATCAACAAACAATCCGCCATAAGTAAATTGAATCAAATCAATCACATCGGCGACACAAACTTACTGGCTACACATAATAGACTACCTACCGGGAGCACTGTGCAGTTTTCCGTACCTTTAATACTTGACGCAATTGTCTCCTTGCAGCTATCCGTGCTTCAATAAAGCGGTCACAAACAGATCAACTAAAGACCATTAACACAGTGTGTTCAGCCTACTGACAGTGATGACTGACTGGACGTTTCATACTCAAAGCCTTCAAGCTTGGTGGCCATGTTAACACAAGAAACCAAGATAAACCAAATGCAGAAACCGGCTCAACCTACAATGTGTGGATAACGTAATGCATGAAAAAAACGAGTATGTTCCCCAATTGATCGAACCTAAAAGAGTTCCTACTTCATCCCGATCAGACTGAGTGAATCGTAGAGACCATATGGGATACAGTTATATTTCAAATTGACTACCGAAATTATCTCAACATTTCTAAATACTTCTACCTGTGCTTCAGTATGTCATAATGACCACACCATTCACTAGTAACAGTCAGAATGGTATACTGTGATATGATGCACGAAAAGATAAACATTTATATAAATGAGCATAGTACATACAGTCAATACACATCATATGTAATTCTACAGTTGTTCACACTCTTAACCCTGCTTTGTGTATTATTTATTCAGTGTTTACTACTATGGGCCTGTATGAAAAAAAATGGAGTGATAATCTACTATACTGGGGATGTGCCACTGGGCCACTTCCTAGAGAGGGTCACGAACAGTGTGTAAAGGATGCTCATAATGTCCTTGTTTTACAAGAAATAGCTCATATCCCATTCATCATTGAGGCCAATGTATAACTGATGCTCAAATGTCCATGTTTTATAGGAAACAGCTCATGTCCAATTTATCATTGAGGCCAAAAGGAGTCATGGTGTTTAATATTTTGATACAGAAAATTTCTTTCTGTGATAGAACCTTAGATAAGTCTTGTCCCTCTTTCGGAATAGCTGTCTCCAATATCAGGAACCCGAGTTGAGAAATATTATGTTGCTGTTCTAGTGTACAACAAGGTTGGAATTTGTGTTCTTGTCCTGTATCATGCTTTAGTGTTCAGATATTCTGATCTTTACTTTCCTATCTTTTTTTCCAATATACAGGGACCCACAGGGGCACTTGATGCAATAAATAACATTCATGGTGTTACAGTTTGCTGCATGTTTCAGGACCACTGATTCTCCAGTTCTTGGATGCATGATGTTATTCCCTATTATGACGTTGTTACAATGACCACAATTATAACATGGTCTCATGCCTACTGCTATAAAATTGACTGCTTTGCTTTGTGATGACAGCAGTTCCTTGATATTTCTAGACCTTGTGTAAGCAAACAAGGGTCGCTGTTCGAATATTGCTTTGAATTCCGGTTCAGTTTGCAGTAATTCCCAACGTCTCAAAATAGCTTTTTTGATGCACTTCGATTTTGTCGAAAATTTAGAAACAAACACCATTTGATTATTTTCCAGTCTAACCTTTTATCTCAGTAGCTCAGTGCGTTCTCGGAATCTGATCCTTTCTTCTGATTGCTCCAAAATCGTTGTGGGGTACCCACGGTGTGAATATCTTTGTTTAATATTAGCTATAGCCGCATCACAGATTTCTATGTTGGAAGAAATTCTTTTGGCTCTTATCATTTGTGAGTACCGCAAACTTTCAAGCAACCATGGAGGATGAAAGCTTTGAATGTAAAGTATTGTTTCTGTCGGTTGGTTTCGTGTACACACTAGTGATCACGTCAGTGTTGTTCTTTTCAATCCAAATGTCCAAAAATGCAAGATTGGTTTTGCTGATGGTATGAGTGAATTTAATACTCTCTTTTCTGGTATTCAGAATAGTAATATTCTTGATTTAAGTTTCTTCTGTGTCCCGCTAGATTAAGAAAATGTCATCAATATATCTGCAATAGAAAGCCAAATGATCACTCCATGCCTTGATTGAAAATACATGCTCTTGTTCAAACTTTGTCATAAAAATATTTGCGTACACAGGAGCTTCCCCAAATCCCATGGAGGTTCCACTGATTTGCAAGAAGAAGTCATCATTCCATTTGAAATAGCTGTGTTGCAAACAAAATTGCAGTACCTCTAACAAAAAGATTTTGTTAGCCTTCATGTTGGACTGATTCAATAGTGCCCACTCCACCGCTTCCATGCCTTCTTTTAAAGGAATCGATGTGTATAAAGAAGTGACATCAATGGTACATAGCAGCCAATTCTCCATGTTCTCTGTTGGTAAGTCCTTCAATCGGACAAGAAAATCTGTAGTATCTTGTATGTACGAACGCCACTCTTGCACAAATGGTTGTAAAAATTGATCAAGATATTTACCCAGAGGGTCCAATAAGGGGGCTCCTGTGTATGCAAATATTTTTATGGCAAAGTTCGAACAAAAGCTCCCAGTAGGTAGTCTATTATGTGTAGCCGATGTGATTGATTTGATTCGATTTACTTATGGCAGATTGTTTGTTGATTTACATTTTTTTGCACAGAACTGTGAGGTTCACAGGACTTCAGTCAGCTGGTTGTAATTGGCGACACAGTCAACATTTATCTAGCAAGTTATGCATTGAGACGCTGTGCATGATTATTCTTCCTCACTCACCTGCATATTAGTATAATGAATCTGTTTGTTTGTTACAGAAAAAATTGCCCCCCGTTAGTTGGTCATTTCCACCATTGTGTGAGTACACCGTTCATGGGCGTTCTTTTTAATTCACTAGTGTAGATCAATGCAGTGGTGACAACAGTGTTGTAATGGGGATGACTCACATTAAGGCGGGCACATTTTGCATGCAAGCCGGAATTAATGCATGGCTATTGTCAGTTTGGACTCAGTATACTCTTGGAGCTAATAACCACGTTTGCTCGAAATTGAGAAGACCTATGCACGCTTTAGATATGGTATCTAATTATCATAGGAAGTTTTGAGTGGATGATACAGGTAACAGAAGCAGTCACAGTAATTTTTTCTTTTGCTTATTCATTTGTCTTTTCTTGATGCATAGGCCCCTGAAGAAGGGAGTTATTTCCCGAAATGCATAGGGCAATGTAAGAACTAGGTGGAATTCACAAAAAGAAGAAGCCTTTGAAATCAAAATGTTGATGTCAATTGTGGGGGGGGGATGTTATGTATAGGTTGAACTGTGTTTGGAAAACAAGAATGTTATTGTTTGAATTTTAAAAGAAAAGAAAGAAGAATAATTAAATGTTTTGAGAAAAGTATTTGTGATGGATAATTGCATACAATTTACACATGTACATTTGGTTGAAATTTGAATGTTAAATACACACTGCAGTGCAGACAGGTACTCAAGTATAGGTTTACTTGAAACATTCTGTTAGTCACAGAGAAGTTGCCATATGTGTTTGAGTCATGAAGTGGGAGGGTTGTAATGCAGCATATACTTCACTAGTTGCATCACAGTAGACCATGCTTTTCACTCAGGCGGCGTCAGCGGGACAAGTCTTGCTGCCCCAGTGAAGTGCCAACCGTTGCTTCGCAAGTAGTGATGCAATGACAGTGAATCTACGCACATTCTTCGAGACATCGTTGAGATACCCAAAAATGGCCAATAGGGGATCAGGTGTGAGTACGATTCCTATCATGGTGGATATCAGGGAGAAAGTTTTAGTCCAGTATGTCTCTATGTGCAAACATGTCCAAGTCAAATATGCAAAATCATCCGCATGAGCGTGGCACTTGGGACATTTGGACGATGGCATGAGATCAATCCTAGTATGTGCCCGGTGCACCTGGGTGCAACAATAGTGCCAGGTCCTTTCAGGTAGCAAATGCCCCAGGTCGCGTTCCCAAGGCTACTCTGATCCTCCCCTCTTGTTACTGTTTCATGGCAACGCATGCCTGGTACAGCCTGGAAACCAGCCTCCACCCATCTGCATCAGTGATGACTAATGTCAATGGAGGATAATCACCTGGGGCCAGTGGGTAGGAGGGTATACGAGTGTGCAGTGTGTTGTGTAGGTGCCGCAGTATAAAATGGTCCATGTGCGGAGCATCCCCAAAGTGAGTAGCGTCTAAGTATGTGATGACATGGCTGTCTCTGAAGAAGTCCCCAATCGTATGTAAGTTGTGGCACAATAAGGTACACTGGATCAGTTTCTCCTGTGTGAGGAGAAGCCAGCAATTGCTTACCAGTGGGAGGGAAGGTGAGTAGAGGATACCACTGATGCGACGGTGGAGCTTCCTCCAATCCCAACTTGTGGTGGACAATATTTGTTTATCGGGGGATCCATAGGAATGCCCTTAGGGAGTATGGATGGTAGCAGACTGCATCCTGCTTGGTCTTTCTCAGGTCTCACATAGGGGAGGTGGGCGTCCACATGATATCAGTGATATGCAAATTGGCATTGCAGTGCAAGGTAGTACAACTTTAAGTCAGGGACATCGAACCCTACCCATTCATAGGGAAGCACCAGGGTGTCCAATTTAATCCGGGGTCTGCCTCTCACCCAAACAAGTCACAAAAAAAGGCTCCTTAGGGTAGTAAATAAGTTGTTGTGAAGGGAATTGGTATATTCAGGAATAAATGAGGCAGGACAACCATTTTAATATTAGCATTACTTCCTGTCATGAATAAGGGGCGTGTGATCCATCTCTCGATCTGCGTGGTCAACTTGTCAATGGCTGACCCAAAGTTCAGGTGGATGACCTGTTCTTTCTTCTGGTGCAGTATGATTCCCAGGCATTTGGTGAATCCCTTACACCAGGTCAAGAGGTACCAATGGTCTCCTGCATCACGGTGTCGGTGAGAGGGAAGAGCTCCAATTTGGCCCAGTTGATAGTGAGGCCTGAAAGGCCACCAAATCTAATAATTTCCCATACAAGGTGAGTGAGGTTGACTGCAGGGTGCCATACAAAAAGTTGGATATCATCCGCCTAATTGAACACCAACAAGGGGCCAGGGCCAAAGTGCAGGCAACAATGGAGGTGTTTCTCCTTGAGGTGTTGTACCAGGGGATCCATGGCAAAAATAAAAGGGAGCGGCCACAAAGGACATCCCTGCCGGGTCCCTCTACACACTGAGAAGGGATCGGTAAGCGAGCCATTGATCCTCAAGCGAGACATGGGGTTCGTGTAGAGCAACATGATAAGAGCAGTATACACACGGGGCAGTCCCAATTTATCCAATGTCGCCTTCAGAAAAGACCATTCTAACTAATTGAATGCCTTTTCTGCATCTCAAAGTGCTACTGCTGCAGGGACGTCAGGGGAGATCCTCTTCAATACTGCAAAGATTGTATGTACATTTAAGGAGGTGGACCTGCATGTGACAAAGACAGTTTGTAATGGTGATATGATCAGTTCCATTAGGAGCGACAGTCTTGTTGTCATAACCTTGGCCAAAATTGTATTATCAAGGTTAAGTAGCGGGAGTAGACGATATGAGGTGCACAAGTGGGGATCCTTACCGGGATTCAATAGCAGCATAATCACCGCTTCCAGTATAGTGGGCGGGAGAGCCCTGCCACAAGGGCTTCGGCGTACACCTCTAGAAGATGTGTGACAAGCAAATGTTTCTACACCTTATAAAACACACCTGTGAGTCCATCTATGCCCGGATCTTTTGCCCGTATTATCTCCTCACAGGGGATCAGTTCACTCAAGAATTGTCTCTGTCCATCTGTTATCCAGACCATTGCGATCTCACCTAGGTATTCTGCAATTGCAGCTGTGTCACCATTCATCTGGGAGGAATACAGTTGCTTGTAGTAGTTTGTGTATAATACCCTCTGTTACCTGTCTTCCAACTTCTATCCACAGAAGGAGAGTGCTCTAGTGTATTCCGGCGTGAAGATGCCTTCCCCACACCATGTTGTTTACAAATGTCAGTGGCCTCTGCTGGGGTGTTGGAGATACGCGTCTTACCACTGACTTTGACTCATATTTGGGCCAGGTAGAGCATGCCATATTTCAGTCCTTATTTACGGAGAGCACTTTTGACATCCATGAACTTGCGCCTCGCTTCCTGTAACGCCATGGTGAAGTTGGGAAACAGGGGGTTTTGGCGTTGAGAAGCCTTAGGTTGTTCAAAGAGGAGTTTACATTGCTTAGGGTCTCCTTGTCCCAGTGTGATGCAGGAGGATCGGGGGTCCCCAGGGGCCACAAAACAGCCACAAGATAAACTGCCACCAGTATGTTATGCAGCCAACTACTCAGATGCGACCCCCGGTGGTGTTGCCAAATGCAACAGGGCACCAGAGGCCACCAGTGGCATAGTTCAGTGACCGACAGTATGTAGCAGGGCCCAGGAGGAGGGGGCTTCAGGATAAATGTGTTCAGTCAATCAACGATGTAGCTAGTGGTAAGTGCCAAGGAGGTCCCTATAGTCGAAGGGATCCAGCACTCACCTCCATCCCCTGCTCCACAGGTTGGTCTAGAGCAGTGGTCCAGCAATGGGCCAGGAAGGGCTCACACGGTCACAGGAGAGACGGAGGCTCCCCGTGATCTTCAGGCCTCTGCCGCTCCCCCCGTTCCCATCTCCAACTTCACAGGGCCTTGCATGCCAGGATCAGGCAGACCTCCTGGCCAGTCCATTGCCACAAGTCTCAGGCCCATATGGCCCGGCCCGCCAGTCACATAGCTGCAGGGCTGCAACACCAGCAAAAGAAGCAATGTAAGTGGCCAGAATGGCCCTCATCTGGTCTCTGCTCATCTGTTTATCTGCTCCTAAGCGATACCGGCAGGCCCATCAGCAGCCATGGCTGGAGTTCACAGCCAGTGGTCGCCACATGATCGCAGTGCCAATGGGTTGAACACCTCTCGCCCCACAGTCATCGAGTTGTGTAAGGGCCAGTCAGGAGGCCAAATGAGGCTCAATAGCCTCTGCCTCAGGGTCACCCACAGCCCCTGTCATCGTGGGGCCTCTGAGGCGTGTGCTGGGCCACCGCCAGCCAGGCTCGCAATCGTCGTCTTTAGGCCACCACGCCTGGTCCAAAAGTGGCAGCCAACACCACCCCAGTCAATATATCTGGTCTGACATCTGTAGCTAGAGATGGGGTGCTGAGACCAAACCATTCCTCCTCTGCAATTGACATCATTTTGGTTTTGACAGATGTAAGAGGACTCCTTCCTTGTAAAGGGAACACTTACTGAACCAGTGGGTAACCAATAAGATGAAGCGAGTTATCAGTGGAAGATGAGATGCATTAAACAGAAAGGCTTGATCAAAGCCCACAAAAGAAGACATTTCAAGAGTAGTACAGTGGTATGGTTTGCACTGCTTCACCACTATAAACAAGTCCAGCTGCACAGATGCAGTTCAGCCCCTTTAGCTGAATTAATGTGAAATAATAATGCAGTTGACATGCACTGAGAGAAAAGAAGCACTAGGGAGACTGGTAGTGTACATTTGAATTATATAATAACTAAAATAAAGAGTGAGAGACGGTGGTGGTTCCTGCCACTGCACTTGTTTCTGATGTTGGCCCCCTCTTCTTCTTCCTCTTCCTTTGCCCCAACCTCTGCCTAAAAAGAAGGGTTGTAAGGAGGGACGGATTGTTGTGGACCTTGTGGGAGCATGGGATATTGCCAAATGGGGAGCCCTTGGACCGGGGCCATTCCATACCCGAACATAGTCGGTGGGGGACCTCTTCTTCCTTCATTGCTCCCCCAGCTATTTGAGCTTGCATTGCTGCTATTGGAGGAGTTTCTTCTTCTGGAGGGCTGACTTTCATCAGACAATATGTCGTCACCTATCGGTTGGAAGTCCTCTTTAAGGTAGGGGTAAACTTTTTCTTTACCAAACTTCTTAATATCTTTTTGAAGCTTAGTTATTTTTTGTTTCATGAGAAAATCCTTTTGTTCAGTGATTTCGCTGTTTATTCTGGCCAGCTTCTTTCTAAGAGCCGGAATTACAATACTAGCCTTTAGGGTACCTTCAGTAATTGTTATCTTTACGATAAGGTCATCAGCTAGACGTTTCGCAGTCTTAATTATGAAAACCAGCCAATCTCTGGTGCATTTCCATGCTACCAGGGGCCATTCTTCCTTAAATGTGGCGTTTTCTTCTGTACCCTAATTGGGTAAGTTGAAATGCTATCAAAACTTACATTGTTCTTAAATAAGCCCACAGCACCACGATATGGTTGTTGGTGCAATTGGATGTTTATGATCACCCTGTTCCATTTGTAAGCCCACAGCACCACAATATGTATGTTGGTGCTTCTGTATGTTTTATGCGTCACTTGGGGCATGCAGTCATAGTCCTTTATGCATGCAATTGCTTTGCAAATGATAAACTGTTTTATGATAAATGTGATATGTTTGTCCCATTTTTATGTTCCAGTTTACTTTACCCAGGCTAAGGTACAATATTACTTTTTGTCCTGTTGTGTGACTGATTACTCTAATACTAATCATCTTGATTGAATGCAGTCAGAATGTAGTGTAGGTTTTTCTGCTAGGTCCTGAAGAATTGCCACATGATCCTTTCCTGACATATTAAGGCGAGAATCATGTTGACCTTGTTTTAGATCAATTTACTTATGAGGAGCTAGCCCAATGATGAAGCTTGATACCCATTTGGATGTGTGAGGGCCCGTGCTCCTATTGGAGCACATTCCTTTCCCTGGAACTTAAATCTTTTGCCCTTCGCCTGCCTTGAGGAACTGCACACCCTTTTTGTCGAAGGATTATTGATACTTGGAGCATGTGTGCTGGACCTGAATAGCTCCTAGTTCTCTTTTTTGTAGATGGGAAGCTGGTTGGTCACATTATAATCCATGGCTTCAATTATGAAGTGTGTATTTCAAATAATTGGTATAGGCACAAACAAATTCTGATCTACTGCCATTAGATCAGCTATTACCTCTGATATTCTCCTAGCAAGGATCTTCATGAAAATCTTGTAATCTGAATTAAGTAAATGGATGGGGCAGTAAGAATGCACCTGCTCCGGGTTATTTTCCTTTTTCAGAAAGAAAATTAAAATTCCTTTTTTAACTTAACGGGTATGGCCCCGTTTACAAATATAGTTGAACATCTCTGTAAGCGGATTCTTTAAGTATTTAATCATCAATGAATACCATTTGGAGGGGTAGCCATCCTCCCCAAGAGCTTTACATCTTGGGAGTTCCCTTACCACTTCCACAACCATCTCTATTGTTAAAGTACAAATCAGACTACCCACTGCTTTCATTGCTAAAGAGGACATTTGAGCCAAGTTCAGAAATTTTACAATATCTTCATCCGAAGGTTCAATACCTTCTTCATGAATTCTATGAAAGTATGCACTGAAAGTGGACTCTATTCCCTCTTTATCCCTTTCTATTTTCCCTGTCATGGGGTCTTGTATTTTAGTACTAATTATTCCAAACCATTCGAGACCATGTGTACCATGTCAGCAATTTGCCACTGACCTCCCCCGCCTCATATAGCTGTTAGCTTTTAGCCATTGGTCTTCGAATTTATAATCTCCTTCTCCAAGAAGAAAGTCTGCAGTTCCTTCTTGACTGCTTCCCTAGTTAATATCCCTTCTTGTCTTGTGCCTGCTACAACCTAACTTCAGCACTTTTAGAGTGTCCTTGAGAGACTTAATAATTTCTCCTAAAGACTTTTATTTGACAATGTCAAACCTTAGGCTAACCGTTTGTATGTACATCTTTAAACTTTGCCGTACAGCTTACCCAAAGAATTCTGTACCCCAGAAGTATTGGTCTACGTTGGTCTGAGAATGGGAAGTGTATTTGGCAGTTGCAACTCGTATACAATTCGTACAAAACCCGCTTCAAGTAGTTGTCAACGAACACTGGTTGACGGTCTAGTTTTTTCCATCTCCTTATTTCACCTGGGTATTTAAGGCGGGACCGATAAATAGGGTTTTTGAACGGATTCTGAAGAACGCCAAATATGTGTGTTATTGGTCGGCCGAACATGGATGAGTGAATAGAGGGAACTAGGATTCTGACTGGACCGGGAAAATCTGTAGCATCTTGGTAGCAATGGTTGGGGATAATAGTGCCTTCAATTGTCTTGTGGTTTGTTGCCTGCCTTGTTATGTTGGCCTAGGCCTAGCTTCCATGCTGCTTTTCTTTGCGCACGTTACACTGAGCCAGGGCTCCCTCGCCCTTTGCTCTTGCCAAGTTCTTTTGCGCTGTCTGCATTTTCTGTCTTTCACCTTTTCTCTTGTTCGATTTGGGCTCAGACTGCACAACATGTACAAGGTCGCATAACAATGTATTTCGGTTCTTCCTGATATGGCCAGTCTCGTGCACCCAGACATAACATTAGGCGCAAATGCCATGAAACTTTGTGTGCCTTTAATACTGCAGTTTTTACTGGCGCTTAACACACTTGGAGGAATCCTTTCCAGGGAGAAGAGCTGTGATTGTCTGCTGATGTAGTTCTGCATCTAGAGACCGAGGTATGAGGGTTCGCTAGTCAAAGCCCAGAGGTCTTCTATTTTTATAATAAACTATCTTACTGCAAGGGGAGGGTGGTAATGTTATTTATACATTTATCCACTGAGTTATGAGATGCTTTCCCCGTTTGTATTCTATGGAATTGTAACCATGCTGCTTATATTATTCATATGCATTATGCTATTAGTACTGACACGTGTACTGTACATTAGAGCACGTAAGTTGGAATAAACATTTTAACCTATCCAGTGTCTCTTCCTACGCACCTTGTGGACAAGTACGAGTGAGTGACGAAAGAGTGTTCTTGCTTCTGCGAGTCCTGAGATAAAGATACCGTGTTCTGGGTTGTCCAATCATTGGTACTTGGGTGCTAATGGGATGCTAAGCTAGTTGGGTTGGGGTTTTTGGGTGCTACGGTATATGGTAGGCAAACCACTGTATTCCGGGGTCCCATTATCCTGTGCATAGCTCTGTGTATGTGCAGAAACCTTATAACATGGCGCGACCAACGTGGGGCTGCTTATCTGCGAGACGCTTGAGTAGTACTTGTGCTTGTCCACAAAACCCTCACGTACGCTTCCGGAGGCGTAAGTGACGGTGATACCTCCTATATTGAACGCTTTATAGGTTCTTTCAAGCTTGAAGTTATTAAAAAAGGTTACATAAATAACCCATTTTGTGCTCCCTGTTAGGTTGTCGAATACAATTGTTTAGTTATGGCTGGTGTGGCGATAGCTGCACATAGCCGAGGACCACTCCGAGAACACCTAGGTGTATACGGAGTGCCCGATGCTGGGGTCGAGTTGGTCTTTGTGGTTCAAGCCGATCCGGCTTATCACTTTGAAGTGTTTTACACTTGGATCACTTTTGAGGCGGTGGATGCAGGTGATAAACTGTTTCATGAATATAAACCCACCGCTATTCCTGCTGCCTATCGACCCTATACTACTCTTGAAGTGCCTCTCACGGCTTGGCAGCACCGTGTTTGGTTTAATGGCGCCCTCCCACAACCAACTACCGCAGTTCGTTTAGGCCCCTTATCCATTCTGGGGGCCACTTGGCCTGTATTGGCCGGGTATACCCCGCATCCAAATTATCTGGCATTACCGATTGCGGAACTGCGCACTATGCATACCGAACTGGTGCGAGTGCATCGAGCCTTAGTGACATACGTTACAGGTAGCCTACATGGAGCTGCCCCTGTAGTCGCTGGCCAACCAGCTGTTGCAGCTGGAGTGACCATAAGTCCTGTCATGGTCAATTCTGTGATGGGCAAACGTCCACAAAGTAAGGACGATTATCCTTACTGGCTTGCAGAAAAGTTCGATCAGATAGAAGCGGTGTTTCCACATACGTCCCCAGTGGATAAACATCGCATCCTTACGATAAGTTTGCCAAAAGACTTAATCCCCGATTTGACATCATGTGAAAACTGGGGTAAGGTGTTCGCAGCAGTTTATTCAAAATGTTTTGGTACTCCTTCCATGACGGTTCTACCCTCTGTAATTAAAAAAGTACAGGACGAACATGGCCCTGAAGCGGCTGTGGAATTAGGGATGAGACTAGTGGGAGTGTTTGATGTAGTAGCTGAACTGATCCTTGGAAATGTCAAGGGCGATGCTATGAACTTTCAAGTAGCGAATGCTTTGGCTTTGGTCCCAGAGTTGGACAGGCCCCGCGAATTACCGAAAATTATAGCCCGGGCTTATAAAACAATTGGAAGAAATAGCCTAGGCAACAAGCCTTTTGTAAAAGCGCAAACTCAATCGCAACCACAAGTTACACAATCTAAAAAGTACATCTGAGAAAGATGATAGACCAGTCTTCACTAAAAAGAGTTGGAGACAGAAAAAACAGGGTAAGCAACAAAAGAAGCCGGGGTCGAGAGGCGCTTCCCCAGTTTCGGTTTCTTCTGAACGTACTTATGATTTACGTGATAGGTCGAGAATTAAATCACCAGAAAGGTTTCAGAGCTCTGATACGCGTTCTCCTCGTTCTTCACAGGCCCAGACGTCGTCACAGGCTGGTGGAGGAGGACGGCAAGATAGAGGAAGGGGCCGAGAGGCTCCCCAGGAGCGAGACCAACCTCGACAACAAGTCAGAGGGAAAGCAGAAGACTTTCACCTTCCTCGACCGCAATTTCAGAAGAAAAAAGTTGCCGCTGTAACAGCGAAATATGCCACAGACCGTGAGAACGAGACTCCAGAATTGGACGTGGGCAGTGACCCTCCTAGACAGCGCCGCGGAAGTTACCATAGTGCGGGAGGCGCTACGTCCTCATATGGAGGCGACAGCAACTGAAACATTCGTTACTGTAGAGACAGCTGACACGAGAGTGGCACCCCCTGACAGACTTTACAACATAGTCATCCAAATTGAAGGTGACATACCGCGTGAAATAAAAGGGATTTTTTGGGAAAATCTAACCTCTTCATATGACATTTTGTTAGCAGAGGTGGATTGGCCACCCCCATTCGTTTTAGCTGCACATAAAGGAGAGGAGGTAATCCTTCCAAGCTTTTCACGGCATGTCCCAAAAGACAAAGCTGAAGCACTTGCAGCTGAGTGGGCTGTGTACCTGGCACCAGCGTTATACCGCAACCATGTGGGATGGGATGAAGAATCACCTCCCCATGCAATACCTTTGCGGTCACTACCGCAGCCACAACCCCAATATCCCATCAAACGGCAGGCAAAAGGCCCCGTCTCCGAAATTCTGACACAGTTGGAATATCAGGGAGTAATCGAACCATGCGTATCACCTATGAACAATCCCCTATTCGTGGTTTCTAAACCCGATGGATCCTACCGCTTAGTTTTGGATTACCGGCATTTAAATTCTCATTGTCGGAACTTTGCGGTACAGAATACACATAGTTCTGCGCTTGTAGACAGTCTTGTTCGTAAAAAATATAAAACGACACTTGACCTTTCAAACGGTTTCTACACGCACAACCTAGCCCCGGAGAGTGGCCAATGGACCGCATTCACTTCCGGTGGTAAATTATTCCAGTTCCGGCGTTTACCCATGGGCTACAAAAATAGTCCGGGTATATTCGCCGCCCGTGTTGTTTCTTTGTTAAATGACATTGATCAAGACGCATGTTCGTACGTAGATGACATCTATCTGACAGACGACGAATTATATCAGCATCTGTCCCGTGTGGACCGCATTATTCTTGAATTTGCGGAGCAGGGTTACAAATTTAACTTTGCTAAATCACACATTGCTGAGTTTACCGTTCTGTTTTTGGGCTATGAGCTCAATAACGAAGGTAAGGGCTTAGCCCCCATTTCTTGGAAAAATGTGCACATTTGTGCCCCTCGAATACTCTGAAGAAACTTCAGTCTTTGCTGGGTTTCCTGAATTTTGGGCGTACCTATATTCCCGAATATGCCCAACGTATCAAGCCTTTGTATGCTTTGATACAACCTACTTATTCAAGGTCTTGCTGGCTGCCTGAGCATACCTCAATTCTGCAGTCTTTGCAGACATACCTATTGGAGTCTAAATATCTTTTGACTCGTGATAACCACACAAACCTGGTGATTAGAATAATTCCAGGGGCGGTGGGATTCACATACTTAACCTTTAATGAAGGTGATACAGTACCCATCGCATACAAGTCACATCTGTACACTTCCGCTGAATTGCGCTTTACATCTGTCGAAAAAGTTCTAACTGCAGTGCAAATGGCGATTCTAAAAGAACGCGCACTGGCACAGGGAAAGCGGATTCTAGTGGTAACACCCTGTCCTGCCCTAGAGGCAGTAACGAAGGCAAGTGTACCGAACTCAAAAGCAATGCATCCCCGTTGGATACAATGGGCTACATCCTTGACGTCATCAGACGTCACCTTTATTTTCGATTCTTCTCTTCAGACTCAGGAGTTCTTACAGTATGAATTTGTTCATCCTCCTCCTCTGTTTTTATTGCCGCTTGAGGATTACAAATGTGTGATCTACACCGATGGTTCGGCGCAACCGGCCACTGGGTCCAAGCACGCTTATTCAGCTGCATGTGCTATTGTTGCGGGTTCCTTTGTAAATGGAACGTTCAAGTCCTCTGTAGTGCATACTCGCACACTTGGAGATAGTACCGCACAATTGGCCGAGCTGCATGCATTGCTACTTGCACTTGAGTTCGCTTCTCAGGATGAGACCACTCTTATTGTATGTGATTCTTTTTACTGTGTACAATCTTACAATGACAATCTGTTTTTCTGGTCGAAAAACGACTACAAGGACGCAAAAGGGAGCACAATTAAGCATAAAATGCTTTGGGTTCGAGTGGCAGAATTGCAACAACGTCTGCCCCTCACACAGGTGGTTCACACCTTAGGCCATCAGCGGGTGGGCGCACACGCTATTGGTAACGATCTGGCAGATGAAGCTGCCCGTTCAGCAGTAGTCACGTGTTCAGTAGCAGCGGTTACCAGGTCCATGTCTAAAATTGACTCTGTTATTCTAGCAGCTATTGCTGCAACCAAGGAAGGTGATAATTACCCTACAGGTTTCCCTTCCAAGTATTCTTACAAGTTAAGTCCCGATCAGGTTCCTTATGTAACAATACCTGACGTTGGAGATCGGCTGATCCCCAACGCGGACCGCAGGAGTGCCTTGATATCAGCTGCACACGAAGGCATGGCTTCTGCTCATGCAGGTGTGTCAGCTACAGTTTCCATCTTGCAGCAGCGTTATTGGTGGCGTGGATTGTATAAAGACACCCGTGCTTTTGTGCTTTCCTGCGACGTTTGTCAACAGATTAAGCCTTCCACGGTAACACGCCCTCCACAGACCCCGCTCTGCATTGCTAACAGACCCTTTGGGTGTGTTTACTTGGATCACTGCGGTCCATTCTCATCAGACACTGCCTATAAATACATTTTAGTAGCAGTGGACTCGTGCACACGGTTCCTCTGGGTCTGGCCACAACGTAGTGCTGACGCTCGAAATGTAATCAGGGATTTGCGTGTCTTTGTGGGAATTTTCGCATGCGGCACCTTCCATTCGGACCAAGGTCCAGCGTTTGCCTCTAGGGCTTACAAGGATGCAATGGCTTCGCTTGGGGTGCGGGTGAAATTTTCGTCTCCGTATAGGCCTGAGGGCAACTCTATCGTTGAACGAATGAACCGTGACTTAAAGCAATCCTTAACAGCTAGAGTTATAGGTACTGGCAGGAACTGGCTGGCCCACTTGTATACCGTTCAGCGTGCACTTAATAATCTCCCTAGAAGACCTCTGGGTGGGCGGACCCCATACGAAATGCTCTTTGGCATAAGAATGTTTGTGCCTGACCTTGAGGGTCCAGACATCGCGGCGCAATCCGCCAAGTTTGATGTAGATAATCATTCTGCTATGTTACAGGACTTACAAGAAGCCCGAGACAAACTTGCAACTACACATTTGCCTTCAGCCACAGATCCTGCGTTGCAGATTCCGGTAGCCGGCTGGCTTCCAAAGGTTGGAGAACTGGTTCGAGAGAAGGTTGAAAACAAAAAAGAATTCGGCCCCTCTTTTCGTGCACCGGTTCCAGTTCTGGGCTTGAAGGGAACACGTACAGTCATTTTACCACCGCTTCCTGGTCGCAAGGAGAACAGATACATCTCAGTGGAAAATGTCAAGCTACAGCGCCTGGCCGATCCTGAATAGTGTCACACCAGCGGTCTCTTGTCCTGCCATTTATCGGACATATGTTCGTGGCCCATCTACACGAACGGTCGCTGATGCTGTAATTGAGATGGTTGATTTGCCTGAATCCTCTCCTTTGCCTGAAACTATAATTGATCCCCAACTCTCCACCAACATCGACGAGGACGAGTATACCTATCCTGCATCTGAATCGGTGGCACATCAACCAACAACGCCACTTGGCCCGACTCGTTATTCCTTTGATTCGGATTCCACCTCTTCAAAAGTCCCATCCAAGTTCAGTATTTTTGTATCCTGGTTTAGAGACAATTTTTTGATTCCACCCTGGACATACATCTGGTTGGTACTTTTCTTGATTTTTTTGTTCATGTCCATTGGCTTTGTCACAGTGTTTTTTCTACTAATCAATGGTCACTATTTACCTGAACGCTCTGCTGTAGACTATGTTGCTGGAACTTTGGCTCCTCATTCCTCGTCTCACATCATGAAGCGTGACCACACATTTGTGAACATTTCAGCTTTTCCAGTTGCTGATGGCATCGTATGGGATGCAGTGAACTATCAAATCCATGGTCCGACAGAAATTATTAATGTACCTAATGTCCTTCGTGTTTCTATGGGTGATGTAGTAAAATATAATATTCATTCTGATGATTGGGATGTGCATGCCGTTGAAGCATTGTTTGCCGATTTAAAATATTATGCATCTTTTAATGCTGAAGATTTATATATGAATTCTGCGAATTATGCCGATTTGTATTGTTACCAACATTGGGGTAATCATTTTCTCCATAAGCCAAGTGCCCTGCGTAGTTCTGTTAACTACACCCAATGGGAACATTGTCCAAACCCCTTGCCAGGTAGCTCACAAACTCTTCGAAATAAGTTTACCTATTTTACTGATTTTAATCGGTCAAACCCCGCATCCTATTATTTTAGACTTAATACCACATCAACTCAGTAAAATTATGTTAACACACACCAAATTGCTTTATTCAGGTTCCTTTTTAAGTGCCCTAGCTGTGGGTGGTTATGAGTACTGGGAGAATACAGTGGATTTGAAATCTATTTGGGGCTCCAAACCATGGCAGGTACAGGGAACCGAGGCATTGCATCGTGCTTGCCTCATCCCTACCCAAATTATGTTCCTAAATGCTTCCATCTATCAGACTACATGTTGGGGCTTAGCAACCACTAAACAATTGAATTCGCCCTCAATGCCATCCCTGTCGAGTTTTCCCAATGAAAGCTCACGATTCAATCTGTCCCTCGAGTCCCTGCAGGCTCTGTTACAGAATAATTCGTTTAATGTTTCTGAGCTGGATCAGTCACCCTGGTTGGTATGGCCTATATCATCTAATGCATGCCAAATGCGTTTTCACGACTTAGGTACTGGCTACGCACAGGATAAGCCTGATCCGAGGTTTACTGATTCCCGTACTGTCACTACATATTCAGTTGGTAAATTATGCAAACAATGGCTGCAACATTCGTCCCTTGATTCTGTTAAACAACATTTGTCCCTCCTTTCAGGCAATATTGATCTGTCCGACTTTGTTTTGGGACCTCGTGGTCCCCGACCTAAGAGATTCATTTATGAAACGTATAATGAACTCTGGAAGCTATCACAAGTTGAAGCTGCTTCCCGTCTTCGGGAAATAGATCAAGCAAATTTGGAAAAGGTGCTTGCTGTTGTTGACAATAGTATTAATACCCTGTCTTCTCGCATTTACACTTTAGAGAATATTGTGTCCTCTGTTGTCGATATTGTACAAGATGATGTTTCTGTGTTATATCATGGTCAGAATCAATTGCGCTCAGTTATGCAGTTTGCATGGACTTTACAAACGCTTAAGTTAGGTAAAGTTCCTTGGCATTTTTTGAACACCTCTGCCTTGTTTCTACCTTTTAATTTAACTGACAAACAGCAATTCATGTCCATGAAAGATGCAACTTACACTTTATTACATATCGAGAAGATGGATCCTTTGCCGTTCTCTGTTGCAGAACTCGATTCTGCTGTGTGGCTAGTTCATGGGGTTATCGCTTTACCTTTTTCCTTGTTTGAATTTGACTCGTGCATGAAACATTACCCTGTGGGCCGTTACCAGCCCTTGGGCAGTGCTTTCCTGCATGAACTCTGGTCCTTGCCTTTCATGTATAAATGCCTTCGGGACGGCAAGGAAGTTTTTCTCACGGGGAGTCCTGCGACTCGACTATGGGTCATTCGCTTATTTGTAAACACATTAAATTGCATGGCTCATGTAGCGTTTCCGCTCCTAATCTTGCTTGTGTGCTGAAAGGTATTCCTGCTCCTGTTATTTCTCCTACTTTCACTCTCCTTTCCAATGGTAGTTATTTACTTTTAAATAACGAAAACTGTTGTGGCCTGCAGGCTGGCATTCCTTACATTGTAACAGTTTCGCACAGGGTTGTCTGCTGCAAAAATGTGCTTTTTCCTCCCCCTCATGGCAAGGTTGATATCTCTATTTGGCCTTCCATCCCTACCATGGAGGCAGATTTCAATAGACTGAGCAGAATAAAGGCACTATTATTGAACGAGGAAGTTATGCTCACGTCCGCCCGGGAGACATTCATTCTCCAGGTGGCGAGTACCCACAGTGAAATACAGGCCCTTTTGAACACTAATCTCCCCCAACATTTTGGGGAGTTAATTCATCGTATTTTTAACGCATCTAACACAGAGGGTCTGGTACACTTTTTTAAAGTCGTGGGGTCTGGTTTGGTGTCCTCCTTCCAAACTATTTTTGGTGTCATCCCGGCGTTTATTCATTCTATTTTTTCCAGCGTCTTTGGCGGTTTCCCGTTGATCATCGCTTTGGCGGCTGGTGTCCTGTTATTAATTTGTTTTCTGCGCAATGGCTGCTCCCCGATGGGACCTGCTCGATCCAGAACGCCTCCAGCTGCTCCGTGAGCGCCTTTTGGCTGGTTTTGGTGTCTTGCCATTGGCGACACTGAGTGTATCATATACTCTTTCTTTTCGCTTTGCGTATTTCACTTGCGTGCAACCTGTAATGACTTGTATCCGCTGTCCGTTCACCTGGACTTTGGATTATTGCCTCTCCAATTCGTCATTGTCTGTTCCGGATTTTGTTCAGTTGATGGGTCCCTTAGAGGCCCATGAGCAGGACTGTTCCGTTGCCGGCTGTATGGCGCGTGCGGCTGCACTGGGGATTTTGGCGCAATGGGATATCTGGGCGGCTGCCCAGGATCTCCTACACCGAAGCTGTTTCAATTATCACGCAAGCTGTCCCGCATTGCTTTTGGATGCTCCCTTTGCTGAGGAGCATTCCTGCTCTTTTGATCTCATGGATTGGATGGCATCTATGTTTTTTGACGATTCCAATGATGTACTCTTGGAGGGTATGGCCTTTTTCTGCACTTACACTTTCATGGATTGACCTGCCCTTCGCCGTTTGGGCGCTCCCTGTGCTCCACTGGATGTGTGTTTCTCTATTGGACCTCTGTCTTGGCCGCCGGACTGACCAGGGGAGGGTGTCTTGTGGTTTGTTGCCTGCCTTGTTATGTTGGCCTAGGCCTAGCTGCCATGCTGCTTTTCTTTGCGCACGTTACACTGAGCCAGGGCTCCCTCGCCCTTTGCTCTTGCCAAGTTCTTTTGCGCTGTCTGCATTTTCTGTCTTTCACCTTTTCTCTTGTTCGATTTGGGCTCAGACTGCACAACATGTACAAGGTCGCATAACAATGTATTTCGGTTCTTCCTGATATGGCCAGTCTCGCGCACCCAGACATAACATTAGGCGCAAATGCCATGAAACTTTGTGTGCCTTTAATACTGCAGTTTTTACTGGCGCTTAACACACTTGGAGGAATCCTTTCCAGTGAGAAGAGCTGTGATTGTCTGCTGATGTAGTTCTGCATCTAGAGACCGAGGTATGAGGGTTCGCTAGTCAAAGCCCAGAGGTCTTCTATTTTTATAATAAACTATCTTACTGCAAGGGGAGGGTGGTAATGTTATTTATACATTTATCCACTGAGTTATGAGATGCTTTCCCCGTTTGTATTCTATGGAATTGTAACCATGCTGCTTATATTATTCATATGCATTATGCTATTAGTACTGACACGTGTACTGTACATTAGAGCACGTAAGTTGGAATAAACATTTTAACCTATCCAGTGTCTCTTCCTACGCACCTTGTGGACAAGTACGAGTGAGTGACGAAAGAGTGTTCTTGCTTCTGCGAGTCCTGAGATAAAGATACCGTGTTCTGGGTTGTCCAATCATTGGTACTTGGGTGCTAATGGGATGCTAAGCTAGTTGGGTTGGGGTTTTTGGGTGCTACGGTATATGGTAGGCAAACCACTGTATTCCGGGGTCCCATTATCCTGTGCATAGCTCTGTGTATGTGCAGAAACCTTATCTTACATTTGCATAACCATTACTATGCGGTCTGGAGCTTGTAGTTTCCTTAATGGATGGAGGATGTAGAGACATATATACTGTTCAAGTACTATCATGTACCCACGTATTTAAGAAGTTACCAACACTGACTACTCAAGTCTAAATGCAATTTGATTCAGTTTATGGCGAATATGAGCAGACTTTAATTTGATGTCACTGCTATATGCCACTAATCTACAATGAAGGGATAATAATTCAGTGTAACAAGCATACATATATATGTTACTTTTTTCATTAATGAGTACTATGTATAACATTGTCCTTCACAAATGTGGGGACTAATTTACCTCCCCTTTTCGTGTTTCTGTCTAGCCTCGGGTTCAAAGAGGACTTGAGAACAGTGAACTCCATTATATAACGGGCATATAAATCAAGTAGCATGTCTTTGAAAAACATTTTTGAAGTATGGATTTATTTTCAGGCACTTTGAGGTAACCGTTGGTCATTCATGCTATACGATACATGACTGACAACTGGGTGTGCAATAATGTGTTCTTTAATTTGGGGGCTGTGTTTGTATTATCACATATGGAGTCTGGTTGTTTTACTGTTCGGGTTTCTTTTTGCTTCTCCTCTCCCATTTGGCAAATTGTAATCATGAGGGAGTGACAAGTTTGTTCAGTGAGAAGTAATTTGGTAATGATTTATAGAATGTGGTAGATTTTGTGTACTCATTCCAGTTACATTTTCCTTATAGATCCTTGCCCTCTGTGAATAATAGAGATGCGCGTTATTCAAGCCGTGTACGGATCTGGACAAACTGTGGAACGCCCCTTAGAAATTGAGAATAAATAAATGAAAAAGAATTCTTTGGGTAAGCTGTATGGCAAAGTTTAAAGATGTACATACGAACGCCTACGGTTTGACATTGTCAAATGAAAGTCTTTAGGAGTCTTTTTAGAACCCCTTTGTCTCTTCTTCCTTCCACTGTCTCTCCTGTGTTATGAGCAAAATAATTGTTTTTATTCTCCCATTGTTTTCATAAGATGTAACCTTATGAGTAATAGTTTATGAATTTTTTCTCCAAGCCAGTTTTCAAAAAAACGATATCAGGCAGTAATTTCCAAGATAGCGAGTCACAGTGTACTCTTTCTTTGTGTGGCCAGTAAATTAATGCCTCGAAAGAAGACAAACGCAATAATGATGAAACAAAAAACAATAGACTGTGTAAGAATTGATAATTTTAAAATTGGTTGCAATTATGTGAGCTGATTTTATGCGTGTTAATGATTAACTTTATGAATTTTTGGAGACACTTCGCAAAATGGAATATTGTGTTATTTCAATGATCTAAAAATATGAGAAACTGTCCCACCACATTTGGTGTTTTTATGATTGTATGTGTTGGATTATGTTGTTTTATGTAGTGTAACTTTAGGGCATAGTGTTGTAGTAGGAAGTAATGTTAGTCATATTTGTATATGTTTGTAGCCCTGAAGAAGCCCAAACCTGGGCGAAACGTGTTGGCTGCGTGGAGGTGTTCACTTATGGTCAAGAAGACTTTAATAAAAGAATTACAACATTTAAGAAACAGACCTCTCGATTTATCTTGTCTTGTGATTAATGAAGCAATGTGCTCTCACTTCTGTTTGCTAGAAGTTGCCTCTCAAACCTTGTGTGTACTAATAGCATCTGGAAATGTTCCGATCGTTATTGAGGTGTTGAGCAGAGTGGTGAGTTCCTGTCCGATCCATTGGTTTCCAAGGTTCAAGATGTGGTGCGGGCATGAGTCTGTGGGAGGATGGGTTTCATGATGGAAGAGGTGTCCTGGGTAGGGAGGAGGTTCCAGGTGATCAGTCTGTTATTTGTGTAGGTTCTGGTGGCACAACGGTCGAAGAAGTCTGCGGGTGTTGGTTGGGGTTCAAGGTTCCTGTGCATGCCTGCAGTCTTGTCATGGAAGAAGTCGGTGAAGTTGTCGCACAGCTCTTGTGAGAGTGTGATGCTGTTTTCGCTGGCCGCCACGTTGGAGAATTTCTTGATGATGTTGAAAAGCTCCTTGCTGTTGTTTGTGCAGGTTTCAATGCATGTGGGTAGGGCTGCTTTCTTTGTTGCCCTCAGCAGGCAGTGGTAAAGGTTGAGGGAGGTCTTGAAGGCTGCCCTGTCAAAGGTGTCCTTGTTGGCATGCCATCTACTCTCCAGCTGTTTGCTGTTATGTGTCGCTGTTCTTAGTTCTTGGGTGTACAAGCTGGCCATTTTAGAGGCTCTTCTCTGTTTGTTGCTTTTGATGGGGCAATGGTACTGGCGCAAGCAGTGATCCAGGCTTTGAAAATCTTTATTCCCTGTTTCAGGTTGACGGCAGCAGCTGGGTTGGAGGTGTTTAGGGTGTCTGTCCAGCTGGTCTCTGACATTTTTCTCCAGCTGTGGAGGGGGGCGTTGGCCATCTTGGGGGTGGTGATGTGGAGGCTGGAGATGCTGAAGTTGATAATGGAGTGATTGGCCCATGTGAGTTTTGTGACTGGGCTGTATTTGACACGGTTGCTGAAGGTGAAGATGGGGTCCAGCGTGTGTCCTGAGGTGTGCGTGGGGTCGTGAATGATCTGGGTCAGTCCAAGGCTGCTCATACTGTTGAGGAGGTGTGTGGTATTGTTATTGTTGGGGACACAGATGTGGAAGTTGAGGACGCCGAAGAAGATGTAGTCTTTGGAGTCCAGGGCTATGGTTGCTATGAAGTCTGCAATGGTGTTGCAGAATCTGGAGCATGAGCCCAGGGTCAGTATGCAAGGGTGCCTCTGATGGTTGTCTTGCCCATGTGGAGCTTGAATTTGAGGCGTTCCTTGGTGTGGTGATATTGTTGGTTGAAGTAGTGCACTATATGGTTTCTTTGTGGATGATGGCTGTTCCTCCTTCCGTCTTGCTGATGCAGTCCTGGTGAGAGATTGTATATCCATCGGGGATCGCTGTGGCAGTGTCAGGGGTGGATGTGGGGTTGAGCCATGTCTCGTGAGAAAGACAAAGTTGGGTGCGGTGGTGGTGATGAGGTCCCATAACTCGGTGGAATGCATGCACAAAGAGCACATGTTAGGAATTGGAGTTGGTTCGTTGCTTTGGGTGTGTTGTGACTTGGAGTCGGTGTGGTGCTGTTTGGCATGACTGTGGCTGTGCTGGTGAAGGAAAAAGGTACATCTGGTGCAGCAGAAAGGTGCCACCTTAAAGTGCAGTACGGTGTGGTAACAGTGGTCTTTTGGTCATCCAGTGTTCATGGCGTGAAGGATGGCTATGTCATACCTGCGGTTGGGCCGGGATTCAGGGGTCCTGGCACTGGTTGTGGTCCAGACACAGATGGGTGCAGATGGGTGGTTGTATGACAGAACCACGGATGCAATAACCACACATGCCTTTACAACACATGCCTCATTATCACACATGTGTTTACAACAAAAACATTTACAATACATATGCCTTTCCCATGCATGCCTTTACCACGAAAATGTGTTGTAAAGCCGTTTTTTGGTAAAAGCCTATGCGTGGCCAAAATTTAATAGGTAAGTATAATCCCCATAAAGGCTGATAATATAAAAACACCCAGTGGGTGTGTAAATCACTGAGAAGATCAAAGAAAATCCGGTACTGTGAAAGCTGATGGCCGTCCTGCCTTAAACTGAGTGTACACTTGCTGACTATGATTTGCCCTACAGTAACAAATGGCCGTCCTGCAGCAACCAGGAAACAGCTGAAAATGCAAAGCTTATTCAAATTGGAGAAGCGCGACGTCTTGTAGCGGGCATGACTCCACTCAACCAATAACAACCGTGGCTCCTCGAAGTCCTCCACAGCGCTTCCTGTATTACAATGCTCCACAAACATGTTCAAAGTTTCCCAATTCCATGAGACAAAGAACCCGCTCATCGCCAGTGTAAAGAATACAGGAGGGAAATGGGGCAACAAATTCCAATTAAATAAGTAAAAAGGCCCTCCCTGAGTTGCTTTTAGGTCCAAGAGGAGGGAGGAAGAAAAAGAGCCAAATGAAGTAAATACCTCTATGCTGACCAATTTAGTTTAACCAGCGACCTAACAAGGTTCAAAAATTGCAAAACCCTCTATACATCATACATTATTAGAAATACCCCACTTCTTACTCAAAAAACGTAAAATAATGCAGTATGATTTTTTGTTACATTGTTTTATATTTTATTCCGAAAACATGAATGTTTATCTTAAAGATTCACACTTTACATATATGTTTAGGACATTTAATACATTTGGTTTACATGATATTTCATCATATTACTTAGAAAGCAGAAATATATCTCATTAGACATCCCACAACAAATACAAAACAGTATAAAAATGTCCACTAACTACATTCATTACACATCACTATCATACTCTCACATACTCACATGCATACTAACCAACTATAAAGACATATACTAAAAGAAAAAGGGAAGGGAAAAATCTTTTAACCCTGTGGTGGATTTCACAGTGTTTTTAAACAACTTAGTACAATTAATTATAAAAAACATCAATAAAAGGAGAAACAATTCTCCAAAATCACTCTTTTGAAAATGGTTCGCGGTCTACGCGCGTTTCAGTGGAAAACCACCTTCTTCAGGACCAGATATGCTGAAAATTCATTTAAAATTATCTTGGGATGTCTTCTAGAAAAGTGTGTTGACAATCTTCTCTTGGAACGGAACCTTCTATTTTATATTTTCTTATCAATAAATGTATTCGTTCTTGAAGTTAAGTTTATTAGACTGTAAAGGTAGCGATCAGATCGTCATAGTGGGGAGAAGTGAGCCGTATTTTAGAAATGAAGCCTCATTTCTTGAAGTGGGTTCAGAGAACACATAGGGTAATTTCCCTCTTTCACAAATCCTAGTTTTTAGAAGTGACAGCTTGTTTTACGCGTCTTCACACATTTTTATGCATATATTTGTATCGTGTTCTCTCAATATGGAAGGTCCAAGTTCCGTTGTGTCCATAACCTGCAACAAATTCCAATGAAACACCAACGCTAAAATATAGGTATAAAGTTTTATGAACACAGAGCTTGTACATGATAAAGCACTGGTTCCAAGTATAGCTGCGTTGACAGTGTGGGCCGCCTTGTATCACTATCAATGATTCCATCGCATGCCCTAAACCCTAAAACACAGGAACCGTAGCCCACAACAACCCTAAACCCTAAAAACTAGTCCAAAACTGTAGAAACTAGCCCAAAACCCTAAAAACTAAACCTAAAACCAAATATGCCACCATACAAAGCATGCGTTTAGAATTCGGTTATTACAACGACCGCGTTGTTACATCGCAGACCATTACAACGCAAGTCATTACAACGACTTGCTGTAAGGGGGGTGCTGGATGTTGGAATAGTATAATTTACTATTCCAACTCCAGTCTGTGCAACAGTAGGGAAGGTGTTGGATTTAAAATCCAACACCTTCTGCCCTCTACAGCAAATTGTTGTAGCGTCTTGCGTTGTAATGGCATGCGATGTAACAACGTGGTCATTGTAATGGCCATATTGTAATGGCATGCGATGTGTAAACATCATTGTAAACGATGTTTACCCCTAAAACCCACCCCTTTAAACTAACAGTTCATGGCGCAAGCATTTAAAAAGAATAGCACGCCTTTGAAATGATGTCAAGCTTGCAGATAACAACATGGCATTATTTGAAGGAGACATGAACGTGGCAATATAAGAAATGTTGTGTTTGTGCAACAACTCCAAGTAAAGCACTTAATACCTAACCATGCATATGCCTTTATCAGAAAATCGCAGTAAAGCATGCATGCTAAAGGCATGTGCGTGAAGGTATATGGTTATGACCGTGTTGTAATGGCTGTTTCCCCAAGCGGGCTCGCCTTTGGCGCGCCTTCAGCACACCGCTGCGCAGCTGTGCTTTGGCCTCCATTAACTAGGTCCTGGGAGGAGGGAGGGACGCTGGGAGGCAGTGGGTGGGGCTAGGTGGGAGGCAGCAGCATGAAGAGTTTGGCGTGAGGCGGGAAACGAGCGACAGACGGTGGAAGCGTATGATTGTCAGAAAGAGAGAGAAAAAAGCAAGAAACAGGCAGAAAGATTGTCAGAAAGAGAGAGAAATAGGCAAGAAACAAGGGCAAAGATTGTTAGAAAGAGAGAGAAATAAGCAAGAAACAAGCAAGAAAGAGAGAAGCAGCAAGAAATAAGCAGGAATTAAGCACAAGAAATTGGCAGAAGGGGTTTGAGTGAGGCGCCGGACGAGGGCTGGCACAAGGGAGAGCAGGGTCTGGGACCTGCTCAATGGGGTCGCACTGTGCCATCCATTAAGTAGGTCCTGGGAGGAGGGACGGGTGCTGGGAAGCGGTGGGTGGGCTAGGCAGGAGGCAGCAGCAAGAGGAGTTTGGTGGGAGGTGGGAGATGGGTAGGAGCAGAAAGATTGTCAGAAAGAGAGAGAAATAAGCAAGAAACAAGCAGTGTCTCCTCGCATAGCCTGTCCCCAGAGGATCTGGCAGACAGGAAGGCAGAGAGGGAGTTCAGCAACAGATGGCCAACTCAAAATAGAGGAGAGAAAGTTGGCTCTGGAAGAGCTAAAATTGTCCAATGAGAGGAGCCTTAATGAGCTTGAACTGAAAGCAAAGCAGACAGATTCCAGTAGCATTGGTGACAGCATTCCCTCGTTGTATGAAAGAGACAAGAAGGTCCGTATCCCCAAAGACCTGGTAGTCAGTTATGTTGAGGGAGATGACATTGATAAATGGTTATCATCTCATGAGGTGATTCTGAGAGTACACAAGATCCCAGAGGGTCACTGGGGGGTGGTCTCTGAAAGCATATGCTTCCAGTGGAGAGGGACACTATTCTGACCCTAGAAGTTGAGGACCAAGCCAGGTACACCCCCATGAAAGCCATTCGTCCAGCTTAATTTGGGCTGACCCCTAAAAAGTATTGCCAGAGGTTCAGGGACAGTCACACATTCTCCAATCAGTCTTGAGTAGGATTTCTTTAACTAATCTACCAAGGCACTGAATGACTGGGTGAGGTGCAGTAAATAACCCTGGGCGGAGTTCGCGGAGTTGCACTACGCGGGAACACCGCAAAGTGCATAAAAAACTCCGTCGCACTACGCAGAGCTCCGCGAGCGGCGGAGTATGATAGAAAAATGCAGTTCGCGGTGATTGCACAGTGCCGGATGCTTGTCCGCACTGTGCAATCATTGCAAACGGCACCATGCACAGCGCAAGCTTTCCTTTTCTGCCGCTCGAGTAGATTTTTACTCAAGCGGCAGCTTTCTCAACGCGAACGGGCAGTTTCTCAACGCGAGCGGTCGCGAGCACACGCGACCACTCGCAATGAGAAACCTGACCCCCCGCGTTGAGAAATCTCGCCGGGATGTTGATTTTCCACGCTCGCGCTCGCCAACTTGACGTTGACGAACGCGAGCGAGGAAAAAAACTCCGCACCGCAAAGCAGAGTTTTTCGGAACGCCACGATCTCCGCATAACGCGGAGTGCAGAAAACTCTGAAAACTCCGCAAGCGGAGCGGAGTTCACCACCCAGACCTAGCAGTGAAGTGAATATTTACATTGGGCTGTACAACTTAATTCTCAGGGAGCACACACCCAATATTTATTTTACAGAGCTGCACCAGCACCTAGTGGACTGCAAGCTTACTGGCTCCAGTAACCTTGCAGAGGAGGTGGACTTCTGGGTCAGCACCACATTGTCCAAAAAGGCATATGGGGGGACTCCCAAAGGGTGGACGTGGATTGCACCAGCAGAAAGAGGAGGGAGGAAAAATTCAAAGTAAGGAGTTCTCAAAAGGCCCCCAGAATAATTCCAAAGGGAACAGTGGTAATCAGTCCCAATCTGAACCAAAGAAGAAGGGATTCTTTGATAAACAGACAGAGAGGTTCGTCCCCCAATGTACCGAGTGTTACAAATATGAGCACTTCAAGGGAGACACAAAATGCCCCAAGAGGGCACAGCCCCCAACCAGTAGGCATACACCTGGGTTGGTGAGTGTAGCGCTTGAGGAGGAGGCGCTCCCACTTAGGTTTGGGGAGCAGATAGAGGTTACCCTAGTGTACCCAGGAGATAAGGAGATGGTGCCAAAAGCTATTTTTTCCACAAATGCAAGTATAGGCAGAGGTCACCATTAATAGGCAAAGAATGAAGGCTCTAAGGGACACAGGAGCCAGCATGACTACGGTAAGGTGTCAGCTGGTGTTGTCAGAGCAGATCTTCCTTAGCACATTCCACCAAGTCATCGTCACAGACAACCATGAGAGCCATCTGCCGGTGGCTCTGGTTCTCTTTAGTTGGGGGGGTGATCTCAGGTTCTCTAAAAGTATCTGTGAGCTCTTGCATTGCTTAGGTGTTGACCTGGAGCACACTATCTGGAATACGGTAGAGGATTACCTGATTGAGTCTGGATGACCACAAGGTCCTAGGCTGCCTGGTAAGGGAGTCAAGGGTACCTGGAGCCTGGAACAATGGCCAGGCAGCTGCCAAGAAGAGTAAGGGAAAGGGGCTTAGAAAATGAGCCCCTGAAGTCCCTGTCGTGCAGGTTGATGGGGCACCTGAAGAGGATGCTTCTGATCCTCCTAGGGAGGACATTGCTGCCCTGGGTGACCTGCCTGAGCTTGCTGAATGGCAAGTTGAGGGTGGGCCAACCAGGGAGGAATTCTGAAATGTGTAGAAAGAGTGCCCCACTCTAGAGAGCTTGAGGCAGCAAACTGAGGTCAAGGCAGCAAGTGATGCCTTTGGAGAATGCCTATTATATTGGGAGAATGACCTCCTATACAGTGAACCTATGCCTCCCAGACCTGGGGCAGCATGTGCGCTGGTGATCCTCCAGTGTTACCCTTCCTTCTGGGTCGGCTGCTTATAATATGCCCCCTGGCAGGACTTCTAGGGCAGGACAAGATCTTCACCAGGCTTGTTGTCCACTTGTTTTGACCCCAGATGAAGACAGCCTCAGATGCATTCTGTAGTTCCTGTCCCACCTGCCAGGCCAGTGGGAAGTCAAGAAAAAGCTCAAGTCTCCTCTGAGCCCACTACCTGTCGTTGGCACTCCTTTTGAGAGGGTGGGCATCAACATTGTTGGTCCCTTGGTCCCCAAGACAGCTTTAGGCAAAAGGTTCATTATGGTCTTGGTGGATTATGCCACTCGCTACCCAGAGGCCATCCCTCTGAGCTTGGTGACTGTGCCACATAATTACTATAAGCGAAGTGTATAACCATT
Source organism: Calotriton arnoldi (assembly GCA_963921515.1). Classification (NCBI taxonomy): domain Eukaryota; kingdom Metazoa; phylum Chordata; class Amphibia; order Caudata; family Salamandridae; genus Calotriton; species Calotriton arnoldi. Next base: position 2,265,970 of record CAWUFW010002155.1, on the reverse strand, counting down.
TTTCTAATGTTACAGATGGAGATGGTGTATTAACTACCCACGTTTCTGGTGTTCGCATTTGAATACGGCCAGTATAGCCATCTTGTTTTACATGAGTGCGGTATGCATATTTACAGAGTGACTTGTACGAATACTTGGTCCTGAAGAATGCCTATGAACTCCAATTGGAGTGTCACAAATGCAGAAACATGTTGACATTTAAGGGGGTATATTTGTTTTGAACCTCCTGTCCTCTTATCTTTAATCCTATCCAAGGACACTACTGAATAAATAAATTGAGCCCTTGAGATAGTTTTAACCTATCACGTACTTTTTTCACTGCACTCTGCCCCTCACTCACCTAAACTACCTTGTAGCATCCCTTTGTCTGAAAACACCTCAGCTCCTCTCTACCCACTACACTCGGTGGAGAGTCGTAGCCCACATCTGGGACCTTGCGGCCCCGATGTGCGGAGGGAGCCGAATGATGAAGCATGCCACCCTTGGGTGAGTGAGGGTTCTCTTCCTTCGAAAGGATTCCTTCACCTTGCACATGGTACACAACCCCAGTTTTAGCAGAACGTATCTTTTGTGAGTTGGAAGAGGTGCAACCTTGCCAGAAGGTGCGGATTGTGGAGTCTGTGGAGCCCAGAGCTCTTCAGGATTGCTGGACACGCCCATATGAGGTGAAGGAGTGGAAGTGGAGTTCACATACCTGGGGGATCTCAAGACCTCTAGGAAACTCTTAAGGGTGCTCCACGTGAACCACCTCAAACCACACTTTAAGAGATCTAAAGTCAACATGCTCCCGGTGACAGATTAAGGGGTGGAAGAGGAGAGCAAGCCTCTCCCTGACCTCCTCTTTGCACAGGAGCACGGTGGGTCAGTAGAGGGTCTCAATCTCTCCCCTACTCTGACCCCAGAATAGTAGAGTGACTATCACCAATTGCTGGGGCATTTTTCCTCTCTGTTCTTCCTCATCCCTCATTACATTCCAACCCGTGCTCTGCGCGCTTCTGATCTCCATCTGATGCGGGTGCCGCGATTCCGCAGATCCAGAGCTGGAGGCCGCTCATTTAAGGTACTAGTTCCGACTCTTTGGAACTCATTGCCACTCTATATCAGGAACATCTCCAATCTCTTGGCCTTTAGAAAGGCAGTAAAGACTTAGCTGTTTCAGTAAGCATTAGCCTCACCTGTACCCTTCCTCCGATATTTAGCGCAGGGAAGCCCCTTTGCCGGGACAGCCATGCGCTCTACAAATCCCCTAGCATAACATAATATAACATCCCTGGGCTCACACACTTGTGTAGCCATGGCATCAACACTGGAGAAAGTCTGCCTGTTAAACATAGAATTTACAGGCTATCAGACAAGGTTAGAGCCAGTATCAAGGAGGGGGACTCCAAGATGCTATTGTTAGGGGTGACTGAGCCCTCCAACAGTCCCTGGTCCAGCCCTGTGGTGCTGGTACCCAAGGCTGCCCTACTGGACATCACTGCAGAACTTAGGTTCTGTCTAGACTACGGGGGACTCAATTCCATCACGAAGACCGACGCACACCCCATTCCCTGAGCTGAAGAGCACTACCAAGTTCCTGAGTACCTTTAATCTTACATCAGGATACTGGCATTTTCCCTTACTGAGGGGTCAAAAGAGAGGTCTGTATTCCCGACCCCCAGAGGGTCACTCCCAATTTATGGTGATGCCCTTTGGCTTAGAGAATGCCCCTGCCACCTTTCAGAGGGTGGTCAACAGTGTCGTAGCTGGGACATACGCATTCTGTGCAGCATGCCTGAACGACATACTTATCTCCAGCTCCAGCTGGGAGGAATACTTGTACCACCTCCAGGAGGTGCTTCAGGCCCTGTAGCAGGCAGGCCTGACTATCAAGGTCAGTGCGTGCCAGATAGGGCAGGATTCCGTGGTATATCTGGGCCACATGGTGGCCCAGATGCAGCCCCTCCAGGCCAAGATTGAAACTATCCGGGCCTGGCTACCAATGAAAACACAGACAGAGGTGAGGGCCTTCCTGGACCTCGCAGGATACTGTAGGAGGTTTGCTTAAGGGATATGGTACCATTGTTGCCCCCTTAACAGAGCTGACTTCAAAGAAGCAGCCCTGAAAGGTGATCTGGACAGAGGCCTGCCAGAAAGTCTTTAACACCCTTAAGGAGGCCATGTGTATAGCACCTGCAATCAAGGCTCCTGGCTTCTCTAAGGAGTTTATTATGCATACCGATGCTTCAGAACATGCCATAGGGATGGTGTTAGTTATTTATTATATATATTTAGGAGCTTTATATAGTGCTGGCAAGACCCGAGGGGTATCAGAGCACTTTATAGCCATGTAACGACAATTTTCAGACAAACACAGTAAAATAAAAATACTTTTTTTAGAGTCTATACACATTTTCAGTCAATCTCAGATCAATAAAAAAGATAACAGTTTTGAGAGCTTAGTCATTCTTATTCAGTAATCGTGTATCATGATAGCGGAGTTGAGAGTCAAGTCACTGTGTAGAACTTGCAGGAGGAGAAGCATGTAGCTAGGTGGAGTATCCATGGTGCTATACAATAGATTATTTCCTGGAGGGATGAAGGTGTTGGTTTCTGAGAAATTCTTTTAGTTGACTCTTGAAGCTTGTGAAGGAGGGGTTGGTTCTGATCTGTACTGGGAGAAAGTTCCAGATTTTGAAGAGCAGGAGAGGGATTTTTGTGTATGTCTTTTGGGGGGGTGAAGATAAGTATGTTGGAGCTAGTTGTTTCTCAATTGGCCTGCTTTTGTGAGTATGGCTGAAAGGTAATCTGGTTTGCCAGTGTGTAGGGCTTTGTAAGTGAGATAGGCAGTTTTGAAAACAGTAGCGTGCTTCAATTGGTAAGCACTTTAGATTTTGGAGTGCAGGGGAGATGTGACCATGTTTCTTTCCTCCGGTGACCATTCTTGCTTCATTTAGGGTGGCTCTCATGGGGGCAACATGAACTTTAGCTGCTCCTGTGAGTGTGGCATTGCCATAGTCTAGTTTCGATAGAACCAGTACTTGTGCTGTGGTTTTTAGGTCATTAGGAGGGAGGAAGGGCTTGCTTTTGTTGAGGAGTTTAAAGTTTTAAGCTTTAAAAGGCGCCCTTTGCAGTGGACCTTATGTGTGAGCTCATGTTTAGTCTTGAGTCTAGAGAGATCCCCAGAGATTTGGTGGAGTCTGCTAGAGTGAGCTTGCAATTCAGGGTATCAAAATTCTTTATCCATTCTTGGACCTGTGGTGAGTGGAAGTAGTTAGAAAAGACAAGAATTTCAGTTTTTTCTTGGTTGAGTTTGAGGGGGTTGTGTGACAGCCAGTTTTGTACTTTTAGGAGTGTAGCATTAAGCCGGCGTATGTCATTCAGAGAGGATATTTTTAGGTAGAGCTGAGTGTCTTCGCACAGAGGTGTTAGACAATATTTGCTTGCCTCAGAACTGCGGTGAGGGGAACAATGTAAATGTTGAAGAGTGTCAGAGAAAAGACTGAGCCTTGTGGGACACCCCAGGTGATAGGGGAAAAATCGGACCTCACATTGTTGATTTTTATTAGTTGGAATCAGTTTCGCAGAAGTAAGGTGAACCATTGCAGAACAGTGCCATCTGCTCCAATTCATTGTTGTAGGGCATCCAGAAGTAACTTATGGTCTACCGTGTTGAAGGCTGCTGAGAGGTGAAGGAGGATGAGCAGGCAACATTTATTTATTTTATTTATTTATAAAGCGTAACATTCATCCCATAGGGATATCACAGCGCTAATGTAGCGGGAGGGTGGTAGTTAGGGCTCGGGCTGTTGGGGTCGGTGACATCAGTCCTTGGGGAATAGGTGGGTTTTAAGATTCTTCCTGAACGCCGTGTAATCCTCGATCAGCCGTAGTTCCAGTGGAAGCTTGTTCCAGTGCAGAGCTGCGAGGTATGAAAAGGTGCGTCCACCTGCCCTACTCTTTCTGATCCTTTTAGTCTCAGCTAGCGCCTGAAGGCATGACCTTAGGCACCTGGAAGGGGTGTAGAATTTAATTCTATTCCGAAGAATACTAGGGCCAGTATGATGGAGTGCCCTGTGTGCATGTCCTAAAAGCTTAAATCTTGCTCTTTGACGCATGGGCAGCCAGTGAAGTTGTCTCAAGCAATCAGTTGCTGAGCTGTATCTGCCCTTATTGCACACCAGTTTGGCCGCTGCATTTTGTATCACTTGCAGACATTTGAAAAGGTAGTCTGGCATGCCAACGAAAAGTGCATTTCCATAATCCAGCCTACTGACAAGCAGGGCCTGTGTGACTGTTCTCCTGCTTTACAGTGGGATCCAGGGGAAGAGCCTTTTTAAAAGCTTCAGTGTAGCGAAGCTTCTTCCACACAGAGTCCGCACGTGGTCCTGCATAGATAGGGTGTTATCAATGATGACACCCACATTTTTTCCACACTGCTTGGATGCTGGGGCATCTCCCAACGAGTGGGGCCACCATGACGCATCCCAGATATGGTTGGCTACGCCGAGAAGCAGGATTTCAGATTTCTCAGCGTTGAGCTTTAAGCAGTGTTCCAACATCTGTTTGAGTCTAGGGATTTATGAATGTCATCTGTTATATTCAGTATAGCTGTTTCAGTGCTGTATCCCTTGCTTGAACTTGACTGGTATGAGTTGAGTAGGTTATTGGAGTCCAAGTTTTGGCTGAGGTGGGAGAGAACATATTTCTTGCGAGTTTTTGCTAGGAAGGGAATGTTGGTCATGGGTCTGAAATTCTATGGATCATCTGGGTCTGCATTTTTTAAAATAGGCTGATATGGCCCTGTTTGAGGCAGTAGGTCATCAGCCCGTTATTTAGGCAGCTGTTAATAATATTGGTCCATAGGAGGAGTTAGAGCATGGTTGAGACTTTTTGTCAGGGAGGCAGGGAGTGGGTCTGCGTAGTGGGAGGAGGGCTTGGATTTGGCAATCACAGTGGAGATGTCCTCCTCTGTGAGTCGTTTGAAGGCCTTCCAGCTTTTGCGTGTAGAGGAGGGCCTTGAGAATTGGTTGGTGCTGGTAGTTACTGAGGGAGGGGCCTCTGTTTTGGGGATCGAGGAGTGATCTAGGGGTGAGTTTACCTCTGTTGTGCGGGATGAGTTGCTAGAGTGAGTCAGTGAGTGGCAGTCCAAGGAGAGCTCGATCATTGTGATTTTGTCATTAAAGAATTTGGCCAAGTTGTTGTAGGGTGGTTTTGAGGAGGGGGGTATTCTTTCATAAGTTTGGAGGTTTGTTGTTTGATGATGTTAAAAAGTTCTTTGGGGTGGTTTTTGGCTTTGTTTGGGGCATTAAGGAAGAAGGGGGTCTTCTCTTTTTGGGTGTGTTTTTTGTAGTTCCTGTGTTCTCTTCTGAGCTTCTAGGGGTGGGCAGTGGATGGGTTAGCTCTCCAGAGTCTTTCAGCAGCTCTTACTTGTCTTCTTTCAGAGTTTAGGTCTTTATTGAACCAGGATCTTGAGGGGGTGTCTTTGATCCTTTTGTGTTTCAGGGGAGCTAGTTGGTCCAGGGCAGTTTTCATCATTGAGTTGTAGAGGGTTGTGAGCTCATCTGTGTTAAGGTTGCCTATGGTGGGAGGGAGTAGTAATGAAATGTTTTCTTCCAGTTCAGTTAAAGGGATCATATTGAGATTTCTACACAATTGGCAGGTTTTTGGAGATCGACTAGGAGGTGCTATCGCTTGGTTGATGTCGAACAGATTGATGTGGTGGTCTGGCCTGTCAAATGAGAGAATGTTGTTTATGCTGATTAATTAATTTTGGGCTATAATAGCATCTAAGATTGAGCCTCTGTTGTGGGTTTGTACCTTGCAGTGTTGGGTAAAAACTTTGCAGAGCAAGAGTTCATTTAATGATTGAATTAGTATGTACTTCTCATTATTCCAGTAGAGATTGATATCCCCTAGGATTATGTTGTCAGAGTTAGAGAGAGTTAGCAGAACAGACAGTTGGTCACCGAAAGCGGGGTGTTTCCTGATAGCACAGTTAAATGAGGAGGGCCTAGACCAACCAGTAGCCTTCATGAGCAGGAGGTCACTTCTCCAGGAACAGAGGTGGAGTGTGATTGAAAAGGAGGCCCTTGCTGTGGTCTGGGCACTGAAGAAGCTGAAACCATAACTGTTTGGGACTCACTTCTGCATTCAGACAGGCCCCTCCGAAGGCTCAGGCAAATGAGGGGTGAAAATTCCAAACTGTTGAGGTGGTCCATCTCCCTACAGGGAATGGATGTTACAGTGGAACACCATCCTGGGTCAGACAACGCCAATGCTGATACATTTTTGCTAATCTCCTTTTTGCTGGCGTTAGGACTCTGTGCACTTTATCACTGCTAACAAGTGCCAAAGTCAATATGCTCACTCCTTAAAACATGGTAACATTGGCTTATCAACAATTGGCATGTTTAATTCACGTATAAGTCCTTAGTAAAGTGGTACTGCATGAGCACAGGGAAGGTAAATTAAATGATACTCTTGGGTCTGCAGCACTGGTTGAGACACCCAATTAAGTATCCCCTTTAAACATGTCTCAGGCCTGCCATTGCAGCCTGAGTGTACAGTTTTTTAACTGTCCATTTTGACCTGGCAAAATAAAGGTTTTGCCAGTCTGAAACCTTCTTTTTAATGCATATGTCACCCCTATGGTTGGCCCTGGGCAGCCCAGAGGGCAGGGTGCAGTGTATTTAAAAAGTAGGACATGTAATTTCAAATGTTACATGTCCTCATGGTGAAAAACTCTTACATTTGTTTTTCCCTTCCGCAAGGCCTTCCTAACATTAGAGTTACTTTATTACATTTAATAAGGTGTAATTTCTAAATGGGAATAGGTACCCAGTTAATGTTTGGTGTCTTTAGAATTGTAATGAAAAATCCTTTCTTGTGGTAAAGCCGGATTTTAAATAACAATTTTGAAAATGGCACTTTTAGAAAGTTAGCATTTTCCTGTCTTCCCCATTTAGTGCCTGTTGCCTGTCCTTGGTTTACATGGCTGGGTATAGCTGACAGTTGGGTTTTGTGTATTCCTCCCAGACAGCCACACACAATAGAATGCTTAGGTGTGCCTAGATGGGCCATCATTGACATGATGGAAGAACGGAGCTGGGCACAACCCTACTTACACTTGAAAAGGCTGTGTCCTGCCTCCACACAAAGGGCTGCCTACCCCTTGAAGTTAGTCTGGAGCGAGGACTGGGAAGGTAGGATGCCTGGGGACTTCAAAGGGAAACCTCTAGAAGCTTTTCACACCTTCCAGAGGGAGGGCACCAGGTATAATAGTTGGACCTCAGGCACCACCTCTTCAGTACACTCCCCCCCCATTGTGGGTATTCTACTAGGAAGAAGGACTGCTGTGCTGCTGAAAGGACTGCCACTATGCTGGACGGGAAACATCCTGAACAACGACTCCGGAACAACGAGTTCCGGAGTCACGAAAGCGGAACTCCGCCCTGCCCGAACAACGACTCAGCCTTAACCACGCATGTGCGTGGTTAAGGCTGATTCGGTCTAGTGTTCGGGCAGGGCGGAGATTCCGAGGAGCGTCGCAGAGGAGATCGTCGAGGAACAGGTAAGGGTGGTGGGGGTTTAGGTTTAGTTTTTAGGGGTTTGGTGTTTAGTTTTAAGGTGGGGAATTAGTTAAAATGGTGTTGTTTGTTTTTAGGGTGTGTGGGTGATCGTGTATAATATTAGGGAAGGGGGAATTAGTTATTAGGGTTTGTGAGTGATCGTGTTTATTTTTAGAGTGGGGGAATTAGTTTTAGGAGGGCGGGGGAGATTGGTGTTAGTATGCAGGGGTTGGGGGATGGTTTGGGGTTAGTTTTTAGGGGGTGTGCCTGATCGTGTTTGGTTTAAGGATGTGTTGGTGATCGAGTATATTTTTAGGGTGGGAGGGAATTAGTTTAGTGTGTGTGGGTGATCGTGTTTACTTTTAGGCTGGGGGGAATTCGTTTTTAAGGGGTGGGGGGATCGGGGTACTAGTTGGAAAGCATTTTTTTTAACACGCATTCCTTTACCACGAAAAATCGTGGTAAAGGAATGCGTGGTAAAAAAAATCGTGGTTTAGACAAGGTCGTGGTTGCGACCTCGTTGTTAGGGAAGTCGTGGTTGGGGAACTCGTTGTTCCAACATACAACCATGCTGGACTGCTGCTCTAAAGGAACTGCTGCCCTGCTGTGGTGACCTGCTTCCTGCTACCCTCTTGCCTGGGTGAGAAGGACTGGACCTGCATCTGTTGTACCTAAGACCTCAATGTGACTCCAAGGGCTAGTTGGCTGGCCTCCTGACTAAAGCCTCAGGGGTATAAGGCTCCAACAACCTTGAACCCAGCACCTGGACTCTGCACTCTGTGAGTCCTACCATGTCAAATGGTGCCACCCCAGTACTGGGTCCTGAGAAATGGGCCTGAAGGTGCTCTGCCAGCTTATCTCTGGATCCAGCAGAAACAAAGCATCTTCTCTGTTACACAGTGCAATCCTGTGCAGAACTGACTCATTGCCCCTGCTGCAAGGGTTCTCCTGATGCAAAGGACTCCACATCGACCTTGCAGCCGCTTTGGAAATGCCGCCTGTGCGAATCTTTCCTGCCACAGGCCCTCATAGCTCTCATCAACAGCAGCCTCGAAAATGAAGCTGGTTCTTGCACTACAGCCTTATGGCTCCTCGGAACCAACGCATCACCACAAACTGCGCAATACATCCTTGACGCCGGACTTCACATCACAAGCCCTCCTCAATGGTATCCCAGACAACTATGCAGGATCTCGCATCGCAACTCTGCAGCACTTCGGACCGATGCATCACCTCGCTGCGTGCCGCATGCTCAGCATGGAACATCGCATCGCTCTGCAACCAGGCCCTAAGGTACTTTGTTCAGCACACGTAACTGGGTCCCTGTAGCCAGCCCATGCTCCATCGTGGCCGGCCTGAACATGTGAGTTTTACCCCATCCAGCATGACCAGATTTCTCTAGTTGTCGCTTTGTGATTTTTGGTGCTATTTTGACTGAAATCTTTAAATATGCATAACTCCGGTTCTACAAATTGGAATTTTGTCGTTCTGGTTTTGTTTTTTTATTAAAAATTACTCTATTTTTCTAAACAGGTGTGGGATCCTTCTGTGGTGTATTTTCACTGTGTTACTGTTTGAAGTGTTGCACAAATACTTTACAGATTGTCTCTGAGTTAAGCCTGAGTGATCTGTGCCAAGCTACCTGAGGGTTGTGCACAGGTTAATTTAGGGTTTGCTTATGACTTCACCAAGACAAGGATTGTGGTTCCTGCTTAAGTAGGGTTTCCCCCACCCCCCAACCAATAACCCAATTTCTTACAACACCTTTTGGGGGCAAACTAACTGTGTGATGCCTTTATGTAGCGCATAGCCAGTGCACTTTTTGATGTTGTCTTTGCATCTAGACTCAGATTCATAATATGGCATTAGCACAGAGGCAAAGTGTTTCTCTCATTTGCATGGGGCCATGATCCCCTGCAAATGAGACACACCCCTTAAGATAAAACTGGTGTAATATGTGCACTATCGCTATCTGTATTACAGAAGGCACTGCATAAGGGTCTATGGCCCCTTCTGTAAGTACAGTGTCTGGGATGGAGGTGGGGGGGGGGAGGCACACATGCCCTTGGTGCCCTCGGGACACTGTAAATAATACAGCACCAGGATGTTTTCTGGTTCAGAAAATGGCAGCAGACAGTCAAGGAAGTGCACTAATCCTTACTGTTAGCAATTTTTAGGAGCAAAGTGCAATGTACCAAAATAAAATAAATATTGCCTTTTGGGGAAACATATACCTTCACAATGTATATAAGAGAGCTAATAAAGAAAGAACATCGCATGTTTTTAGAAAGCTAATATCACCCATTTCAGATTTGCTGGTTGAAATCCAGAACAAGATTGATGGAATGTGATTACAATCGGAAGCCCATTTGTTCGCCCGCATTAAATAAATTGCCTGCACAATTCAAGGTCCCAGTGGAGACACATCCACAGTCTGACTGGCAGATGGTGAGCATGTCAGCAGAACTGCCAGTGAACAGACAAGTAGACTGTCAGCCTGAACTTCTCCGAGTGCTAGTCCCTTCAGAGCAGAACTGAGACAGTCTTGATGGGGCAGACTAAATGAGAAAATAAAAGTGCTGCCTCCAAGCTGCCCATTCCCTTTAAAAATACACTGGGCTTCTTTTCTGAATCTGTCTGCTTCGCTCTGACTGCTTACTGTTAACAAATTCATTCTTGGGTATTTTATTTGAGCAAACCCGAAACATAAACATCTCTCCACATTTAACTTGATAATATTCGATTATGTCGGAAGAATGTAGATATGTTTAGTAGTTATCATTAATATTGGGGGTTTTTTGTATTCCACAAAGAAACTCATGCTTTTGGAGTATGAGTGTGACCTACAAAAATTTAATGCAAAGCGGGTTAAAAAAAATAGCACTGTTTCAGAATTGAACTCTGCATTAGGTACAGCCAAAATACTGCACTTCTGAGAGGTAGGCCTACAACTCTCAATACAGGAGGTGGTGCTCAGCCAGGTAAGGGGATATCAAGCACTCCGCTGACCTGCCGCACTGGCGAGTTGCTTACTCTTTTCTAAATGACTTTTTAGGTATGCTCGTTAGCTAAGACATTTTGGGGGATATTCTCAAGAACGTGCGATAAACATCGCCAAAATAGGTTAACGCAAGTTTACATATCGCCGTCTATCGCGGGAAAATAACCCTGTATTAACGTGGCATTCACAACACGGCGGTAACATGTGATAGTACACCGATAACGCGTCAAATGACCGCGATAACACTACCGGGACAGCAATGAAAATCCAAACCCGAACGCGAAAAAAGTTGCGATGGGCCCAACCGCGATAAGACAATCAGCGAAATGCAGCGCCAGGCCTGCAAATCACACACGTCAGGCGGGAAAAATCACTACAAAAGCAGAAAAAAAAATAAACGAACAAAAACCGAACTACAGCGAAGCACAATGGAGGCAGCCGGAGCAGGTACAGAGGACGACCAGAACCCCACAAGCCCCACGGAGGACCAGCCTGGGACCTCGGGGACAGGGAAGGGCAAGGACAAGAAGAAGAGGAAGACGAGGTTCAGTCCGCAGGAAAACAGAATCCTGATCACGGAGGTGGTAGAACACCATCAACAACTGTTCGTCACCTCCACTGTGTCATTGGCAACAAAAAATGGAATACGGCAGTCCATCCTGGACAAGCTGAATGCAGTCGGAGTGCTGAGGAGGACAATGGAAGAGCTTAAGAGGTGCTGGAATGATGTGAAGCGCAAGACCAAGCAGAAACTCGGCAACAACCAGAAGGCAGCAATGCAGACTGGAGGTGGGAGTCCAGCGCCACAGGAGGAGCTGGATGAAATGGTGTCCACAGTCATCAGTGTGGAGACAGTGGCAGGAGTTGGGGCACTGGACACTGCTCAACATGACCTGACACAACAGCAACAGGGTGAGTAACCACCAGGGACTGGGGGGACGGGGGGAGATGGGCACAATGGCACACATGCACAATCAAGTATAGCACAGTGCACACCCACAATGACTCAGGATCATGTCCCTGATCTCCTTGGCATACTGCAGCACACATAGAAACAGCAAGTAGGCCCCCGTCGACAATGTGCACAGAGGGGGCTCTCCCCACACATCACTAATCTCACAACAAACCCATGCACATGTGCTGAACCCAGCAAAGCAGCGTGTCTGTGAGCCACACTGACAATGCAAGTGACACTGCATGAAAAATAGCATGGCTGCAGTCAATATATCATGACATGTTGCACGCCACGACACTGAGGTGGCTGAGTGTGGACCACATCCGTAAAGGAGCAGGTCACACTCTGACACATCCACGTGCACAAACAACCCCTGACCTCAACAACACAACTGCGGACAAACCATGCCCCAGAGTCCCAAGTCCCACCAAGAGCCCAATTTGCCTAAGAATGCAACATCTCAGCACTGTAGAAGCACAGAAGTCAAAGGCACACCGCCTGAAAGGGATAAGGGCCAGCCAAATCAGAGCTGCAGGGCGACTCTCCCAAAATGCAGCACACACACATAACATTCAGAGCACATCAACATTGACAACAATGTGGTATAAACTGCAACACGTTCACAACAGAACAGAGGACACAACTGGTGCCGCTTGTGTGTAGAAACTGGTCAATCACATTTGGCATAGCAGGGAAATGTGAGATGATAATGTACAAGTACAAACACACATCCGTGATGTTGTCGAAATGTCCACTGTCACGCATCAAATATGCAGCTCCCCCCAAACAGTCACAATGTACATTGTCATGCAGTTTGTATGTAAACCTGTACAATGCGTCAACATACATGTGAACACAATGTTAAACTGCATCTCCCCATCACATTGCAGAGGGAGAACCAACACCTCCTGCAGAGCAGATGACGAAGAGGACCTCCACACCTTCGACACCGACGCCCTCCAAGAGTTCATGGACAGCTACAGCACCTCACCTCCAGGAGCAGGGCAGCCCAGCTGCATCGAGGAGTCCCCACCCCCTGCACAGACCACACAGCAGGAAGCATCCACCACCACAGCTGTCTCCCAGGACCCCCACGACCAACACATGGCCATTCAACGCCGTGTGTTAGAGGTCCAGGAGAAGATGGCTGATCAGGTGCGGGTGGGGTTTGACCTCATGGCAGCCAAACTTGATGCCATACATGGGTGTCTCAGTACCATCAGGGACCACTTACAGTCGCTAACGGACACCCACAGTCCGCTCCATGCTCTCCAACGATCCATGGCTGACATCGCTGGACACATGATACTGAGACAAGAACAACTGTCCAGTCAGAGTGGCTCCAGCGATGTCAGCCGGGAGTTGGGACAGATGCGGGGGCTCATGGAGAACATGGAGCGGATGACGGCGGAAAGAATGGCTGCCACGGCTGCACACCAGCGAGATGTGGCTGGGACCTTCCATGCCCTGCAGCACATCCTCATGGCATTGCTCCCTCAAGGCCTTGCACAGATGAATGGTGCTGCTGCTTCTACATCCACATCTCCGCCCCCTGATGTGTCAGTGCCTCACAGTGCGGCAGGCAATCCACCACCACCCACGTGTGAGGCACATGTGACATCAGAGGAGGAAGATGTGGGCGAATCAACCTTACTGGTATGGAGGAGGCAGTAGCATTCATCTCCGCCATATGTCCTGTTTCTGCTTGGTTCTGCCCTTTGCATCATCACCTTCCACTGTCCCCCGATACACTCTACGACACTCACCTTGGACCTCGACATGGACTGCCATTTTCTGTTTGGTTACCAATGACACAGCAATCAGACTGCGGACTGAACTCTTCCCCTTCCGATGTACTTGTCATTCCCTGAAGGACTCTGGCTGGCCCTTCACGGGCCAATAATGTGAAGTGGGATTTGCATGGCCCTGTACTGCTCCATCTGCAACACTCCACTGGATGTGAATTAAACATTCAGAATCGCACAGATGTTTCATGCCTTTGATCATTCAAGTATGAGAGTATGGATGAATGTAGGGTCAGTGATTCCCCCTTATGTCCATGTTGCTCATGTCGTGGGACTTGAGTCACAGGGTGCAACATTGCTAATTGCGGTCCAGGTGGCGTAGACACTACAACAGAGACACAAGCATCAGTTACTTCCATGTCCAGCCCAGAACTGAAGCACGCCCAGAGCCCCGGGCTCATTGTTCCCACCCCTACGCTGGCCTGCCATACACCAAGCCAGTCCACTCCGCTTACGCTCAGGGGGGGGGACAACAAAGCTACATGTCCCAGGTCTTCCCTGTACTGATCTGCTGATCACTGGTCTAGTCGTCAGCATGCCACAGCCACTCCCTGAGGGCTGGTTCACACCCACACAACACCCATCCAGCACAGGCATCACAGGACATGTGACCCTGCCAATAAAAGGGGCCTAGCACGTCACATACCCCACTGCTGGAGATGACATGATGGCGTCCGCACCACGCGACCAAATCATGAAGGGTCCATGACTTGTGGCGCACTGAGTTGGTGGCACCCGCTGCACTGCGGCCCGCACTGGCCTACCGCCACGGGACGATGACTTGTGGTGCACTGAGTTGGTGGCACCCGCTGCACTGTGGCCCACACGGGCCTACCGCCACGTGACGATGACTTGCGTTGCACAGGGTCAGTGGCACCCGCTGCACTGCGGCTGGCAGGGGCCTACCGCCACATGACGATGACTTGCGTTGCACAGGGTCAGTGGCACCCGCTGCACTGTGGCTGGCAGGGGCCTACCGCCACGTGACAATGACTTGCGTTGCACAGGGTTAGTGGCACCTGAAGAGCTGAGCGGGTGTGCAGACTGCGATGATGCATTGGCCTTGATACGGCATCCAGTGAATCAAGACTCAAATTGTACAGTGTGCCCGGCTGGACCGCAATGTAAGTGCGGGCAGCAGTCAGCACACACATGACTCCGCGGTGCGGTGCCGCAGGGTGCGCTGGGGGCCTGTGGCACGGAATCCAGCAATTGACTGAGGAGGATGCACCGGCACGTGGTGGGCCCTCTTGGAGACACGCTGGTGGTGGCAGGTGAGCATTGAGGCCTGGGTGTGCAGGGGCGGCCAGTCATCGCTGGGCGGAGGACCGGTCTGGGGACCTGGGCTGGGGTGCATCAGGCGCACAAATTCGTGCAGGCACCACCGGTCATGGCGGCGGACTCGTGGCTGGGTGGGGGGCGCCGCCCTTGCTGACAATGCGTTGCATGCGATGTTTGTGATGTGCGTGGGTTGGTTTGGGATGTAGCCACCTCGTCTCCAGTGTGAATGTGCCCGTTGAAGATGGTCGGCCATGTGTGTGTAGGCCTATGGGCAGGTTGTGGCAGAGACTGAGACACACGCAGTAGTCACTTTGGTGGTGGATTGGTGACGTGTGCATTCCCACAGTTGTGAGTTGGGGGATTGTGGAGTTGAGGTGTGTGGTGTGTTCAGTTGGTACTTGCCGATGGGCAGTGCATTTCCATGGGGGCCATCCTCAAAGCGCTGGTTGGTGGCGGACTTGCGGACATGTGGGGATCATGCACACTGCCTGGGGTATTTGCGACATTGGTGGACAGGCCACGGTGGTCCACTTTTGTATGCACAGTGATGGCATGCGTGTGGTTGCTGTTGCGGTGATTGTGTGCAGTGTCGGCAGGGGGCACAAGTCATACACGTGTGCTGTGAATTGCCCCCAACATGTGCGTGACGGCAGCTATGGCGTAGTTCCCTTGCGTGGTCTCAAGATGTTCCTGCGCAGTGTGGGGGGTATGAGGGGCAGGGGTATTGAGCTGACACACACCATGATGCTTTCAGGTGTGATGAGTCCTGCATGATGTGACCGTAACAGCAGTTGGTGTGGTCGTTACCTTCCTCTTCATTCCTACGACGGTTACGGCCACACGTAGTTCTGTTACGGTCTTCTCATGCATGGTTAATCTGGCCTGTGAGCATTCCGGTTTGTCCAAGTGCAGTACACTGTACCAGATTAGGCATGTGACTATACGGACGTTTGACCATTGTCACCATTTCTCCCACAGGTTTCTGAAGATACGTTGCTCTGTTGGAGTTCCCCGTTGGGAATGGAACGCGTTGGCTGAGCTTTTTGTTTTGTTGATTTATGTATTTGTATTAAAGTTCTGTTTTTCCACTACCGTTGACTACTGGACTTCATGACCTTGGGGGGAAGGTCCGGGAGGGGGCCTGGGAGTGGTGGCAGTGGGTGTTGTGGCCCTCTTGGGTCTCCGAGCTGCATGATCAGTGTCTCCATGGCATCTGTTGGTCTTCAGATGTGGCTCTGGGCTGGGCTCCCTTTCTACTGCAGTTGGTTGTCCTGCTTAACACCAGTAAAAGGCAAGTGTTAAATCCCTGCTGCTAACGCGCCTTATCGCCTGTTCTTGGTTCGCATCGCAGATCTGACTGGTCGTTGTGAATCTCGCAAAGTGGTGTTTTCGTGTGTTTTTGCACGGGAACGCCTACTCTGCATATCATTAGCGTTAGTTGTCGCACTCATCCGTGGCGATGTTTTTTGCAGCAGCTATCGCTGGTAAACTGGTGATATCGGCAGTTTGCACCAGCTTGAGAATAGCGCGATAAATCTATCGCCACTTTTGCGGCGCTAAAGTGCCGATAAATCGGCGATGAGTCCTTGAGAATATGCCCCTTTGATTTTACTGAAAGTATATTTATATTATTCTTACTTAAAGAGGCTTTCAGCCAGCTCTCTTCATCCATTTGTCTATTGTTTTGTCATTCACATTTTCCTTCTGCCCACTACAGCATATAGCATAAAGTAATGGGTCAGCCTACTTAAGCCACTGGTTAACTTCACCTTTAGTGACTGCATTTTGCTCTGTCACAAAGAGCACATCCGTACACACATGGTAGTTCCCTTCAGTGCCAGTGTTTTTGTTTTTACTTGATTATTAGTTTAGTGTTGCCTTTGTGTTTAGAGCCTGATGTGATAACAGGACGCTTTTGACGTAATCAAGGTACACCCCAGCCTTATTAGCGCCTGTTTCCTGCCAGTGGTGTTATAAAATGCTTTTGGAGTGCCTTTTCTTCATCTGACATCTGCTGTTTCACAGCATAGCAGAGTGTGTCCATTTGAACCTGTTCTATATTAAGTTATGCCTTCTTTCTTTCCTTTCATTTTCCCTCATACTTTTTCTCCTTCCTTCTTTCTTTCCTACTTTCTTGCTTTTTTCTTTCTTTCTTTTTCCTTTCTTTCCTTTTTCTTGCTTTCAGTTTTCCTTCTTGCTTTTTCTAGCTTTTTTTCTACTTTCTGCATTTTTTCTTTCTTACCTTCTTTCTCTTCTTTTTCTTTCATTCATTCATTCTTTTTTCTTTTTTTATTCCTTATTGCTTGCTTTCTTCCTTGTATTCTTTCTTTCATTCTTGCCTTTTGTCTTGCTTTCTTTCCTTCTGTCCTGCTTTCTTTGTTTCTTTATCTTTCCTTTTTACTTTCTTTCCTTCTCTCTTTCCCGCCTATTTTCTTTCATGCCTTTTTTCTGAAAGGCAAGAGGTTAGCAGCCAATGCCAGAGCAATTGGCTTTTTTAGGTCTGTGCTAACCAAGGACATTTGTTTTTACCAGAATTATGTATAAAACTTAGGGCCAGATGTGCGACACATTTTCATGGTCGCACACGGCCCTTGGGACCATGAAAATGCATTTTCCTATGTTCCAACCCTATTTTGTGAGTTGGTGACCTATTAACCAACTCGCAAAATAGGGTTTGCAGCTCGCTATGAGGAAAGGGCGTATAAACGGTGTCCCTTCCTAATAGCGAGTCACACTGGTATGTATGAATGTTTCGTGACCGGGAATGTGGTCCCAAAACATTCGCAGATTGCCACTAATTTCAAATTGGTGGTAAGCCATTCCCAAACAGGAAGGGGTCCCCAGGGGACCCCTTCCCCTTTGTGAATGGGGGTGAGAACATTTTTTAGAGCAGGCAGTGGTCTCATGGACAACGGCCCACTGTAAAAAACTGAAAAGAAAAGTTTTCATTTTTATTTTTGAAATGCATCCTGTTTTTCTTTAAGGAAAATGGGCTGCATTTTTTTTAAACTGCTTTATTTTCACAGACATGGTGGTCGGCTGACCCCAGCGGGCCACAATCCCTGTGAGTGTCGACCATTCCCAATCGGTCGCAAATTGTGACCTGTCTCATGAATATTAATGAGATTGGTCACTTGCGACCCATTTGGGAATCGCAAAAAGTGTCTGAGACACTGTTTTACATCAGGTTTTGCGACTCACAAATTGCGAGTAGCTAAAAATCGCAATTTCGAGTCGCAAAACCTGACAGCCATACATGTGGCCCATAGTTACTTATAGGGGTGTTTTGCCAGACTTCACACATTGGTCGTTGGTTGTTTAACACACATTTGACAAGGGGCAATGCTTTAGCCTACTTCAGCCATTAGCTGACTTCACTAAGAGTTACAGCATGCTGCCCTTTCAAAAGGAGCACATCCACACACAAAGTAGTTCCCTTCAGTGCCAGGACATACTATTGTAATGTGTGGTTTTTTGAGACCAACAAACATTTTTGCCTTCAGCCAACGTCTTATTTTACATTGATGAGGAGCCGGCAACTTCCAAAACAATAAATGTTTGTGAAAACTATGGCAAAGCAAAAAAAAACTGCCAAAGGATGGCGTATTGGGTATTAGTTTAATCCACTACCAGTGGTTGGACATATGTGATGCTTGGCTTTTCAAAGGCTGGGCTGGAGTACAATTAGACTGTAGTAACTATTAAAGTTAATTTCCAAATGAATTTTCCAGGAATAACTCTCTGTATTCAGCTTTGATTTTAAACATGCTTCCAAAGAAAAAACAATCAGTAGTTTTTCACAAGATCTGGTAACAAGGTCATGTCTGCAGCAATAAAGTATCTTGATTGCCTAATAAGTACGCTCTGGACTATGAGGATACTGAATAGGCTTGTAACACTCGCACTGTGCCCATTCCAGGATGTCATGCAAACCTTGTTATAGATGCATTACCAAAGTACAGCCAACAGTCGTTGTAGTTTTTGTGGTCGTTGTTGGCCGTAGTTTTATTACCCTTCTAGACATCCTCATCTCGTACTCTCCTGGACATACTTTTATAGCCAGGGTCATAAATCATTACATCATAAATCAGGTGTCATAAATCATGTTGGTGCTTGTCACAAATCATGTGTCATAACTCATTTGTGGATCATAAATCATTTGTGTCATGCACAGTGAAAAAGTGTGGTCATAAATCATTCTCCATTATCGATCATAAATCATTTGCCATAAGTCATTCGTTGGTCATAAATCACTTGCTTGTCATAACTCATTTGCATATTATAGAGTCATAAATCACCCTGACAGTTCGTTATTCTGCTGTTTTTGCAGGCGTATCTCCTTCCTTGCCACTTTTGGTGTCCAACATTGTTCTGTTGGTTTCCACGCCCCTTTGCGTGTGGGGGGTAGCCTCTCCCCGGAGTTAGGCCCCAACTCGCTACCTTGCTTGTCTCCTTTTTGTACCCTGCCGTCTGGCGGGGTCTGGGCTGCGAGCGCCGTCTCCGTTTGCTACCCCCTTTTGTCAGGCCTTCTCACCCTGCCGTAAGGCATTCCAAAGTGAGCGGCCCTCCTTGTACACACCACCCTGTCGGTGTGCCTCCATAACCAACCAAATGTACCCCTCTTCTCCACCAGCACTGCGACACTGCTGTTGCGTAAGTGTGGGTGGGTGGGTCTAGAAAAACCTTTGGCGCCGCCCCCCAACTCTGCGAAGTGGTAGTGAGCTATAGTGTGGGGAGCGGTGCCTTATATCCCCCCACGACTTTCCCCCCAATACTGGGGTCGCATGGTGATTGGGGTCGGGGTTTCAAACATCACCTGGCCTCCCCATTGGGAGGTGCTTTGGGGCACTTCCAGGTGGATGGAACCGGCTCCTTGCAGGGCCCTGGCGTCTGTTATGGCGCCGGCCCTCGAGGCCCCCTTTGGGGGTGGCCTCTGCAAAAACCGCTGCTGCCATTTGCAGCATCGTGAGAGTTCTGTAACTTCATGGGAAATGTATTTTCTGGAACTGCACTGTGATGCCTTCTGTAGTTCATCCTCTAAAGAGGTGAAGATTTTCTTCAAGAAATGCCAATGTTCACGATGGACGCCAGCCATTCCTTCCTCGGACTGCACGTGGTACCTGTGTATTTAGGATACTCAGCTTGCGCGCCTTCTAAGCTCAGAAATGTAAGTGCACGCCACAGATCATGAAATCTGGTATTCCATGGTAGATGCATTTAATCTGCTTTATAAGATGGGTCATAGCGAATTATCAAAGGCCAAGGGTGACTTAGAGTGAATGGGTAGAATGCAATGAATTTAAACATTAAGAGGGGCTCCCGGCTGCCCACACTAGCCCTTGACCCCCTCCTGCATAAAATCAAGGACAGTGCTACCATTAAGCAGAGTACACTAGGACACTGCAACTTCAAGCTTACAGTTTTTCCTCACTGCACTTTAATAACAATACTAGAATCAGAATAATCTCTGAAAGAGATGGTCTCTGCATTAGGAGGTTCCCGCCCACCAGCTGATTTTCACATCAATCTAAGTAAATCTGAGGAACCAATGCTAGTGGGGGAAACCAGCTCATGGGGAGATTGCAAGCATGTGCTCCTTTTCAATGATCAAAGTTGTGTGTTGATTATTTAGACATTAGATTGAGTCCTAATTTTCACTTGTGAGCTGCCGAAAATATCTCAGCCCTGATTAGGATGGCTAGAAAATAATTTATTTTATTAAATTTCCGCATATGATATAGGCATGTTTGCTCTCCTTGAAGGAGAGTGACATCAAATGCATACAAGATATCTGCAACGCCTTCATATCAGGAACAAAAAGACTGTGGATAATGTGGAAACAGTGTAACAATCCCAATAAGCAGGGGGTGCGGAGCGTACCCCTCTTTAACACTATTATCGTTTATCCCAGTCGCAATATTTAACAGAATGGTCACGTGGAGAAACAGAGGAGTTATGGTGCTTTAGTGATAAAAATGTGGCTACTCGCTCTCTGGGCGAAGTTCTTAGGGTCTCGAAAGTACTGTAGGAAACAAACGTGTACGTCCCCCTCTCACGTAAATCACCCTAACATTTGTCATTGTATGAGTCTAAGAAATGGTCTAACTACTTATCTACCCCCATATATGCCACTTTTCGGGAATAGCAACTTCACTCCTAGGGTAGACAAGGTTACATTCAAAAGATGGGAAGTGGGTGGAGGCTTTGAACAACATGATCATGAATCACACAAATCAATTAAGGATGTAAAGAGGGAGTTTGCACTCCCTGAGGCAGAACAATTGGACTACTTATAATTATGTCACTGGGTGATACAAATCAGAGTTAAAACTAGAGATGTGCGAGAACTCACCACTGTTTAGCAAATCCTTCCCTTGCTATCATCCTCAAGACAGCTGGTATTCAAACCTTTCAATTCCTAAATTCACATCAGCCACATTGCAAATTCCGTTTCCAAACACAAAGGAAGAATGAACGAGGTGTCACCCTAAAAATGAAGAAGTGAGAAGAGGTTTTTCAGAGAGTAAAATGCTTTACTACACATGCTCAGGGGAAGGAGGCAACTAATAAGATACTATGCAGATAACACTTTACACCAACAAGACTACATGTCAAAATGGCAAAATGAGGCGCATGCTGGAGGGGGTGGGTATAATCTCACATATCATCTGCAGCTGACAAATGCCGCCCACATTTAGATCTGAGATCCTTGAGGGAATCTGACAGATACCATGTAAAGAGTTGCAAAGGTACCCAGAGGTGAGTCTGCTGGGAAGCCCTTCACAAATGAGTTTTCTTTTGCACTTAATGTCTATCTCCTATTCTATTGGCTGATAAACAAGCAATTGTGGTTCTATCAGAAAAAGACCAGACCCGAATGGTAGATCTTTGGTTACCAAGAGTGTGGTTGCTGTTAATTCACAAGAAATTAGCACTCAATGATTTGGATATAGAGTGAAAGTTTTGTAAACTATGGGGCTCAGTGCCATATCGAAAAACCACAAAGGGGGGGGGGGGGTGTGACCTTCTAAATGAAGACAACTAGTTGACTTATAACATAGAGAGAAATTTGCATGGTTGACTATACGTGAAAAGGGGGTTTAAATACAACGAAGAGCACCCTGTCAAAGGGAGGGCTTGCTACTGGTTAAGAGACAAGTGCATATCATCATATTTCAAAGTCGCCCTCGCTGAACATGTTTCATGGGCAGAGAGCATCAAGCGTCATCACTGCCTGGCAGACGGCATTGTGTTCGGGGAGGCTGCACTGTGCAATTCCAACAGACAACACTCTATTATCAGAAGCTCCTGAACTCAAACAAGAACTGAAAATGGCAGCAACCATCTTGGATTGTCGACTATAGTGCCCCTTGTGTTTCAGGGCATCATTGCTAGTGAATCAAGTTACAATGTTGTGATAGCCAGCAGCACATTTGCTTTGTGGATTACTTGAGTCTTTCTTGGGAGTTTGCTCAAAGACTTTTTGGATTGAAATAAGTATTCTGGAATTCAAATTGAGAAAAAAGAAACGTGTATTGCTTTTGAACTTAGACTCATTTCTCATCAAAGACTTTGGAGCTTGCATTCCCTTTGAAGGACATACAATTGAACTTCGAATCATTATGAAGAGATAGGATAATTTTAGAACTTGACATGATTAATTATGATATGATATGATTGCGTTGCAAACCATATTTAGGTAGTGATATATATTAGAACTTAGATTGTTATCAAATGTTCCTTCTTTTTTCAGTTGAGCAAAGGCAACTCAGAATTAAGCCAAATCTGTGGGAAAGTGCATACATGTAAAGATGGAGGTCTCCAGTTGAGGGATGCCAATGTATTTCTGTACTCACGTATGCATTGCTACAGTTCAGTTTTAGGAAGTTTGCTTCAAATTAAGAACACAGAGATTGCTTCAGGGTATATCACTGTCAGTATGAGAAGGTTGTATTCGGCACATATATATGGTATATTAGTAAAGATTTCGTATTTGTCTTTGGATATCATTCCAACTTGCATACGTCGGAACCATTGGAATAACGAAGCAGATAAGCGATATCTGTTATGTCTGTTTTTTTGTGTTATCCCATTCCCCTTTTCCCAGTTCTCCTATTTGTCCCGCATATTATATTGTGTGTAGCAGTAGTGGTTGTGGTGAGGGGCAGAAGGGTACATGATTCATATTGGATGAAAAGTACATAGAGAGTAGAGGAATCAAAGTGATGAGGAGAAAGAAGAGGGTTGATAAGTAGAGTGGCAAGAGGTTGTTTATTTGAGGTGAATAGGGAAGTTAATAGGTGTGTGTGCCCACCTTATGTTGCATTTTCCTGTTTGAAAACTCAGTGAAAGATCGACTGAAAACCAGAAGAACATGGGCATGTGTGCCTTATATGTAGAGTTGTGGTACAAACAAAACACCTATGTCCTCTTTCAAAAATTCTTGCCATTGTATTTTATTTTCATACTTCTAAGCAAAACATATTAACACAAAATGAAAATTTTTGAAAAATATACATTTGCAGATTGAAAAGCTTTAATAGTAATGTTCTGCTGCTAATACATTCACTCGCTTAATTTGCCTTTAACTTTTATTTGTGCTATGCTTGTCAGCACCTGCTCCATTTTGAATCAATAGTCTAAAGAATTAATTCATTTCTGATGGAAAATCCATTCCAAATCAAATATTTCTGCTGCTGTCGTAGTTTTGAAAGGTAAATGGATATGGATATATGACTTCTGTATCAGAATTGATATTGGTCACATAGTAAACATCTTAAAATATATTTTATGTATACGTTATGTACTCTTTAAGAAAGAGGATACAATTGTTTATTTAGATGCATCATTCAGAATTAAATATTTAACTGGTTGGGAGTATCTGAATAGGACCACAAATACGTTAACAGACCTCTCTGGAAGATTACTGTGCTGGAGCAATATCCAGGTGTGAGAAAATGCCCATTTGCCACCCTAATTTTTTGTTGAACTTTACTGCTGCTGTTTAGCCTTTGAACACTGGGGCACTGCTGCCCAGTGTATATACCCTGACCTCTAAAACATGTTGAAAGTGGCCAATCCATGACTGGTGTATTTAACTCTCCTATAAAGCCATAGAATATGGTGTAGTAGAAACTGCACACATGGTATGAAAAAAGTTTAATGTTACCCGTGGGCAACTGCACTTATTATGCATCCACTAGTTTGACACGGAAAACATGGCTTTAGGCCTAACATTGAAACCTGGCTGTTGCAGTGTAACACCTGTACTGCAACCTGTTAAAATAGTCCTTTTTGACAGGTAAAAACCTCCCTTTAAAAGATCAGTAAGTCAGCCCTGTCTAAGCCCGGTACCCAGCAAAGTAGGATGCATGGAATTTAAAAGTGGGACATGAAAAAATTAATGTTAACATGTTCCTTTAGTGGGGTGTGGCCAAGCCGGCAACTAAGATTGCTGCATGGCAGTGAAGCTCCAGCTGCGACAGCCCACCATTTGTGGTATACAGGCTCTAAACTGCATCCTTCCCCATTTGCCCAGCCCACATTATAGATTGCACTATATAGAGCTTCATCTTATTTTTTGAACCGAGATATAGTGAGTGGCGACAGCAACATTGTAATGTGCGGAGCCGGCCCAGATTTCCTCGGAGGCCCCGTGGAGACAGGGGCCATAGATGAGCCTGAGGACTGGGCTACCGAGCCCTGCTGGGCCCTCCCCTGCATTGCCAACAACACCATAAGCCTCCTGCCTGAGGAGATATGTTATCCTGTACTGCTGACACAGCACTGCTGAGGCCGGGGAGGACTACCGGCGAACTTTGGTTCGGGCAGCCTAGGTGAGAATGGGCTGGGCTGTGGCATGATGCTTCTTTGGCGGCAATGCCTCAAGTCGTGGAGAGACCGCTTCCCATCGGAGAGGATCTCCACCCTGCAGTAAGGTGTGACATGAGTAGCTGTAGGTGAGTTCTTTTACACATTGGGGCAGTCCTTGACTCTGTTGCTCGGCGGCAGGGATCAGACTGTGGCGTGCTACTTGTGAGAGGGCTGCAGCTCTGGTGTGCTGCACCCCTATACCCTTCCATTGGGGGCCTAGATGCCTCATGCTGCACATTGCTGTTCCCACCTGGGGGATGAGTGAGGGGTACCCCCTGGCCATGCTGTGGTGGTTCCGGCCACATCATTCTTACCACCGGAAACCTTGCCTCCTTCTTCACCTGCCCAGTGGAGCATACCTGTCTGGGTCAAATATACAAAATTCCCCTCATCATCACTTAGGAGTCAGTCTATAACATAAGCTTTGCATGGCCTGACTCATCACCCGGTCCGTATACAGATAAACCTGAGCTGCATTGGAGGCTCACTGTGGGACAGTGCACCACACGTGCTGGATCTCTCCCACATTAGCCCATTTCTCCAGCCAGTGCCTGCACTGTGCCCCTCTTTTGATCATTATTGAACTGCTGGGTTTTGGAAGCTGACTTCTGGCACCCCAGGCTGTACATATATGCCATCCCCACTGCACAACCCTCTGCTAATCCTCCCTGATTGTCACCATGGGTAGGGGAAACCGAAAACAATGTAAGCTCCCATTTGAGAAGGCCAAACAGTCTGATAGACAGGAGACCATGTCAGACACCGAGGAGCAGGGATCTGATGATGAAACTGCAGAGCAGCTAACAGGGACGGGCACCATCATGGCAGAGTGGGCTGGATCCCCTCAAAAGACACAAGATTCTACACATTGACTAGCCGCTTAGATTGTACGGGGGAAAGAATTGAGCATCACAGCACTCATCTTGATGGTGCAGAAGAACATATCTCGACCTGGAAGATGGTGCTGCCTTCCTCAATGAATACCTCGACAAGGTGGAGCAACTTCTCAAAGTGGTTGCAGTTAAGAATGAAGATCTCAAAGCGAGATTGTGTAGAAAGAACATTCACATTATGGATATCGCAGACTCCACCAACATGAGACGGCCAGACCAGTTTGTAGAACAGCTGCTTGTAGAGTTATTTGATCTCCAAAGCTTCACGGATACCTTTGTGGAAGAGAGGGTGCACAGAACACTGGGGCCCAAACCACATCCAGTAAACTCTCCTCGCCCAATAATTGCCCACTTGCTAAAATTTAGAGACAGGGACACAGCACTCCGACAGGCCCGTGAGCAGGGCCCATTACACTATTAAGGGTCTGCCATTTCTCTATATCCTGACTTCACGTTGATGGTGCATGAGGCACAATGCAAATTTCAAGATGTCAATGCCCTTCTCCGCAAGAAAGGCCTCAATTATGGAATGTCATACCCGGGTAGGCTCCAGGTGGCTGTGGATGGAAAGGCCCGGTTCTTTGACTCCCCGGCTGAAGTGCACTACATCTAGCGAAGCCCGATTCCCCGCTTTCCACCCCTGACTTCATTCAGGCAAATTCATAGAACTCGCACAGCTTGGTGGTGTTCTTGGGTGATACTCCACTGCGCAGCATTTTATACTCATCCTCACCGAAATGTCTTAGACAAGACAATCATCTCCATGCCTGTAACCATATATTGCATCACATCAGACATGTATTTTTGTGGGCTCCGCTTGCCTTAGTGTTGCCCACCCTAGTGGTGTATACCATACCCTGACTTGTATGTATTTTGTTTACTTGTTGGTTTATTTGGAATTCACCGGGCAGTTTGGTGCCCTGTGTCGGTGGGGGGTGGTAGGTTTCTGTTTTACGTGGGGATTTTTGTTGTTTTGTTCTTTCAATCTTAACAATTGCCTTGAAGGGATTACATTTCCCATTACCACAGTGACTTTCAAGGGCTGGGCCTCTTTTGCTGAGATAAAATTCCTGACTTGGAACGTCAGAGGCTTTAACAACCCTTGCAAAAGCAAGCAAATATTGGCTTACCTCAATAGACATGTAGCGAAAATTGCTTTCTTGCAGGAGACACATATCCATCCGCAGGCATCCCACAGATATTTTTCTAGTTACAGTACTTACTCACAAGGGTTGTGCACGCTCATCCGTAAAAGCGTCCGCTTCAGCCTTATTATTAGCTTCATTGACAAGGAAGGCCGATATATGGCCCTAGCAGGTCGTTTGACTAACCACTGCATACTGCATGTTTATGCTCCTAGTAGATACCTCGATTTCTTTCATGAGCTCTCATCCACCATGGGATGTTTTGACACTGCCACTGTTATACTAGAAGGGGATCTCAACATAGTGCAAAATCTGCTGCTTGACTACAGGAACCCCTAATGTTAGCAAACCCCAGGCCACCTGGTATTTCAAGACATTAGTGATAATTACTCTATGAGAGACACATTGCACCACACACACACCCTACTACACCTGCATATACATTCTACTCCACACCTCGCAATGTGTGGACATGCATTGATTATGGGTTCTTTTCAGCTGTTGCTCTTTTTTGGTTGAGGGACACGAAACATTTACCCCACTCCCCTGTAAAGATGATTCAGCGTATCCCATTTGGCGGGGTGGAGAAGAGATGGTACTGCCCTAGCACTGCTCTCATAGACTTTGCCTTCCACACGGAGCTCAAGGACTCAATACTGGAATATTTCAAATAAACACTGCCTCTGTTCCTTGCCAAGCCACCTTATGGGACGCCTTCAAAGCATGTTCTGCAAATATGTATTTCGAATCACGCCGGGGACCTCCGGAACATTTGAAATAGTATCACACATGTGGAGGCTGAATTTAAGGACCTTGATGAGGCTGATGCACTGAGACAAGATGGGGCTGAGTTGCAGCTGATCGATGTTGATGTATGAGTTCTGTTCGCTAGCCGAGAGGGAGGCCGCTTTCCATGAGGAGGGCGAACGGCCAGGACATACACTAGTGCACCTCCTTTATCCAAACCATGGTCCTGAATTCATACCAGAGCTTCTCCCTGAAAATGGCGAACGGATCACCAATAATGCCAACATTACTAGTGCTCTACGCCACTACTATGAGCAATTGTATTCCACCAGACTCATGGGGGGAGATGACGCCAGAGCTGCCTATTTAATGACGTTGCAATGGTATGGATCACATACACACAATGGTAATTTCTGAGTGAGCCTATCTCTGCAGAGGAAGTTGCACAGGCCATTGATGCCTTGGATAGCACTATAGCCCCTGGCCTCAATGGCCTGATGGGTAAATTTTATAAAGCATATAAACACATTGTCATCCCCCCACCTCTTAAATATGTATGCTGAAGCCCTCAAAGGGGTACCTCTTCCTTCTACGCTGACTTCATGCAGCTCTTCGCGCCTGTGTCCCTTCCTATCCCATAGCTCCTGATGAATTTTCTCCATTGTCATTATTAATATCAAACTTCGAGGGGGGGAGATTGATCTCTAAACTCTACAAAGCCAGCCGTTGCCGGAAACCTGCTCAGGATGGGAAGATGCAGGAAAAATGGGGGAGGGACCTCGGTTGTGCACTATCAGACAAAGAATGGCTTACTGCTGTGAGCAAATTAAACTAGTATCCCCAAACCACCGACACACACTGCTTCACTTTAAATTTCTGCACAGGGCATATGTCATCCCTACCTTCTGCCAGCTCCTCTACCTGCCCGAAATGTAATGCACCTGATGCAGACTTTGCACACCTCATTTGGACTTGTCCGCATATTGGTACGTACTGGGGTGAATTATTTGAACGTCACTCATTAATAACTGGCATTGAGCTTGTCCCAGACCCCCTCATGGTGCTTCTTAACTATGTGGCAGATGTTCCCAAATCCGTGCGTAGGTACACTGCCATGGCGTTATTGCTGGCTAACAGGAAGATAGTGTTACATTGGGGTGGTGGCATCAGACCGACTGTCAAAGCTTAGCTTACCAGTCTAATTACCTGTGACTATACTAGTGAAGTGTATGCTATGCTACAACCACCTACTTCCAGGCCAAAGATATCTGGCAACCTCTCAGGAACTACCACTGAGCAATTGCCCATGATGCCACTTCTTATTTCCATCATATAAGAATGTGAGCCTTCCAATAATATGCTTTGTATGCTTCATTGTTCCAACTGACAATTCCACTTTATTATATATGTTTGATCCATCCTCGATTGTCATGCTTTGCTTGATGTATCTGCAAACAATATCTTTACTTTTGACCATTTCAACTGTACTACTGGATAACAGAATATCTACCCATATGTATCGGCCTATGTTTTGTATTTCTTCTTATTTTGTAAAATTGATAAAGTTTTTAAAAACATGGTCCTTTAGTGAAAAGGCCCTAAATTATATTTTCAGAATGGTAGGCCTTGCTGTCTTATGTAGCAAATCAGAGTACAAATTAAAATATTGAGCCTGTTACCTCTGCAATGAGACCATTTAGAAAAATAATTAAACAATTATTTTAATAGTTATTAAGAATTCAATTCAATGATAAAGTCAGATTTTTAAAAAATATTATAGAAATTTAACTTTTAAAAAGATACCTTTTCCCTCCCTGAAGTTCCTGGAGGCTAATTTGCATTAACTCTCCAGCTTCTTCCAGCCTGTATTTGGTGTGAATTCCTCCCAGGAACTACACAATATGTCACTGTGATTGGCAAGTCGACCTGACTGGGCAGGGGTGAGTCCTTTGAGCTCAGCAGAAGGGTGGAGGCCTGCCATCCTTTTGGCACCACAATGTCAAATCCAGCCTGACGGGTTTGTTTGAGCCAAATGTAACACTTTAGCACAATTGAAAGGTAGCATGCAGGACGCCAGGACTATTCTAGTGTAACTCCTATCTGATTGCGGAAGAACCATGCTTTTATCCTTCCAGACTTCTGTTTCCTGGTTTGTTATGGATACAGGGCCTGCTACAAACTGTCATTTAGTTTTACTTGTTGGTGGACACTGGTGATTTCCATATGCAACTCCCCTACAGTCCCCAAGCCTTCAGAGCCCAAGTTTAGTGTGGCTGAAGACTTTGGCCATCTTGAAAATGCACTTGCACATGGCATTTTGGGTCTGTTTGCAGTAAGGCAAACAGGAACTGCTGAAAAAGTGGGTAGAGTTGCCCCCAGGAACATTTACCCCATTGGTTAGGTAGTGCACGAGTCACCCCCATCCAATAAGTAATACCAGGTATAAATGTGGCACGCAAAGGCACTGCCTCAGAATACTTTCAGGATCTCTGGTAGAAAAGAAGAGTGAACCTTCTGTCTGTCCCCTGAAAAGATCCCTGAAGGACCAGAGCTGCTTCTTCTTGCACCCACGATAATTAAAAATAAGTGAACTCTAGGGGTCAGATGGCTGACCTCCTGTGTGGCTACAGGGGCACAGCGAACAACAAGTGGCCTTTTCTAGAAATTCCCAGCTGACCAGTGGAAACTGAATCTTGGACTGGACTTTGCTGGTGGCTCTTCATGACACCCGGAGTTTCTCTAAGTACCTTCCTGAGGTTCTGGGAGGTGTTAGAAGTGTACTCCTGTGGTAGTGTGAGCACTAAAAGAAAGTATGGAAACTTTTGAAAGCATTTCCTCCAGACTGATGAGACTTAAACATGTTTTCAATTTGTTGAAACTTCCAGGGTTTCACCAGGGCCAATGTTATGTTATGCAGATTTGTAGAGCATACTATCACTGAGCAGGGTATCCGGGTGATGAGCAGGTGTGCATCTAGCCATGCATAGGGCCTAGTGGGACTACTCAAAAAGCCAGGTCTTTAGCTTCTTGGGGAATTCAAGGAGTTAGGAGAATGTTCTTATGTGTTGTGGCAGGATTGTCATTCCACACTTTAGGAGTGATGTAGAAAAAGGTTTGAGCACTGCATATGGTTTTCCATATGCATGGGATTTGTGCAAGTAGAGTCTGCATGAGCGGAGATGTCTGTAAGGTTTGTGAAAGAAGATGAGATTGTTGAGGTATGCTGGACCAGTGTTATCCAGTGCCTTGAAAGTGTGGGTGAGGAGTTTGAATTGTGTATCCAACCCGGGCTCCATTGTTGTCTGCTTGAAATTACATGTAGGTACCAGTGTACAATGATCATTAACTACTATTGGTGCTTTGTGGTTTTTGGTGATATTTTCACTAAGGCCCTGATCAAAAGTTTGTCAGTCTTCCTGTAGGACCGCCACCCCGGCGATCCAAGGAAGACCGCTAAGCCTGTGTTGAATCACCCTTCCGAATTCTGAGTTGAATCCAGCGCTGGTGGTGCGGCAGCAGTAGTGTCATGGTGACGGATATGTTTGGCTCATAGGAGAGCCTAAACAGCATACCACCGCCATAACAGTGCCTCCAGCACATTCATGTACGGTGTGGCATTCACCATGTTGTGCCTGCCACACAGTGCATGCACTACTGTGCGCTTTTAGGGGGGCACATCATGTGTCCTTTGCATGCACCCCCTTGGGGAGATTTGCCCGGGGGCCCTGTTGGGAGTCTCTTTTCATGCCTTTCTGCCAAGCATTTTAAAGCGGGGTTCCCGCCATGAGATGCTTTGTGGAAAGGCAGGTCAGAATCTGCTTGTCAGTGACAGCATTGGCCCCTCTGCGATTCCCACCTGCTTTCCCCACTGCTGCTAGATCCTGGATCCTGGCAGTGGCAGTGATCTTGTGGCGCTCCCACCGCCACCATCATAATACGGCGTCAGACCTGCCGAGATGGTGGTGGTCATACCGCCACCGCAGGTACGGTGGTCCCATGTTGGCCGTACTCGTAATATGACCCAAAATCTTAAAAATTCAGATCTCTGGTTCCCCTTATTGGATTTTTGTCATTTTGGTGTTTGCTTAATCCATTTGTCTCTATGTTTATAAATTGGAGTGGGATTTGTACTATGATGGGTCTCTGACTCTTCTACTGTTTTGTTACTTATAAATGCGTTACATATTTTCTCTAAATTAAGCCTGTTTGCTCTGTGCTACAGCTCAAGGGGTTAAGCTTAGGTTTAAATTACTGAAAGCTTTGACTGGACCTAACAAGATAGAAACTTTATTACTTGTGGTAGACACCAATCCACCCTAACTATAAAACCATTTTCTCAAACCAGGACAACATTTTAATGTGAGTATGATCTCAAATAGTGACTACTGTTCTCAGTCAAACCAGCAACTGACCATTGGTGACAAGAACAGTAGGTGGATTTCCTCCTCATTTTTATAATTTTCAGATATCCACAACTGAACTGAAGAGAGGTGAAAGTCTGAATGGGATATATACTAGCTTAGGAAAACAGTTGGACTGGTTTCTCAGAAGTGTGGAAACTACACCAATCCGTTTAGATCGTATCTGTTAGAGCTGGGATTTCTGGTTGGCTAGGGCTTGCGCCAAAGCCAGGCAGAAACCATCACTCTAGTCAGGGCAAGGGAGTTACACGCTGAAGATAACCCCTGCTCACCCCCTTGGCAGCTTGGCACGAGCAGTCAGGCTTATCCCAGAGGCAATGTGTAAAGCGTTTGCACAACACACACACACAGCAGCAACACACTAGGCACACCACAAAAGCAACTCCACACAAGGTTATATAGAAAATAGCCTTTGTATTGTCATAAACACATTAGAAACATAATCACATATTTACACTGTGCCAACTGGCACTAGGGAATATTCACAGGACCGGGCCAATCGGGCCACGGTCAGAACCATCAAAATGCAGGTAAGTAAATGTAAAACACAACCAGTAACTACTGGTACCATAATGACCTAAGGATTATCACATTAGCATAAGACACCCTCCTAAGCATAAACACATGATGCATAACATCCTAAGCATAAATACATTACACATTAGGTATCACAAGCATAAAAAACACATTATGCATCTCATTAGGCCTAAACCATATTACGCCTAAATCACATTACGCATCAAACATATTAGGCCCAAACCTCATCAGCATAAACACATTACGCAGTAATCATGGGGCATGAATTACATGAGGCATCACATTAGGCAGGACATATCTTAGGCATAAAAGTAGCAGTGCACCATAGTAGCACTGGCAAGGGCCTTGCGCCCTAACAACACCCAAAAATGACCCCAGGCCAACTGGCCTTACACCGGGGCTCACAGGCCCTATGTCCAGGAATCTCAGGGCGTGCAGCTGCCACCTGTACCTAAAGAAAAACAATGCCCCCTCGTTGCAGCTGCCCGCGCTCTCGCGGTGCAGCTGTGGCGAACAAACATAGCACTGGCACCTGCGGTGCCTTTGGGGCCCCACTCCGGGGCTCCTATCAACAAATTGCCCCCAAATCACCCTCCGGGACTTCTCCAGAAAAAGAACTGGCCTCCCACGTTGCATCTGCCCCCTGTCAGGCAGGGCAGCTGGGAAATCAGCACGGGCACTCACGGTGCCCTAAGCACTACCACCGGGGGTGGGCACCGGCAATGTGCCCCGACACCCCCCAACCAGTGTACAACTGAGCCCCACTCACCGGGCTCTCTGGTGGCATCCTGGCAGGGTACGGCGGTACTCTGAGGCTCACGAGGCTCTGGCCGGCTCTAGACTGCACGCGGGGCTCTCCTCACCACACGGGAGCCCCGCCTCGCCTCAGGTGCAGTGCTGCCTGTCTCCCTTCGCCCGGTCCCTCTTCCTGGGACCGGGACTTCCATGGAACGCCCGTGATGCTCTGGACGGCTTCTTCCTGCTTCCTCCGGACACAACGAGGCCCCGCCCACAACCAGGCAAGGCTGCCTGGCTTCCGGGTCGGGCCGTGGTGGGGATCTTTGTGCAGATCTCGGCGGCTCTTCTCTCGGCAGCCAGGCGGGGTGGGCACCTGCAGCTGACCTCACCCGCGGGTGGTCACCCGCTCGTCCAGTTCCTCATCAGTGCAGGGTGGGCACCCGCGAAAGGCACCACGATGCGGGGTGGGCACCCGCAACCGACCTCAAATGTGGGGTGGGCACCCGCTCATCAAATACCTCAGCAATGCGGGGTTGGCACCCGCGAAAGACACCGCAATGCGGGGTGGGCACCCGCAACCAACCTCAAATGCGGGGTGGGCACCCGCTCGTCAACTAACTCCTCAATGCGGGGTGGGCACCCGCTCGTCAAACAAATCCTCAATGCGGGGTGGGCACCCACAAAATGAGCAGCAATGCGGGGTGGGCACCCGCTCGTTTAACACCGCATCAATGCAGGGGAACCCTACGTCGCAGCCCAGTGCTGCAGATACAAACAGGAGCGCTTTTCTGAGCTGGTAATTTAAATATAGCGCTCACGAGGCGCTAGGTCCTGGACAACACAAGAAAAGATCCAAGGGGCAAAGCTGGGCCCAGGGAGGCCAGCACACATGGTCCACCAGCCGGGAGGCAAGCCCCCATTGCGGTTCCTCCTGGGCCCCCAGCAGCAGCATGCCCCAGTAGCACAGGAACAGCACAAGAACAAGAACAATTTCATGGGGTCACAGCCCCTATATTTATACCACACAATCTCTTTGTCTGCAGTGCAGGGCATGGGAGAACCAGATGCAACTGGTTCAGGGGGGAATTGGAGCACTTTGTTTTCCAAGCTCCTCTTCCCCTTTGTCAGGTGGGGGCTAGGTGATCAGACACACCACTGGGGGCGGAGCCAGCATTGTACAGGCTGGACACAGTCTTATTCAGAGTCAGGGAATTACTCCTCCCACTACTCCCAGCACAGATGTCCCATTCAGCCTAGCGCTGACTCACCCTGCCCCTCCTGGAGCCACACACACCTCTCAGCCCCTGTCACTCACAAGCCAGACATGCAATTCACATCAGGCAGGCAGACAGACACATAACACACAGAAATGCCAACTTCTAAAAGTGGCATTTCTAAAATAGTTATAATAAATCTGCGCACACCATTGCGTAGCATTTATTATCACTATTCCAAACATACCAAACGTGACCACGCTGCGCCTCTCATATCAGGAATTACCACTGAAACACTTATCAGGGAATCCCCAATGCATTCCTATGGGAGGGCAGCCCCACAGTAGTGAGAAACCAAAATGGCTGTTTGTCACTACCAGGACATGTCACACACTTAAGTATCTTTTACCTACAATGCACCCTGCCCATAGGGCTAGCTAGGGCCTACCTTAGGGGTGACTGACATGCAGTAAAAGGGGGGTCACGGACATGGCACACACTTTAGGTGCCACGTCACAGCGGCAGTCACACTGCGCGCACAGGCCCTGCAATTGCAGAGGCCTGAGACAGGTTTGAAAGGCTACTTTGGTGGGTGGTGCAATCAGCGCTGCAAGCCCACCAGTAGCATTTAATTCACCAGCCCAGGTATATGAGATACCACTTTACAAGGGACTCACAGGTAAATTAAATAGGCCAAACAGGTGTAGACCAATCTTACCATGTTTATCACAGAGAGCACACGCACTTTACACTGAACACAGTGCTAAAGTGCCCAGAGTCCTAAAACCATCAACACCATGTCAGAAAAATGGCTAGGAGAAAGGCAAAAAGTTTAGGGATGACCCTGCAAAAAGGGCCAAGTCCAACACAACCCCCTTCCAGCCAAAACGCAGGGTAGACCAATCACCACCTTGATGGGCTTCCCTGCCTTGGGCGATAGAACATGGACGCGGGCCCGCAACTGCAGGGACACCCTCCAGTTCTACGCCACTCTGAACTCACGTGGTTCCCTCTGTCAAAAGCTCTCAGGACCAACTAGGCTACCCCACTGGTACTCCCTAGCTGTCCACGGCCAGGACCAGGCCCTAGGCCATCCAGATGTATCTGGTCCTTGCCAACTCACTGAGTGGGGGGCGGTAGCCCCTGGCACATAGTAGCCATTCTCCACTCTTCCTCCCATCAGGGCAGTTCCAAACTGCCACTGATCCTCCAACCTAGGGTCCGCACCCTCAGGCTGACCAGAAGTCACGGGTGAGGCTCTCCTCCCCTACCTCTTCTTCTGGGGTTCCGTACCCTCCTCCTTGGAGAGGCACCCTCAGAACACAACTCTCCAACCAGCTGAAACTCCCTAACAGGAGACCAGCTCACTCAGACCCTCGGAGACTCTTGTCTTCAGAAAAACAAAGCACACAGCACAGTTCCTCTTCAAGCAGGGGGGACACAGCACACAGCAAAGTCCCTAAGTCCTCTTCCTCTGCAGAAACAGCAAACTGTAGGTCAGCCCCCAGACACACAGCAATGGCGGCACTTTTCCTAAGTCTATTCAGCTGTTCTCTTTGGCAGGGATTCCCCCTCGATCACGAAGTTTCCAAGTCTCCCAACCTAGGGTCTAAACCCTCAGGTTGCACCAGGGTCAGAGGCGAGGGCCCCCCCTTCCAGAGTTCTGCACCCTCCCACCTTGGAGCGGTACCCCTGGAAGCCAAAACCGGTCAGGACACTGATTACAGATGTCCTTCCCTCCAGGTCAGGCTGAACCTGAACCTGGCCTCCCAACCTTGGGGCTGAACCCCGCGGCTGAGCACTTGCCTGGCACGCCAGGACTTCTGGGGACTCACACAGTATCCCCCCGAGGGTAACACATGACTAATGTGTTGTGTGACAGTCTGCCTGGCGCAGATCTCCCGACCCCTGTCCATCTGACAGCGCGTGAAGATCCGCCAGGACAGAAGTGGTGTCGCCATGGTCACTTCTAGGAGACTCAGCCCTTCTGGCTGGTCCCTGATCCACTGGTTCTCCCACTGGGGAACACATCCCCCTCTCACCCCTCACTCTGGACTTCTGCACCCTCACAACTGGAGCGGCACCGCCAGACACCAGAACCGCTGGAGCTCTTATTACAGACACTCCACGTTCTCCTGACACTAGGAGACCCTCCTCAAATGGCCTACAAGTACAACCTAGGCCCCTGACCTGGCGCTCCCTTAGGGAACCCTCCAGGCCCTGAGACTGGGTTTCGGGCACCTTGGGACACACAGTCCCACACTCACTCCTTCTCCACTGAGACAGGACGTGAGCCCCTACACCCCTCCCACTACACTGGGACCTAGCTGGGCTACACTGAACCTCTTCCACCACACAGGACCGGAAGATACCCAAGCTACTACTTTTGGAATCACTCCCCAATGCCTCTTCAGAACCTCTAGCACACAGCCAGAGGTCTGCCTCCCGTGCAAGCTCCCTGGGATCAGAGAACTTACACCACAACAGATGTTGGCGCAACCCCGGAAAACAATTACTGAACACGTGCTCTCTGACAACCAGATTGAACAGCCCTTCAAAATCATTTGCCGTGCTAACCATCACCCAATCGCCCAGTGCAACACAACATTCATCCACAAACTCCCCCCAAGACTGGTGAGACAGTTCCTTACTGCCCCTGAATCTCAACCTGTACCCCTCTAACTGAGAACCAGGTACCATACTCTGGGAACTGGGAATGGGACTTCCTGCACTGGACTCCATATTGCTGCCACCACTGGATCCCACCCTTACTGGTGAATCCAGACAACTCAAACTACACTCAGGGAATAACCTACCCTCCAGAGCTAGCTTTTTCTCCTCCACGCTCCCTTTCTTCCCTCCTATCCACCCACACCTCTGGGGACAGGGAAAGGGATGGGGCACTGCCCCCGACACTGGACCCAGCAAGGGACTCCCTATCTATGGGATCCTCCCCACCTACTGGCGTCCCCGCCCTGTCATTTTCTCTCTTCTGCCACCAAAATAAAAGCGCAGAAAACACTATTTAAAAATGACACTCTTGAGGAGAAAATAAAATCAGTAAAAATAATCCCCAAACATGTGATTCTCTAAATGCAGAGTTTGTAGTGCAACCAGTTGTCGCTGTGGTACTGCGCAAACGCAAGTCCTATCCTCACCGCTGACAACCAATGTTAGAACTGGGATTTCTGGTTGGCTAGGGCTTGCGCCAAAGCCAGGCAGAATCCACCACTCTAGTCAGGGCAAGGGAGTTGCACGCTGAAGATAACCCCTGCTCACCCCCTTGGTAGCTTGGCATGAGCAGTAAGGCTTATCCCAGAGGCAATGTGTAAAGCGTTTGCGCAACACACACACACAGCAGCAACACACTAGGCACACCATAAAAGGAACTCCACACAAGGTTATATAAAAAATAGCCTTTGTATTGTCATAAACACATTAGAAACATAATTACATATTTACACTGTGCCAACTGGCACTAGGCAATGTTCACAGGGGATTATGTACAGGACCGGGCCAATCGGGCCACGGTCAGGACCATCAAAATGCAGGTAAGTAAATGCAAAACACAACCAGTAACTACTGGTACCATAATAACCTAAGGATTATCATATTAGCATAAGACACCCTCCTAAGCATAAACACATGATGCATAACATCCTAAGCATAAATACATTACACATTAGGTATCACATAAAAAACACATTATGCATCTCATTAGGCCTAAACCATATTACGCCTAAATCACATTACGCATCAAACATATTAGGCCCAAACCTCATCAGCATAAACACATTACGCAGTAATCATGGGGCATGAATCACATGAGGCATCACATTATGCATGACATATATTAGGCATAAAAGTAGCAGTGCACCATAGTAGCACTGGCAAGGGCCTTGCGCCCTAACAACACCCAAAAATGACCCCAGGCCAACTGGCCTTACACCGGGGCTCACAGGCCCTATGTCCAGGAATGTCAGGGCGTGCAGCTACCACCTGCACCTAAAGAAAAACAATGCCACCTCGTTGCAGCTGCCCGCGCTCTCGCAGTGCAGCTGTGGCGAACAAAAGTAGCACTGGCACCTGCGGTGCCTTTGGGGCCCCACTCCGGGGCTCCTATCAACAAATTGCCCCCAAGTCCCCCTCCGGGACTTCTCCAGAAAAAGAACTGGCCTCCCACGTTGCAGCTGCCCCCTGTCAGGCGGGAAAGCTGGGAAATCAGTACGGGCACTCACGGTGCCCTAAGCACTACCACCGGGGGCGGGCACCGCCAATGTGCCCCGACACACCCCCCAACCAGTGTACAACTGAGCCCCACTCACTGGGCTCTCTGGTGGCATCCTGGCAGGGTACGGCGGTACTCTGATGCTCACGAGGCTCTGGCCAGCTCTAGACTGCACGTGGGGCTCTCCTCACCACACGGGAGCCCCGCCTCGCCACAGGTGCAGTGCTGCCTGTCTCCCTTCGCCCGGTCCCTCTTCCTGGGACCAGGACTTCCATGGAATGCCCGCGATGCTCTGGACGGCTTCTTCCTGCTTCCTCCGGACACAATGAGGCCCCGCCCACAACCAGGCAAGGCTGCCTGGCTTCCGGGTCGGGCCGTGGTGGGGATCTTTGTGCAGATCTCGGCGGCTTTTCTCTCGGCAGCCAGGCGGGATGGGCACCCGCAGCCGACCTCACTCGCGGGGTGGGAACCCGCTCGTCCAGTACCTCATTAGTGCGGGATGGGCACCCGCGAAAGGCACCACGATGCGGGGTGGGCACCAGCAACTGACCTCAAACGCGGGGTGGGCACCCGCTCATCAAATACCTCAGCAATGCGGGGTGGGCACCAGTGAAAGGCACCGCGATGCGGGGTGAGCACCCGCAACCAACCTCGAATGCGGGGTGGGCACCCGCTCGTCAACTAACTCCTCAATGCGGGGTGGGCACCTGCTCGTCAAACAAATCCTCAATGTGGGGAGGGCACCCGCAAAATGAGCAGCAATGCGGGGTGGGCTCTCGCTCGTTTAACACCGCATCAATGCAGGGGAACCCTACGTCGCAGCCCAGTGCTGCAGATACAAACAGGAGCGCTTTTCTGAGCTGGTAATTTAAATATAGTGCTCATGAGGCGCTAGGTCCTGGACAACACAAGAAAAGGTCCAAGGGGCACAGCTGGGCCCAGGGAGGCCAGCACACAGGGTCCTCCAGCAGGGAGGCAAGCCCCCATGGCGGTTCCTCGTGGGCCCCCAGCAGCAGCACGCCCCAGTAGCACAGGAACAGCACAAGAACAAGAACAATTTCATGGGGTCACAGGCCCTATATTTATACCACACAATCTCTTTGTCTGCAGTGCAGGGCATGGGGGAACCAGATGCAACTGGTTCAGGGGGGAATTGGAGCACTTTGTTTTCCAAGCTCCTCTTCCCCTTTGTCAGGTGGGGGCTAGGTGATCAGACACACCACAGGGGGCGGAGCCAGCATTGTACAGGCTGGGCACAGTCCTATTCAGAGTCAGGGGATTACATCTCCCACTACTCCCAGCACAGATGTCCCATTCAGCCTAGCGCTAACTCACCCTGCCCCTCCTGGAGCCACACACACCTCCCAGCCCCTGTCACTCACAAGCCAGACATGCAATTCACATCAGGCAGGCAGACACATAGCACACAGAAATGCCAACTTCTAAAAGTGGCATTTCTAAAATAGTTATAATAAATCTGCGCACACCATTGCGTAGCATTCATTATCACTATTCCAAACATACCAAACTGACCACGCTGCGCCTCTCATATCAGGAATTACCACTGAAACACTTATCAGGGAATCCCCAATGCATTCCTATGGAAGGGCAGCCCCACAGTAGTGAGAAACCAAAATGGCTATTTGTCACTACCAGGACATGTCACACACTTAAGGTACATGTCCTATCTTTTACCTACAATGCACCCTGCCCATAGGGCTAGCTAGGGCCTACCTTAGGGGTGACAGACATGCAGTAAAAGGGGGGTCACGGACATGGCACACACTTTAGGTGCCACGACACAGCGGCAGTCACACTACGCACACAGGCCCTGCAACGGCAGAGGCCTGAGACAGGTTTGAAAGGGTACTTTGGTGGGTGGCGCAATCAGCGCTGCAAGCCCAGCAGTAGCATTTAATTCACCAGCCCTGGGTATATGAGATACCACTTTACAAGGGACTCACAGGTAAATTAAATAGGCCAAACAGGTGTAGACCAATCTTACCATGTTTATCACAGAGAGCACACGCACTTTACACCGCACAGCAGTGCTAAAGTGCCCAGAGTCCTAAAACCACCAACACCATGTCAGAAAGATGGCTAGGAGAAAG
The DNA here is from genome assembly GCA_963921515.1 of Calotriton arnoldi. Lineage (NCBI taxonomy): Eukaryota > Metazoa > Chordata > Amphibia > Caudata > Salamandridae > Calotriton > Calotriton arnoldi. Next base: position 2,225,471 of record CAWUFW010002155.1, on the reverse strand, counting down.
GCAAAAAGTTTAGGGATGACCCTGCAAAAAGGGCCAAGTCCAACAGTACCTATAGGTGCCAAGCTGTGTCTAGAGTCCTTGTAGATTTGGGCTTTTTGGTTGAAGAAGAAATCCCCATCTCTCTAGCCAAGAAGCAGTAGTGCTGTTATCACTCTTACCAGTGGCTTTACAGTCCCCGGCATTACCCTTGCTGGAATTAACTTCACTGCCAGAGATGGGTAGGTCAGCACTCTCAATTACCCCAGGCCTAATGGTTTACTGTGTCAGCTTTTGGGGTAGCTGCTAGAGACCCAAGTGTGAAGATACATGAAATAGTGTTAGCTGTGGGGCTAGCACAGTGAAACACGGAAGGACTGCCGAGGTTGTTCTTTGAAACCAAATATCTGAATGCTGAAAGCCTAGCATACTGCAGATAGAGTGAAAGACATACCCTGGCAAGGTAAAGTGCAGTTGGCCATTAGGAATCTAAACTTTCTCATTTGCTTTTTAGAATTTTCTGTGAAACACTGTGTGGGTTTATAGTGAGTGCTTTGTAACATCTTTTCAGCACCACTGATTGTGAAGCCTTGCTCTTCCGGAGAGAGTGAAGCATTGCCACCCCTGTGAAGGACAAACTAACTACAGGAAGCCTTCCAAAACACGTTAGGACATTGTGTTCAGCGTTGTGCACTAATAAGCACCCCTGCTGGGGATTTGGACTCTTCTTTCTCCCTCTTCTCCACGGGTCCAAACCAACAATTTTTGACTTTGGTGGGATCTCTTCGAGTACAGTCGCGAGATGGGCGCCACTGGTGAACACAGAGCTCCCTAAATGTCCACGTGTGGAGGCAACATTGTTTGCCAGGCAAATATCTAACACTTATTTGAATGAAGGTCCTTTCAAGGGTTGTAATCCTTCGCCACAGTCCCACTAGAAAGCACCAGAGTGACGCAGCCATTTTAAGACTTACCCATAGACTTTCAATGATGCTCATTGACCTCTATGCTAATGGTTGACAATCTTGGCTTGCACAATAAACAGTCTAATCTTTTTCACGTTGATGCCCGATTTTCATTTCTCCCACGTTCCTTCCTATTAGGCTAATGAATTAGAATGCACATTGAGCTTGGCCATGGTACAAATAAGATATGGACACTCCAGGGAGGTTTTGTCTTGTGTTTGTGGCAAGGGCTCTGTGGGAGCGCAGCTAAAACGTGTCTCAGTCTCTAGCAACTCTAGCACCTTACTTGCTGGGTCTTACCACGTAATTTCTTTCGGCTTTATTATTATTACGCTGCTATTGCAGTTGCTGTGCCGTTTGGTTTCCATGATAATGTTTAACTAATGTTTTAAAAATATCTTCAGTGTATTATTCTTTAAATGACCTATTGTCTCTGCTTTAATAAACTTGCCTCCGTACTGCAGTACGTGTTTAACATGCAGTGAGCTTAAATAGTAGCTCGGAGAGTCTATGAATATTAAAACAACTAACGTTTAAGCAGCTATTTCATTCTTACCTACTGACTGTGGCAGGAAAAGCTTGTGTTCAAGATCTAGGACCTCAAAAATCTGATTCTGCTGCAGGTTCATTTGAATAATCTCCCCGCTCATTAGACACAGCTGCAAGGCACCAAGAGGTTTTGGTTCAAAAGGAAAGTCTTGGGAATATATTAGCTCTAACAATATTGCCAGTAACTTTCGGAAGATATTTCTCAACTATTAAATAGAAACGACAACAAAAACCACAGTAGTAAACATAATAACAATGATAATATCAGTAATGACAATAACTACAACACAATGTTGCAGAGCAGGGAATTCTGTTTGACCAAACAGACGCAAACACATTAGAACATCATATTTGGCCTTTAAATAATAATATTTGAGTATTACATGCTTGTTTTAAGGTTTTGAACAGCAGTCTGGTGAAATAAAAAAAAAATCTCCTAAAGAAATTTTAAGGTCGTGTAAAATGTGCTCTATGAACTTTTGCAGTGGGCTAAGCCTAAAGCAGGAAGCAGATGTTGCAAAGTGTGGAAAAAGCGGGGTATTACATAACGTTGTTTTGTTTTGGCAGATAATTAGGGTGTGGACGTCGTCCACATCGCTGATTTCAAATGCTACTCGTCTGCTTTTCACAGGGCTGGGCACCAGAGCCATTTTCTCAGGTCTCAGTTACAGATAGCTTTAGCTGCCTGTTGGCAGGCTATTGTTTCCTCTACATAACATATACTTAGAGGCCATTTATAAGCTGCATGACACTGGTGGGTCCAAACTCCTCACCAGTAAATACCGCTACCAATACCATATGTTACCACCATGCCAATATTGTGCAATAAGTATTCAAGCCAAATGATTGGGGAATAACTTTTGTACCACGTTTTACAGGGCGGAAGACCACAAGGAATTCAAAAAATCTGTGGAGTTAAAGCTCCCATTTACCATCTGCTCTGAGGTGATAAATTGGAGTAGAGGAGTCTATGCAATGCAGGGGTAGAGGGAGTTGGGTGGGTATGGTAGAGAAAGGAAGCATTGCATGCTCACACCTTGTCAGAGAAAGTGCATGGCCGGGGGGATGAGGCCTGGCTCCTGTTGCATCCAAAGCCAACATCGATTTTGCCACCAAGATTTTATAGGTAGTAAAATAATGTCTGGTGTTCTCGGGTGCAAATGCACTGGCAATTTGTGAGAGTACCGAACAGAATTACACGTGGGAATGCTGCTCTTCATAACTTGTAATGAGGGCCCTAGAGTACGATTTGAATCAGCCCCTTGCTCATTATTGGATGACCTTGTTGTTAATCCTTCTTGTCTATTCTTGATTCAATAGCTTTCCTCCTTATTATTTTGTTTGTGCATGATAAAGTTTGTGTTTTTTTCCCTACCCCTCATTTTTTACTTACCCACTCCCTATCCCACTTCTCATCCCTGTTTCCTGTTTTAAAGGTTATTTTAACATACATATATATTTTTGTAGAAATGTCCGGCACCTGCAAAGTACTTCAATGCCTCGTCACTTTTGTTTTATTCCCCCATTTGGGAGAGATGAGAGTGAAGGAAAGAGAAAAGGGTGAGGAAGAGAGAAGAGTGTGAGTAGAAAGAGAGGAGGGCAAGGCAAAAAGTAAAGATGATTGGATGGGTGAAAGTGTATGCGTGGTGTGTGGAGTGGCAGGAGTAGGGTAGAGTGGAGTGGCATAGAGTGGATTAGCACAGTGGAGTGGCGTACAGTAGAGTGACGTAGAGTGGAGTGGAGTAGTGTAGTGTAAATATATGCATATGTATTTTACAGGGTGTTGGTAGCCACTCTGTAGTTATAATTAAGGTTACCAGAGACAGGAATTCCTCAGATTTTTCACCATTAATAACTTTGCGCTTGTTTTGAACAATCTCTATGAAACTTTGCAGACCTATTCTTCCTTCTACATTGGTGGATGATGCAAGATGTAGTGGTGATTGGTCAAGGTGGAGCAAAGATTAAAAAGGGGGCCCAAAATACGCTTTGTCACTAATGCATCCATAGACGGTTGATCTTGTGTAGCGTGAAAACGGCTGATTGGATTTACATGAACTTTGGCAGGATTAGAGATTATGGTGCACAGTTGATCCTTTTCGGCACTAGAGATCAGTAGGTTAAGTATTTGTTAAGTTATAGGGCATTTTAACTTAGTGATATCTGTTGTCATTTTTTTCCACAAAATGTTGTGGTATTTTGTGGATGTACCGCAGTACATAGAGATGACATGTCATTATGTGATTAGCTAATGACTGTCTTTACAAAAGGTAAATGCAGCCATGGTGTTTTTAGGTACACTTAGCCGTTTGTTCTGCAATTCCCCCTTAGATGTAGGTAAGTATTATGTTTGATATGTTTCCCCTATCTATTACCCCTTCATTAAAGTGTTAATTAAAGTGTTAATAGATGGGGAAAAGTGTTAATGAAAGTGTTAATAGATTGGGAAAAAACTATTTAAGTTTCTATATATCTAAAAAACAAATATATGTTGTACTGCACCGGGAGTACAGCGGTACCCCCCAAAAAATAAAAAATAAATACATTTGTTAAAAAATTAGTACTAATGTATAAATATAGGGTACTACAGATCATTTTCCATTTTTAGCATATTTAAATCTTACGTAAAAAGTCTACGCTGTACCGCAGTAATACCTAAACATTACTGCGCTACTTTAAAAAAAAAAATTGTGTTGTTCTCCATACATTGCTGTAAAAATATATAGAAAATTATGAATACATTTTGCTACCTATTAATACTTTAAGAAAGTGGAAGGAGGTAGGGAACACAATAAAACGCACTACTTACTTAGACCTAAGACCCTAACCCAGACTGCACCGAAACACAGATCTCAAATGTGCTGAAAATGACATGGCAGCCTCATACCTTTGGTAAACATAGCCGGTAGCCAATCATATGCTGCCATATCATGCTCATATACAGTGGTATACCGCAAACGTACCGTGGTATAATCTGGCCCAATATTTAACTAAGTATTTTAAAAATCATAACTTGAATACTACTTACTCTATTCACAAATACTACTAGAAAATACCGTTTACACATAATAATCTATTTTCCTGCCACATTACATCTACATCCATTAACACACTTTCATGCTTCATCTGTTTCAATTACCACACTCCATTGTATGCTGCTACACTCTATGCCGCTCCACTCGGCACCACTGCACTCTATGTTATTACACACTAAGCCACTCCACTCTACGTAACTCTACTGTACACCACTCCACTCTACGCTAGTTCACTATACGCCACTCCACTCTACCACACTCCCACCACTCCACACACACACACACACACATACACTTTCACCAACCCACCAGTTACCTACGCTCTCCTTTACTCTGACTCACGCACAAGTCCCTCATCTGGAAAAACAAAACTGGAGATCACTCATTCTCCTACATTGCACCCAGGGCAAGGATCTCCCTCAACACATCAGAGGCTCCTCCTCACTTATCGAGTTCTGCAAGAAGCTGAATATCTGGCTCTGCACTCTTTGAAATTCCACTGTACAACACTCCACTCTACACTATTATACTGTATATGACTACACTATTACTCACTCCACTGTAAGCCGCTCCACTCTACACCACTGTGCTCTACGCTACTCCACTGTATGCTCTACCATACTACACTCTACGTCACTCAACTCCACAACACTTCACTTTATGCTTTTCCACTCTACCCCACTGCACAATACGCCACTCCACTGTACGGAACACCACCCTACAAAACTTTGCTCTATGCCACTCCACTGTACGCTGTTCTACTGTTTGCCACTCCACTGTACCACATTCCACTCTACTCCAGTACATTCTATGACACTCTTCTCCACTTCATACAACACTCTACTTAATAACACTTCACTCCACACAGTAAACTCTATGATTTCAGACACGTTTTTTATTAAAAATAAAAAAAACATTGAAATTCAATGAAAAAACAAAGGTTAAACCTTGGTTACAGTTAGGGATACGTTAGTTATACTTTCTATACAAAACAAACTTAAAATACACAAACATTAGAACTTCTATCCACACTATATTAACTATTACTCGCCACTCTACCATTCACTCTGTTCTCACAAAATATATGATTTAGAGACTGACTATTAAAAATGGAGATGTTTTTAAAAATCTCAAGCTTACTGCTCATCATACAGGCCAATATTCCTAACACTAAGAACCATACAAATCTGGTCACCAAGTTTCTCTCAATGCAGAAAAATAATTTGGTTGGGCATATTGGGTATTCACGTGGTCTATATATTCAACAGATATGGCATTCCACAGTCCTTTTTGCAGACTATTAAAAGTCTACATGCTGAGCCATGGGTCACAGTTCTCATGAACTGGACCCTGTTGCTCTATATTTGGAGCCTTTTCTTCAGTTGATGCATGATTCATTGAAAATATTTTCTAATGAGATAAGATTGCTCACTTATCAAGTCCACATTTTTGCAGACAATGTTGCTTTTTTCCTAAGGCAACTGAGCAATTGCAAGCACATTTCTTTTCAACAGCTATTGAACTCCTGTTAGACTCCAAAAATCGACTTTATGCTCCCACAACCAAAATTTACCTCCAGTCTAGAACATAGGTCCCTTGTCTTTATGGTGGGCAATGTATGATTCTATCTTGTGCTTCAACCTGAAACCTTTCTTGCATTACATGAATAGAAAACTTAAATAGAGGCCTAACTAATTCATGCTTTCCTATAAAAAGTTAATGTTATTAAAAATATCAATATTACAATTCATTTAGATTTATCTAAAGCTCATCAATGTTATCTGCCATCAAGTTTCCTAAATAAATTCTAATACAAAGCAATTATAAGAAAAAAAATCTGATGGGCAATGAAGGGAGTTCCCATGGATTCAGAATAGCTATGCTTTCCCATTTCAGAGGGAGGATTGTTGGCAGATCATTTAAAACTCAGACGTCTGACTTATATTTGGACTGAAGAAACATATTGTCATATTTCTCAATACTTAAGGACTCTTCCTTGACTGCTCATTGAGAAGTGCACACTTTTTAAGTCACTTGGCTTCTGGATGCTCCATCAGACTGGCTCATATTATGTTTAAGCATTTTGCATCTATTACCAGCCGACAAGATACTTATGCTCTTCCTCTGCCCACTTTCTGATTTCTCAATGCAGCCATTCTAGAAAATGGGCAGCGCCTTTGTTACATGATGCCCAAAGCTTGGAAAGCTTAACCTTCAGACATTCAGTTTACTTTCTCCATTCCCATTTTCTGTTTAAAAACCTGACTTTCTTCAGTAAGAGCAGGCTGGTATCTGAGTTGGACCATGCACAAGAAGACTCAGTTGTGTGCACTGTGTGCCCTACATGTAATCAATCAATCAATCACTAAAGCAATTAATCAAGCTGCTTTAGGAGAAAGGATGCAGGAATCAATGATTGGAGAATCCCCTAAGTCTCATGCAGTAAGTCCTTTATTCAAAAATATCAAATAGTATGTTAGTGGCTCTCTTTAAAATTAAATCATTCCAGAAAATTCAAAACATTTGACTAAAGATGGTGCACACATAAGTTCGTTTTTGGTATGGTGTTTCCTGGCTTCGGTATAGAATGCCTATTTTATCCATCTATACATTTTAAGGCAATTTGTCCATTCAAATACCATACGATCATTCCACACCAATGCTGTTCAAAAGTAATTACATTACCTGGAGCCCACTGATTTAAAAACTTCCTAGTTCATTCATATTTGGTATGTCTTACCTACAGCTGGATTGCTGCCCTGCTGCCCCCTCCCTGAGTCAGAGGGATTGGACCTGCACCTGAACCCAAGACTCCCATAGTGACTCCAAGACCTAGTTTGCTGGCCTCCTGTGTGAGGCTCACCTGCGGTTTCCGCAGGGGCGAAGTGGAAGGAACAGATGCTGGATCCCAACTTCCCTCACCCACTTCCTTTGCCCAACAAAGTCAAAGCAAAAGAGGAGAAGGTGGGGAAGAGGGGAAGACAAAACAAGGAAAGGGAGAAAGAGTAGAATCCAATTGTCCATCCGGTGTGATGTCGCATGTGTTTCCTAATGGGTAAAAGTACAAAAGGTAAGTAAGACCATAGAACTACAAGAGTGCTATATAGAACGTGTGGCTAATGTAGGAGTTATACCTGTTGAATGTTCTGCTGGTAGTACAAGGAAAATATGGACAACTAGAACATGAGGCAGACACAATGGTATCTAAAAGGTAGAAGTATGTAGATTAATTATTAGGACTGCAGAATGTAAGCATTAAACAATGATAAGTGTGAAACATACCAACCTTAACGGAGACCACCATCTGGATTCATTCCACCCATTAAATCATAAACTATCCTGAAAAACTAGGAAAAAAACTACCAAATTATTTTCCTAGACAGGATAACAGAAGAGAAAAAATGTTGCACAAAAAGGTGCTGTGTCAGGATAGGCTAACCAAGTAATTCAAAAAATAAGTAACTAATACCATTCTCTTATTTTGCAGCATAAGAGAAGACGCAGCAATGAATCAAGGCAGAGAATTAACTCCACACTGCTGAAGACGTGAAGAATCAGATAAGTATATATGTTTCAAAAAATGCTTAGAGATATTGCATCCTACCGTAGGCTGGGAACAATGATTCTTTAAAAACTTCTCTTTATATTTATTTCCTTTTCAGGAACAGGAAGAACAGCGTTAGGGAAGGCTGCTTGTGAGTAGAAGTAATAAGGCTGGCCGACGAGGGAACGCTGACGCTGCAACAATGCCCTGGAAGAGGAGGGTTGACCCGGAAGAAAAGAATACTGAAGACGTCGGGAGAAGACATCCAGGACGTTCCTGCTTTCCGATGCGGTCACTAGAATTCAGGTAAGTGCGGGGTATTCACAGGGAAACTGAGGGAGGCCAGTCGGGGGTCCGTGATGGAACACGAAGTGTGTTCCTGTTGTAGACGATCCCCTTTTCTAGGGCTCAGGCGCCACCTTCGCCAGCTGACGCGTGTCAGCAAGCGGGGCATGTGCAGGAGGATGCGGGCGGGGTGGTTAGCGAGGCAGCGGGCGGGGCAGCACGACATCCTGTTCAGAGCCACAGGGAGGTAACATACTCCCAACCACCTGAACCAGCCACCCAGATGTAGCTGGAGCCAACCCCTGACCTCCAACTGGTGCCTCTCATGTCCTGGACCCTTGGTATGGCCTCAGTGGAGCTGAATTAAAGGTTTTGAACTCTTTGCAACTGTGTACGAGCCTGTTTGTACCAAAAACATTGTTACTCATACTGCCTGCCAATGCAAAGTTCCATCAACCCAACCCATTCACGTTTGTGCATCGACCACTTGTGGGGAGTGCCACCTCAAAGCACCTGCCCGACTGTTCGCACCAACAACAGGATCTTCATGCTACAGCAACAACCATCCGTGTTGCTCTCCCTGCGCCTTGTGGTCCCCTCCACTGTGAACAGAACTCTTTGCCCTGGACTGAGAAGGTAACTTTTCAGCAGTACCAACCTGGTCCCTGTATCTGACCCGCACTCCATCGTGGTCGGCCTGAACTCCCAGTCTCTCATGACCAGATAGCGAGCGGAGCTTTGGGCTTTTTCGTGCTTTTTTCACTTAAAACTTTACAATTGCCATCTCCAGTTCTCAGTAGCGGTCCGTGCAAGGCGTGCTTGCCGGGCGGTGACGTGGGGCGGGGGAGGGGCAGTGTGGGGGGTAGTAAACACCGGAATACGGATGAATGCAGGTAAGCAGACAATTAAATTACTAAAACGAATTTCGCTGCGCGCGCTGCATCGCCAAATGCGATGCAGCGCGCGAACGAAATTCGTTTTAGTAATTTAATTGTCTACTTACCTGCATTCATCCGTATTCCGGTGTTTACTACCCCCACGCTGCCCCTCCCCCACCCCACGTCACCGCCTGGCAAGCACGCCCTGCACGGACCGCTACTGCCAGTTCTACTGATTGGATTTTTGCTGTTTTGCTTTTGAGCTACTTAGTAACCTTTGCTTTATTCTTCTAAATTGGTGTTGGGTTTTTTCCCCCACTTTATTACTGTTTGAAATGATGCATAAATATTTTACACATTGTCTCTACATTAAGCCTGACTGCTCTTGCCAAGCTCCCAGAGGATTGAGCACAGGTTAATTTGGGGTTTGCTTGCGACATCAACCTGATAAGGATTGTGGTTGCTCCTTGAGTAGGGTCTCACCCCCTTCAACCAGTAAACCAATTTTTTACATGCAGCACATTATAACATAACATCAGTAATAATTGTAGCAAGAATTGGGTGACAATGACACAAAAAGCATACTTCATGCTCTCTTTATGATATATAATTAATGTTGATACCAGTCAATATTTTCTAATTAAATATAAAACTCAACTCAAACTGTAACAGGTGTAGCAGGGCGGAAGACAATTGGTCCCTAATTCTTAATACTTGCTCCATTATTAATGTGTTTTGGGAGACAATATTCTTGAAATTGTCAGACTCGTGATTTATAAGTTGTCATAACCTTGAAGTTAATACTTCTGAGCCATGAAGAGCAAGTGCTCAAAAACAAAAGTTCAATTTTACTTAATAACATAACTAAAGCAAGGTTGGTGTCGACTCAACATTGAACGAAACATAAATCACAATTTAATATAGACTGGTGGAATTCGCTTGTCAAATATTTTGTAAGCGAATTGTCTATTGCCAAGAAGAGAATCAATTGAGGGAAGCTCAGTGTCACGTGAACAATGCTGGAAAATGTTCTCAAGCTTGTGTGCTTTCTCTCTTTACTTACCGCCCTCCTGAAGAAACCAACGGCGGACCCCACCGACCTCAAGAACTACCGTCCCATCTCGCTCCTTCCGTTTCCGGCCAAAGTCATCGAGAAGACCGTCAACAGACAGCTTGCCGCCTTCCTCGAGACGAATGGATCCCTCGACCCCTCGCAGTCCGGGTTTCGGGCCAACCACAGCACCGAGACCGCCCTTATCGCAGCCACCGACGACATCAGAACCCTAACCGACAACGGGGAAACAGCAGCCCTCATCCTCTTGGACCTCTCCGCGGCGTTCGACACCGTCTGCCACCGCACCCTAGTGAAGCGCCTCAGCAACATCGGAATCCGAGAGAAAGCACTGGAATGGATCATCTCGTTCCTCGCCGGAAGAACCCAGAGAGTCCGCCTCCCCCGTTCAGATCCGAGGCCACCGAAGTCATCTGCGGCATTCCACAAGGATCTTCACTCAGTCCAACCCTCTTCAACGTCTACATGAGCCCCCTCGCAGCCATCGCACGCCAACACAACCTCAACATCATCTCCTACGCCGACGACACCCAGCTGATCCTCTCCTCACCAACGACCCCACCACCGCCAGAGCCAACCTACACGACGGGATGAGAGACGTCGCCGACTGGATGAGGAACAGCCGCCTTAAACTGAACTCAGACAAGACGGAAGTCCTCATCCTGGGCTCATCACCCTCCGCCTGGGACGACTCTTGGTGGCCCCCGGCCCTGGGCACCGCGCCCAAGCCAACGGACCACGCACGCAACCTGGGCTTCATCCTGGACTCCTCCCTGTCGATGACCAGACAAGTCAACGCCGTCTCATCTTCGTGCTTCAACACCCTGCGCATGCTCCGCAAGATCTTCAGATGGATCCCCACTGAAACCAGGAAGACCGTCACCCAGGCACTCGTCACCAGCCGACTGGACTATGGGAACACCCTCTACGCCGGAACCACAGCCAAACTTCAAAAAAGACGCCAGCGCATCCAGAACGCCTCCGCACGACTCATCCTGGACATCCCCCGACACAGCCACATCACCGGACACCTGAAAGACCTGCACTGGCTCCCCGTCAGCAAGAGAATCACGTTCAGACTCCTCACCCACGCACACAAGGCCCTCCACGACCTGGGCCCCAAGTACCTCAACGACCGCATGACCTTCTACACGCCCACCCGCCAGCTACGATCAACCAGCCACGCCCTCGCCACCGTACCACGCATCCGCAGAGCCACCGCCGGAGGAAGATCCTTCTCCTACCTGGCAGCCAAGACCTGGAACTCCCTCCCCACTCACCTTCGGCGAACCCAGGACCATCTCTCCTTCAGGAAGCAGCTCAAGACCTGGCTGTTCGAGCAGTAACTTACCCCCTCCCCCAGCGCCTTGAGACCCTCCCGGGTGAGTAGCGCGCTCTATAAATGCCGTGATTGATTGATTGATTGATTGAAGATGTCCCTTACCCCGGCTTTCTAATCCTCCATCTATTTTGTTTAATCCGATATTTTTTCATGTCTCCCCTGCCATGCTGTGAGTGGCAGCGACCAAAAAGTGAACCTACCTATTAAGAGGTAAAGAAAAAACAGGAACAGGATGTAGGCGGAAGACAAGAGAACTGAAAAAAAGGTTCAAAGCCCTGAAAGTTTTTTGTAATCAGATATCCTGTATACACTGACTGTGCATATAGTGATCGAGTGCAGATTTCCAGCTGTGAGCTTCAAACTGCAACCATCTTCTGGCTGACAGTTAGCAACTCTGAGAACTCAGAGGGTAAGAGATTAGTACATGTCTCTGGTCCTGCAAGAGTGAGCATAAGAGGATCAGTACAGTGTATGTGCTTGAATGTAGTAGAGGGTAAAAGATTACTATATGCCCCTAGTCCTGCATGTAAGTGCAGTAGAGGGTGAAAGCCTAGTATTTTCCCTGGTATTTCGAGAGTGCACAGTACAGGGCGAAAGCAAAGTTTAATGTTCCTTGTCCTGCTACGGTGTGCAGTATAGGAATGTACCGAGTAAAGAGTTCTGTGAGCGGTTAGGGTGGATGTGATGTTCCCCTAGCCGTTCAAATGCTGGAGGTGTGTTGAATGTCTGGCACAGCTTCAATGGGTTCTGAGTTCCGTTTTTAATTTGTGTGAATGGGGTTCCATGTTCTTAATCTATGACCAATTTACCTGGTTTACACAAGCTATCATCTGCTATAGTTCCATTTTGTGTTTTCATCATTTTCAAAGGGAAGGAGACGTGTTATGATCTGCTGTCTGTCATTTTTTACCTTCTCGGCTTAGCTAGGAGGTAATGGAATGGTGAGGTGTCATTGTGTGGCTAATTTTGCATTAGAAAAAGTGGGTTTAGCAGAGAGGATGCTGGTCCAGGTGGGGCATTCACTACGTAAACTGTTCAATAACTTTTACAAAATACCTACAAAGTATTTATCTATGTGAGCTGGCTACCTAAGTCCTGTCTCCTAAGACAGCATCTTCAAACATTACACTATTTTCATTTATTTTTTACATGCGCAAAGTGTTGCTTCTGTAAATCTTTCTTTGATGTAACATTTAAAAATTGGCAGTATTTAACCTTTTATTCTGGCATTCCATTAACATTAGTATCAATAGTCAAAGATACATTCTTAAGCATGCCATTATAGATCTAATTCTATTACTTTTTTTGGTCTTCCTTCTGAGTAGAATTTTTTGTCATAAATTGCTGTTTGGGTAACCAATAAATTTGCAAGTGTTTGAACAGATTCAAAATGACTCCTCGTCATCATATGATCTAAATTACGTAATTTGCCAGAGGTTACATCAGGAACATTCAATATCTCTAAACTTGCATCTTGTGTTAACAAATGCCAGGTTTTTTGTAAAATCTTAGTGGTTTGCCAGAAATCATATTTGAATTTCAGAATTAGTCTGACATTCTCACCTTTAGAAAAAAATGTATGATCTTTTGTCTTACCAAACTGTATATTTTCTGAAATATAGCTAAAGTGTTTCCTAAAATATCCTGATCATTCCCTTTCCTAAAGCAATGCTGTGTCATCACATTGTACCTACTTCAATAAATGTAACCTCTGAAGAAAAATGGCATTAAGCACCAATTTATTCTGGAGGAATTTTTTCAGACTTATGGATGGCAGGTGACATAATGTGGAATTAAATATGTGAAAGTTTCTGTCTGAAATATTGAACACAATCCCTCCATCATTAATTTCTAACTTTAAATTTAGAAATACAACTGATATTAACTGAGAATTATAATAAGTTGAATGTAATTTTGCTCTCATTTATTGTCCCTAGAAAATAAAGGTATGTCTCATTACATCATTTCTAGTAATGGAAATCCTAAACAGAACCAACATTCCAAGTGCTCTATTTAATCAATCTCTTTTCTGTTGTTCAAATGTCTCCTCCTATCACCAAATTCACAGCCAATGAGACAAATGTGCACCCCATCATGGTGCCAAAGATGATCTTGGAAAATTTGCCATCAAAGAGAATGTAGTTATTTGTTTTGCGATACCTCTTATGCTAAATTCTAAGAACCCTGACCCTATCTATCCTAATTAGGTACTATAGATTAAGTTGTTGTGTCTAGAGTGTTCCTGAGAATTATCAACTCTCCACTGAGATAACCTCTCCCATTGTACCAAACTAGTGAGGAGGTGTTAGAGCTGTCAGCCTTAGGGTGGTCTTCGCCCAAACATTTTGCCTACTTACCTCTAACTTTTGCTGAAATTTGTTTTTGTTGGCCTTGTGCACTTTACCACTGCTAACCAGTGCTAAAGTGCTTATGCTTGCTACCCTAAACATGAATTGATTGGCATCTACCTAATTGGCATATTTAATTTACTTATAAGTCCCTTGTAGAGTGCTATACCATATATCTAGGGCCTGTAAATTAAATGCTACCCACGGGCCTGCAGCAATTATTATGTCACAACTTAAGTAGCCCCTTAAAACATGTCCCAGGCCTGACAGTGCAACATGGATGTAGTTTGTAACTGCCATGTCGACTTGGCATTTAAACCTCCTTGACAAGCCTTAAACTCCCTTTTATTAAACATATGTCATCCCCAAAGTAGGCCGTAGGTAGGCCATAAGGCAGGGTGCTGTGTAATTTAAAGGTTGGACATGTACTTTTAAGTTTGACATGTCCTAGTAGTGAAAAACACCTAAATTCGCTTTTACTACTGTGAGACCCACCCTCTCATCGGTTAATATTGGGAATCCCATATTACACTTTTAAGCTGTAATTTCAGATTGAGAAGGAGTAGCTCTGTCATGTTTTATATCATTGGAATGGTAATGATAAATCCTCTTTGCTGGCAAAGTTGCATTCAACCTTATTATTTTAGAAAATCCACTTTTAGAAATATGGCATTTCTCTGCTCTTAAAGCTCTGCCTGTCTGCAGTCTGTCTCAAATACATGTCTGAGGTGGGTGACAGCTGAACTTCGTGCATTCCCTCTAACCAACTACACACAAAGGCAGTGTAGGTGCAACTGAGCGCCCATCTGCATCTTGATGGCTCATCTGGGCAGTATGGGAGGGAGGAGCTGACACTTACACCTGAATGGGCAGTGTCCTGCCCCCACACAAAGGGTTGATTACCCCCCTGTGGTGAGTCTAGAACCAGGGCTGAGAAGAGAGGACCTCTGTGCACTGCAAAGCCCCTCTTTGAAATCACCTCAACTTCAAAGGCACAACTGGGAATAAGTACTGGGTCTCTGACCCCACCAAATCAGATATTTCTGCACCTGTAAAGATACTATGCCAGGAAGAAGGACTGCTGTGTTTCTGCAAGGACTGCCACTCTGCTGGGCTGCTGCTCAGGAAGAACTGTGTTTCTTCTGTGCTGTCCTGCTGTCCCGCTGCCTGCTACCCTTTGATCCTGCTGAGAAAGAACTGGACTCTTGCTTAAACCCAGATTGATCTCCAAGGGCATGCTGGCTTGCCACCTGTTTTGAGACTCAGGGATAATAAAGTCTCACCTCCTGCTCCTGTGCCTGGTATATTGGAAGTGTAGCCAGGTGTGTGTTATAGTGCAACCGATGCATCTTCTGCTGCATGAAGCAGAATCAATGCATCGCCACTGTTGCGGGAACAGACGCAGTGCATCGCACTCAGAACCAACGCATCGCGTCAAGAACTAATGCATTTGAACCACCACATCACTGCTGCTGCAGTGTCAGAAGATCGACTCATCCCCTTGACTGCGTGGAGAAACCTGGCACGTTAGCTTCAGAACCAACGCATCTTGGCTTCGGCACTTTGTCAGAACCGATGCATCCCCATTGTTGCATGGGCCAAATCGATGCATCACTTCAACTGCAGGAATCGACATCGACGCATCGCACGACTGTGCCCCGCATCTCTCTGTTTTGACCAGGATCAAAGTACTTTGTTCAGCAGAGCTTGTATGGCTCCTGTATCCGGCCCATGCTCCATCATAACTGGCCTAAACTCTTGACTTTGCCCCAGCTCACTATGACAAAATAACCCCCCCAGGCGCTTACGGCTTCAAAACGCTATTTTTACTTTAAATCTTTGAAAATTCATATCTCAACTTATAATCATTTCATTTTTGTCGTTTTGGTGTTACTTTAATTATAAACTTGATCTATTTTTCTAAACTGGTGGGAAGTCTTTTTGTGGTGTTTTCACTGTGTTACTGTTTGAAGTGTTGCACAAATACTTTACACATTGCCTCTTAAGTTAAGCCTGCCTACTCTGTGCCAAGGTACCAGAGGATGAGCCCGGGTTTTTTAAAGTGTGTTTCTGACTTATCGTGACTAGGACTGTGGTTCTTGCTTGGACGGGGTGCATACCTCTGACAACCAGAAACCCAATTTCTAATACAAATGTACACCAAAAGGCTACCAGGATTCATCAATGCTATAGTTGTTGCACTGTGATCATTGAGTAGCACATTTAGCATTAGCTTTACTTTGCTTTTAGTTTTTTACCTTTATTCACATTTGTCTTCAATGAATTCCAGACCTAGACTTAAAAGTTAATCAAGCAATAGCCTATACCATGACACGTGGGCCTTTACACACAACAACAAAGTGCATGAGAATGGGGGGGGGTCCTCACTTTAAAAGACAAATAATTTTTGTTACTTATGAATAACTTTTAGCTCCACTCTCAGATGAAGGGCACATATTCAAATGAAATCCTTACCAATGAGCAGGAATACGGCAGCTATCCAGTAGCAGCCCGTGGAGGGAGTTCCGTGGGGCGGTGAGGCGGGGCGGGGAGGGGCAGTAAACACCGGAATATGGATGAACGGAGGTAAGTAAACAATTAAATAAATAAAACGAATTTTTGTTTACTTACCTCCGTTCATCCATATTTCGGTGTTTACTACCCCCACCCTGACCCTCCCCCGCCCCGCCTCACCGCCCCACGGAACTCCCTCCACGGGCCGCTACTGCAGCTATCTTCTGTTTTTCAAGGACTTTAAATCACAACCCCCTGCCTGAGATGAGTGCCTTATTTAAATCAAAATGTATTTCGGCTGCTGTCTATTGGGCTGGTGTGTGGGGGTTTCAAAACGCAGATAAACTGCAGCATATTGAAAATGCTTTTTCCCTTAGACTGCTGGCAGTGCCGAAAAACAGGATTTGAATACGCAGATAAACTGCAGCATATTGAAAATGTTTTTTCCCTTAGATTGCTGGCAGTGCCGAAAAACACTGCAAATGTTATTTGCCACGAGGAGCTAGGCATCCCGTTTATAGAGGACCAGATAAAAATTGCCCCACTTTTGCTGTGGATCAAATGCTGGCTGAATCCTGAGGCTGAGTTGAGAAGATGCATCTGTGATATCTCAGCCTTACAAAATATTAACAAAATCCTGTGGTTGGGGTATATTAAATCTGGTTTTCGGAAATTGGCCATTACTGATATGTTCACACATCCCGAGACATTAAGGCTGATGCAAAGGCCATTGTGAAATCACACCATGCAGAGTTTTGTAAGGGCGAAAGATTACGAAGCGTGTTTAAAATTTGGGGGCATATTATCAAGAAACGGCGTTAAAATTATCGCCGGTTTAGCGGCAGAAAACTGCCGCTAAAGCGGCGATAATGGGCTTGATAATATGCCCTGAGAATTCCAATAGAAGCCCATGTTCTGGTGTCAACATGGGCTTCTATTGGAATTCTCCAGGCATATTATCAAGCCCATTATCGCCGCTTTTGCGGCAGTTTTCTGCCGCCAAAGCGGCGATAATTTTAACGCCGTTCTTGATAATATGCCCCGTAGTCTGTTGAGTTGTATGTCCATTTATCAACAGGCACCAATATCGAACCTTACTTGAGCTGGATGGTTGATACATTTCACCGCTTGTTGTTAACATGTTTTAGACTATATTTTATTCATTTTAAATTTGCTTTTCCAACACCATGTACATGGAATAATGATTTGCCAACTTGTAATTATAAAAATGCTTCATTACAGAGCACATGTCACTTTACCTTATTTTGTCCAGGTCCAAGGGTTGCCTTCCTCGTACCTGTATTGCGCCAGGCAGGAATTACGTCTTCAATAGACTTGTGCCATGCAATCTTAAATTTCCTTAAGAGTGCCCTAAATATAAGAAGAGCTATGAGCTGCTAACTTTTTAATCGCCTGTAAACCGTTATTTTTATTTTGTTTATGAGTACTATTGTTAGTTTTCTATGAATGCTAATGTATTTGCCCCTCTGAGAAGAATATTTTAAAACGACTATTTAAAAAAATAAAATTAACATTTTATCATGTGTTTTATGTATATGTTTTATGCTTTTAGGGCAAATATGCTGAATAAAGTTGATCTTGACGTGATTTCATGTCAACTCTAGTAACTACATTTTTTTCTATTGAACATACATATTTGCATGCACATTCCCACGTGCCTGTATTAGGGCCATTTAAGACTCGTCAATGGGGATGATGGATTAATTACAGTTTTTTTAGAATAACACTTGACATTGTAGTCTTGAAGAAATGAAGAGATCCACAAGAAATGTGAGAAAGCTACTTCATTCCAGTCATCCACTCTCCTAGAATGACAGTTCATTCAACATTCTACTGTAAGCTCCAGGTAGGAGATTCCATTTGTCTATAACAGGAGGGGGGAAAGGGAGGGACCATAATAGGGGAAAGGCCAGAATGAGAACAATGAATTAACGTATAAATAAATAATAAGATTACAACAAATTGTCATCAAATGAAATCGGAAATCAGGGATGGACCGGTCCCATTGTAGCTGCGGTGTACATGCAACCGAAAGTCTATGAAACGAATATTTATAAAATTATTATTATATTAACTAGGCCTGATAAATGCAACTGGCAAAATATTATAAATCTGCTCACTAGTAAAAATTAAAGGCGGTTATTCCAGTATGTACTGCTTAAATACCAGTAAAACGAGTTCCATTTATGCAGCAGACTTGGCAGCAAAAGTGTCTGCTTTTGTCACATTTAACGGCAGAGGTATTAGATAAGTCTAAACGTTATTCCATTTCATTGAATGCTTACACCATAATTTAAAAAGGCAGCATAATTTGTCGAAAGCACGCAAATTGCAATGACGTGTCAAATTGTATATGCATCACTTCCATCGAGTGATGCGGAATTACTTTCTAACTGTAGACTTAAACAATGTTACAAAGGAGTTCAAGTTCAACTTGTTAAGCCTTAAAACACATTTAATAATAATATCGCTTTCCGTTTTAGCATCAATTCTCCAGCACGGCTTTGTGTGCTTGAACGGAAACTATATCTTGAGTGTTGTGTTTTTTTCTGGCCTCGAGCTCTGGCATTTTATCTGTTCACCGTCACATACATTGCCTCTCTGCGATAAGGGCAATCGGGCTTCAGCAAAGACAGGCAGGCTTCGCACAGCCTATGGCATTTGTCATGGAGTCATGAATCGCTAGACATTTACATTTAAGGTGTTCTATAAGCATTCTTTCATTTGGAAATTATAAAAACAAAGATGTGAAAAACGCCCGGCATAGTTGCTCCGACTGCATAATACATGCCTGAAGATATATTTAAAAAGAAAACTAAATATTGTTTCAGACAAATAAAACTGCCCCCGTGGTTGCATGGATGAAAGGTTTGAATTGCAAATATAGCACAATGAAAGGGTGTTTTGAAAGCAATGAAGAATTATTTCTTGAACAGCCGTATTGACAGTTTTGAATTTGAGAAATACGGGATAAATAAAGGGTACACGGTGATGATCGGACATTATCCACGGGTTCTGCTAACAGAATTCGAAATCACTGCGCCGTTTGCAAATGGCATTTCCAATATTTGACCAGATGAAAGTAACTTTTATATATTCTGTAACATCACATTTTTTTTTTCATTTGTCATAGGAAATTCAGGTTTTTGCTCTTTTAAAATTTTTTTTTTTTTTTATTGTTATATAAAGTCAGGCATGATCGTAAATAAATGAAACCGTTCAACAAATACATGTAATATAGGCTAGGGATGAACCCAAACCTTGGTATACATTATAATTATATCTCAACAAGCATTGGCAAAGCCAATAGGTCTCGCCTTTGAGATCTAACTGGGCCTATTGGTATTGTCAATAGTTTCAGCAATGCTATGCAGCATGGCCAAAGAGGAGGGGAAAGGGTGCTATGATGTGGCTATGTCATTTTGTAGGTGTGGGTGTGTTTTTTCTTTTTATTTACTGCACCGTTTTGGATCTAAAAAACAGTAGTGTGAAATCACTATTTTTTAAGCAGATGGATGGATGCAACAAGGAGGCTGTCGGTGAGAAAATCAACATGGAGAGCGGGGGTATCAACTTGGAGAGTGGGGGAAACTACATGGAGGGCGGAAGAAGCACAGGACACCTGCAACAGAGAGCAACATGGGACATGGGTTGGAGGGGAAGAGAAGCACAAGGTCCAGCTGATGGGAAGAAGCACAAGGGAAACACAGCATCATGGGGGAGAGAATGACTGGAGAGAGAGACAGAAGCGCAGGTGGGGGTAGAAGCATAGGGGGAAAACAGCTGGAAAACACATGCACTCTCAGCCCGGGTAGCACTGTTCATAACAGGCCCAACAGAATGCCACAATCAGAATGGGGGCAGGTGAGCACGGGTTGTGTTCTGGCAGCCACCAAAGAGGCAAAAAAAGAGTTCAAAACATGATTAAATTACAGTGGGTTTTGGTCAGATGTGAACACCGAGAGCAGCAGGGCCGGTGCAGGAGTTAGCCATGCTACTGCTCTAGTTTCCAGAGCTATGCTCTGAGCCTGCCCACGAGCACACAGCCAGGCAGGCAGCTGTTCTGTAACCTTTGCCCAACTCATCCACGTAGGCAAACACCAGCAGCAAGCAACTATTACCCAAGAACACACAGAAAAACTTCCCGGCGTACCCATACCGGCACAGTGGTTTCTCGTCCACCTCAGACTGGAAATGAAGTGGTGGACAAAGTGTGAGCTAGGGGCTTTCTAAGACGCTCTATAATGTTAATGTTACCGCCGCCTAACAATTATTCTTGGAACTCATTCACACGTGATTTCCTCGATCATGTTTTGGCTTGAGCGCGTCTCTGGTGCGTGGAATTACACGACTTACAGGGGGTGGACAGGTGAGGGAGCATGGTAGATGTGGGAGAAAAAACAAGAACGAGAAAAGAAGCAAGGAAGGCATGGGAGAGCGAGGAAGGCTCGTTCCACGGGGAGAGGAAAAAGCAGGCGGGCACGCGGGGGAATAGATTAGCCAGAGACGGCGTTTGAGGGATTGATGTTCGGCGGTGGCAGCAGGCCAAGAGAGGGTAAATAATACAACAGGGAGGGGGGCAAGGGAAGAGGGGGAAGGACTAGTAATAATAGACCCACGTAGATGAAGTGTGATGGGGCGGGCGCAGCCAGCTGCAGCCAGATACACAGAGCGGAGTCCAGATGAGGAACAGACCCCCCCTCCCTTCCCCAACCCATGATGTCACAGCACTGGGGATCCCTCCTGCGGCCTACACACGGCTGAGGCATGCACTGTGTGCTGGTTCCTATAGCAACAACATCACAATAAATGCAAATAATCATAAGGCCCAGGGTTGCCAAGGGAGCCGGAAACGGTGTAAGAGTCACCGCGGCATAGAGCCGGGGAAAACCGGGCTGAGGGACGGAGTACAGTGAGGGGCGGAGAGTGCGGGGAAAGAGTTGTACACCCCAGTGAGAAGACAAAGGACACCCCCGAGAAACACTACACCTGAGGGAGACACAGGGAACCCTGAGGGAGACGTAATACACAAGGAACACACTGTACCCGTCCCCAAGTAAACCAAGCGCGGCCACGAACGAAAGTGAAAGAGCAAGGATGTCGAGCCGGTAAGGTGACCGCGAGCAGGCTAATATAAACAAGCGCGTGCGTGTCCCTAATTACAAACAGATGGCCCCTGCGCGCGCCGCTGCTCACTCCCGCAAGGTGGATGTCGCGACATGCACGAGTGTGTGGAAAAGAGCTGACCAATTTCTAAAGGTCATCTCCTAGAGCAACGCATGCGCGCTGCGCTAGGCTCGACCTAAAAAGGAGAAAGTCATAGGAAGAGTCTGAGTGCATAGCCAGATAAGTACATGACGACATATTTGATCCACAATAACAATAACACAAATATCAGAAGACAAACCAAAAATATACAAAAATCTCAAACAGACCTATGCTACATGGCCTATGGATCAAGCAGATTGATATGCAGTTCTAGAGTTAGCATTAATGTGTGGATCCCAACTGAATCTAGCCCAGATATGATCTAATTTCTTAATTGATCGAGACACCTGGATTTAGCCAGTGCCAGTTCCAACTCATATGGCAATGGAGAGATTCAAGCTCTGGCAATGCAGAGCTTGGCCGACACAATGATTATAGATAGCATTTATTTCAGCCGAGATCGGCTTCCACTCTATAACCTAATATGATCTCCTTATATGTAAACTGTGTGTCTTGACTGATACATGAGCTAGAAAGATGAGTCACACCTGCCCAAAACTCCTGCAGGATAGGGCAAGCAGCAAACATATGTAAAATATCTGCTACCATGTAGCAACAATTGGGGCACTTGGTCTTATCCACCCTGCAGTTCCCGGCTCACTTTGTAATTCTATCAGGAGTGTAGTATAGCATACATATAGTTTTTAATTGCTTCTACTTTAATAGAGTGTACAGAACCCTGTACAGTCTATAAAGTAGCAATAATTTCTTAGGGTAATATTTCGTCAGAAAGAGCCTTACTCTACTTAGCAGCAAGGCTAGAACTATCGTTGGCCCTGTATTGGCAAAAACCTTGGTAGGCAGCACTAATTAATGATTTCTTAGGCACCTTATGCAGGCAGGTGAATAGATCGGAGCCTGCAACTGTCACTGTGAGCTTACAGCCAATCATAAAAAAGAATCTGTAAGTATTTAAAGAAGAGACAATGGGGAGATCGAGGGAGGCCTTAAGCCCATCGAATGTGCGGAACCGATTAAAATCGTAAAGATGCCCTAGGCGCTTGACCCCTTAGTGGGACCAGGCTCTTCCCACTTGATCATGAAATTTATCCGGAAACATTGGGTTGTCCCATAAAGGTGTATAAGCAGAAGAGAATATTTAGTGGAAATCTCATGCCATATATATACTATGTCCTTAATAAACTTAAATCTAACCCGCTTGAAATAGTTGGGATCCCTGAGTCCATACAAAAACAATCTGCAGTCAGGCCCTAATGCAAAGCGATAACAGAAGACTGTTGAGTCTGAATTGCCAACTTTCATAAGATTGCAAAGACATCCAGCAAATGCCACCCAAAAATAAAGTTTCAAGTCAGAGAGCTGAAGCCCCTCCTGACCGTAAGGAAATTTAAGAAGCTGTAATGCACATCTAGCCCACCAGTAGCCCCAAATAAAACTGCAGATAGCACCTTCAAGCTGTTAGAAAGAAGGATATGGGACCCGTAAGGGAATTGCCCGAAATAAATATCAAAATTTGGGTAGAACATTCATTTAAATGATATAGCATCGGCCGATCATGCTGATTGGAAGCTTGTTCCACAATTTTAATGTCTTTATAACAGAAGGTAAGAGTAGCTCATAATTTAACTTAACAATTTGTGTCAACTGTGAGGTCAGCTGAATGACTAGATATGTGGCCGATGGACAAACCCCAGGTATCGGAAATTCCGGTTTGAAATTAAGAAGAACTTGAGTTTTAGCTATAATAAGTTTATAGCCCGAGAATGCACCAAATTTGTTTGCTTCATTAATAATGAAGTCAAGAGCAGCTGATGGATTAGAGGTGTAGATTGCCACGCCATCCGCATATGCAGTGATTTTAAGTCCACAGCCACCAGAGATGATAGGTTGAATATGATCATTCAAATGCAGAGAGCACAGCTATGGCTCCATGTATAGAGCAAATAGTAAAGGAGATAACGGGCATCCCTCCCGGTGCTGATATAAATCCAGAAGGGTATAGAAGATGTCCCCGCATAGGATAATTGAGCACTAGGACTTTTATATAAAGACTGTGCCCATTTGCAAAAACGATCCCCAATGCTGAAGGCAGCCATGGTGGCCCAAAGACATTCCAAATCATGCAATCAAATGCTTTCTCAGCATCTAAAATATCATACCTATATTCAAGCCAGATTTCTCTGCCACATCAAAGGCAGCAACTGCAGTGTCAACATCACAAGTAGTGTCCCGCCCAGGTATAAAACCATGCTGCTGCTGCTGCAAGACAAGATCAGACATTGGGGGAGCGAGACGGACTGCTGAAATCTTTGGGAATACTTTTGCATCAGTGTTAATGAGATATATAGCTTGATATGAGCCTTGTTCTTCTGGTGGTTTATTTTTCTTTAACAAAATAACAACATTAGTCATGTTCCAAGAACTAGGAACATGTCCACTAGCCTCAATAAGTTGGATGATGTTAAAAAAAGGAGGAACAATAATATCCTTGAAAGTTTTAAAAAATGTTAACGGGATAGCTCCATCCCCTGCCACCTTACTGGAAGGTAGCGCAGCTAGAGCTACCACGATTTCACTAAGGGTAATGTCTTCCTGGAAGGCAGAGACATATATCTCCGCAAGAACAGGCAATCTGCTGCCCTGAAGGTATCAACCAAACCCTCTTGCGTAAAAAATTTCTGGCTGACTGTAAAGGTCCTGATAAAAAGTAGAGAATTACTCCGCTATTGCGTATGGATGGGTGCATATCAAACCATCATTACTTTTAACAGAATGGATATGACTCTTGGACTTCCTATCCAAAATTTGAAGTACAAGCACACGTCCTACTTGCTCTTCATACTCATACCGAAGTGCCCGATTCCTATTGTAGCTGGCCGCAGCCTTCTCTTTTAATGTGCGCCCCAGAGTGAACCGATTTTCAATCAGAGAGAGATATAGCATCTGTTGATCCGGCCCCACAATTGCGATTTCACGAGCATGTGAGAGGTCCAATTGAGTACTTGACTGACAAAGTAATCACATGTTATTTTGGCTACTTTTGTTTTTGCTAAAAACAAACTGCTATGTAGTCCCCTGAAAAAAGCCTTAATCGAATCCCAAAGTACTGGTGCAGGTGCCATGCCGATATTGATTTGTACAAATTCAGACAGGGCTTTAGGCATACATTTAAGATACTCCAAGTTTGAAAATAGATGATGAGGAAAAGAGAACTGACACCACTGAGTCCTTGCCGCCCAGCAGTTGACAAAATAGTAGTTTAGGGTTGTGATCAGAAGTAACTTGGGCATACTTCCATACCAGCAGCTTGTAATAAACTACCACGAACAAAAAACAAGTCTATCTGGAGTAATGTCAATGTGGAGCTGTATAATAAGTATATCCTGGCTCAGATGGGAATAGTTACAAAAAACAAGAGCAACCCATCTATCCTTGCGAACTGGGTGTTGCTAATCAGCAAAAAAACAATGTTTACAAGGAACTCATTTATAAAGATAATAAGAACTCTGCAAGAAAGAATAACTTGCCTGAATAAATCAGAAAGAAAGACGATCAAACAATTTAGACCTTAATTCAATTCCAGTCAACAAAAATATTATAGAGTCGATTTCAGAGAGCTCATGCTACAATGCCTCATAGCCGCACTCACTTCAGCCGAAATGAGTATCGTTTATTTTACAGTTCTAGTAAGCATAGCACCTTTCCAAAGATGTGTATTGAATATTTACAATTTAGTCAGCAGTTTATACGTGACTTGGTGATCCTCAGTGAAGTGACCATAACCTAACAGTGCTGTACAAAATAAGTGAAAACAAGGGAGTTGGTTATTGGTAGTAGAAGAAGGAGCTCTTCACAATTCTAGTATAGAAATTGTATATATATTTTTCTTCGGCTCTCCCTTTAAAATAGTCGACGACGTTTCGACCCTCTCGCGATATGGGGTCTCTTCAGGACAGGAATTCTGGGGACGAAGGGTAGCACAAGGGTTGTACGAGCGTGGGTGTCTTCTGGGGTGAAGAATAGTAACTCAGGTGGTCCAGAAGGTAGGGTCCAGGATATTGAAAAGCCACAGATGTGCTGGTCTGCCTGAGAGAATTCAATAGTTCTTCACGATCTGATCTGGTTCCGGTGGAGAGTAATCAATTAGTTGTTCGAAAAGGTCACAATTATTTACTGGCTGCGCAGCGCCTGGGTAAGATCCGAAATTATCCTCGGTGTGAGTAATTCAATTACAGTGTTCTCACCATCACGGACCCACCTGTGAAGCGCCACACCGTCACATAATCAATTGTGACGGTGAGAACACTGTAATTGAATTACTCACACGAGGATAATTTCGGATTTTACCTAGGCGCTGCGCAGCCAGTAAATATTTGTGACCTTTTGGAACAACTAATTGATTACTCTCCACGGGAACCAGATCAGATTCGTGAAGGAACTATTGAATTCTCTCAGGCAGACCAGCACATCTGTGGCTTTTTCAATATCCTGGACCCTACCTTCTGGACCACCTGAAGTTACTATTCTTCACCCCAGAAGACACCCACGCTCGGTACAACCCTTGTGCTACCCTTCGTCCCCAGAATTCCTGTCCTGAAGTGACCCCGTATCGCGAGAGGGTCGAAACGTTGTTGACTATTTTAAAGGGAGAGCCGAAGAAAAATATATATACAATTACTATACTAGAATTGTGAAGAGCTCCCCTTCTTCTACTACCAATAACCAACTCCCCTTGTTTTCACTTATTTTGTACAGCACTGTTAGGTTATGGTCACTTCACTGGGGATCACCAAGTCACGTATAAACTGCTGACTAAATTGTAAATATTCAATACACATCTTTGGAAAGGTGTATGCTTACTATAACTGTAAAATAAACGATACTCATTTCGGCTGAAGTGAGTACGGCTATGAGACATTGTCGTGTGGGCTCTCTGAAATCGACTCTATAATATTTTTGTTGACTGAATTGAATTAAGGTCTAAATTGTTTAATCGTCTTTCTTTCTGATTTATTCAAGCAAGTTATTCTTTCTTGCAGAGTTCTTATTATCTTTATAAATGAGTTCCTTGTGAACATTGTTTTTTTGCTGATCAGATGGGAATAGAGTCCTCCATACATCACTCAAATGGTGCAGACGAGCAAAATCGAGAATGAAAACCCTGGTTTTCACCATCCGGAGAGAGGCTGGTGATTAGTGGAGCTAATACTGTAGTCAAGGATGCAGTTGAAATCACCCACCAAAAGTTCGCCAGACCACTCCAGTAACTCTAGACATAGCCAGTCGAGGATGTCTGGCTCATCCATGTTTGGCCCATACACTGTAGAAAACACATATTTAATGCCAAACAATGATGGCTGGGTAATTACTCATCTACCTCTGGGATCCACAGTAGTCTTCAATATGTTATATTCCAAAGTTCTATCAGCCAGGACGGCTAACCCACAGATAGAGACAGACTGCGATGTGTAAGCAATTAAATTGTACCCAAGATGCTTTAACAGTGATCAATCCTTATAGGCTGGATCCATCTCATTTAGAGATCCCAAGTGCGTCTTATACATTTCAATCTCTTCATGGACTAATTGTCTTTTGCTAGATAAATTTAGGCCAGAGACAATCCAACACATACATTTGAATCTACTCATTCAAAGAACCCGCAATCTCGTCAGTTTGTAAAAACCATCCAATAGACAGGGGAAACCCCCAGCCTTGTAGTGCAAAGAAAGAAATATTAAATCGTACAAAGGCAATTGACCACTTTGACTAGTTTTATCCACCATCCCAACCCACCCAATAAGAGACCTTCCCCCATCCCTAGCAAAGGAAACCATCCCTGTCCTGAGGCTGTCGATGGGCTCAACAGCCCATAGAGCCTACCCCCGTGCTCGCCCCAACCACCTGTCACAAGCTGCGCCACCTGAAGCAAAAAAGTAAAATAAAGGGGAGCGAAAAAAAGACAGAAAAGAAAAATCGCCAGGATTGGGGAAGAGGTCAGTAATTTAAAGAGAGAGAAATAAAATATAAACAAAACTCCTCCTCCCCACACAGACAAAAAAGACTTAGTTAAACAATATTATATGCATATTGGTATAAGACTACAGGAGATATAATCCCTGCTTCAGCTTGCGAAGGATCTGTGCAGCATCCTGTTCTGTTAAACATAATCATAGCTGTCCATTTTTGATGATCTTGAGCCTGGTTGGTTCTTGCAAGACCTGAGCTCCAATAGCCTTTAGTGGATCAATTAATTCTGTAAATTTCCTGCGCCTGTCCATCGTGGATTTGCAAAGGTCTAAGCGGACTGAAATTCACATAGAATCAACCACCATGGGTTAAGAGGGGCGAGCTTTGCAGAAAGTGACTGAGGTAAATCAGAATGGGAAGAGAGTTTGTTACCCTGGCGCTGTTTGTCGTTGTTTTACTGATCCAATTTATAGAAAGTCGATGCGGCCTCTGGATTTGAAAATCCATGTCCCAGTCCTAAATATCAGGAAATGCTGTCCCAAACAGCTGCACAATGAATTGACGGGGATCATCACCTTCTTTTCCTTCCGGAATGCCAAAAACATGGAGATTATTCCGTCTCTGTCGATTTTCCAAGTCCTTAATTTTAGATTGAATAGAGTCCAAGTGGTGATCGTGACCCTCAATGGACTTCTTTGCCGCTGATCCCACATCCTGTACATTGGCGACACGTTGCAGGAGTTCTGCCATTTCTCTAGAAAGGGCCAACACTTTACTAGTAACCTCAGCCAGAGATCGCTGGATAGTTGCATTATCTGCACGGACTTAGGCATAGTGTTGTTGTGTCTTTGCACACTCAGCCTGCAACAATTGCAAGATAGCAAGCAGTGATGGTTCCTGCTCGTTGTCTACTACAAAGGGACCCAATGGGG
Source organism: Calotriton arnoldi (assembly GCA_963921515.1). Classification (NCBI taxonomy): domain Eukaryota; kingdom Metazoa; phylum Chordata; class Amphibia; order Caudata; family Salamandridae; genus Calotriton; species Calotriton arnoldi. Next base: position 2,196,814 of record CAWUFW010002155.1, on the reverse strand, counting down.
CTACTGGTGAAGAACAGCCAGAGGGAACATCTCCTGATGAATAGAGACTAGTCTCAAATGGAGCTGAGTTGCCTGGGCTGTGGGTGGTGGTAGAGAGCTTCTCCCCAGACCCTTGCTTATCTGCCTTTGTCGGTTATTGAGATTCTCCCTGAACACAAGACAGGGATGAAATTAAAGCTTTCACCTCACCCTTCGACATGACCCAGTCCCGCAATGGACTGCCTTTGCCACCGTTGCACGCAGTCCGACTCCTGCACCGCAAAGGGGTACATTTGCCACACTGTGCACTTTTTTTAAGCTTCTTAGCGTTAGCTCGACTGCTCTTGGTCAGCTGATTAAACTGTTTTACTGTGGTAGCCGCCCCAGTCTATGCTGCACTCTCCTCTATTGTACTCAAAGTTATATCCACATCAGCAGCATTGACAGCATCAGTGTTTGAGCTGGGCTCTTGTGCGGAGGCAGAGACTATGACTGCAGAAATGGAAGTTGAGAAGTGAGAGGTCCCATCCAGCTGAGAAGAAGACAACTCAAGTGAGGAGACACTTAGCTGGCTACCACCATGCACCGTTTCACCTATCACAGTGTCAGCGTCAGCTCCCAGTGCGAAATCAACTGCATGCATAGCCCCCTTAGTACTCACATTTTAGTCAGTAGTCATCTGTTTGATGGGGCTCTGGTGGAGTGGCTGTATAGGAACTTCAATGGGATTAGAAGGCCTCATCCTGAGATCCCACAATAATGTTGCCTTCTGCAATCATTGCAGAACCTTTGGGGCAGCAGCCATTAGTATATTCACTAAAGTGGATTCATCCCCCAAGGCCGGTGTCTCGTTAGAATGCCCCTGCAATATGCTGATTTCTGACCCAGACTTAAGTAACTTTAAAATCAGGCACCCAACCAACGATGTCTCACCGTCCATTCCATCAGGGCCAGTGTAATTGGATTCAGCACAAACCTTGAGTGAGTTACGGGCTCCCCGGCCACCACAAAGAGAGTTGAAGTGAGGCGGTGCCATGATGCAGCAGCTCAGGGTCCAGCCCCTGGCAGCTGCTGAGCCGAAAATAGCCGAATACCTGAAACAAAGGAGTACAGAGAAGCCACGCCGCCCCAACTTAAACAGCTGCCACATATGCCGTCAGGTCCTCCAGATCAGATCAGGAGACTGACGGTAAGCAGAGGAGATTCAGTCAGTCTGAAGCAGGGCATCAAAACAGCGATCAGGCATTGCACAGGAGCATCAAGGAGCTCTCATCGGCGAGTTCAACCGGCCATCTTCCCCACCCAAAATTCAGGTTTTTGCTAAGAAAAAAATGGTTACTGAAAGTAGTAACCTGATTGCTCTATTATGCTGTTTGATTGGCAGCAACAAGTAATATACCAAGTAAAACAAATATTGACAAAGCCAATAGGTCTCGCTCCTGACACCTATTGGCTTCGCCAAGGCTTTTTCTCCAGGTGGGCTCTGGGTATGCACACAAATAAATGGCAGCTTCCTTAGAATGTTTTTTTTTCTTAAAATAAAAACAAACTAATTTAAAGGAGGATCAGCTCATGCATATTGTTAACTTGGTTCTATAAAGAGCTAAATATCACGCTTCTGACATTTACAAGTCTGTAACCAGCAGGTTTTACTTTTACCTAGTTTACTGGAACTCAGCTTTGCCAAACTCAGAAAGATGGAAGGCAGAGCTGGTCATCCTGGGATTGAAACTCTTGACTTTATGATCACTGCTTATGTCAGTAGCAACAATTTAACTCACTGAGCCATCCAGCAGTCAACATTTTAATAAAATATGGCAGTTTAAATCAGACTATCATTTTCATCCACAAAACAACCTTCATTACAATTGTTTTCATCATCCTAGGTTCTTTCTACTCTCCAGTCCTATGTAGCTACCACTGAACTATCTTGTCCCATGCACAGCATCCTCTAACATACATCAGCTACTGATTACTTCCTATTTTCATATCTTTCTCCCTCTCGTCTAAGGCAACCCACATTTTGCTTAATCAAAAGATGGACTTTCTTTGATGACCTCCATAGAGATCTGGGGGGGGCCAGGTCAGTGGCTACTGGTGACCTTTCAAAGTGGTGAGGATAATATTTGTCCCAAATTCGCATGTGTCAGCTTTACATTTTCTGGAAGGCTTTGTGGATGTTTTCTCCCCCTGAGAAAAGTTGAACACAATGGGGTCGAATAGTGCACAGGGCACTTAACAAATATTCCATACCTTTTATGGTGTGTCAGTAAAATTAAATGCTTACCAGAAGCTGACTCAAGCTTTTCTTTAAAATTGCTAAGGGCTCACCTGCCCAGATGTTAAGAATTACCTCCAGTGTGCCATTGCCAGTATTTTGTCAAGGGTGCCACACATGCACCTTCGGTGCCCCCTTATGCTAAAAATTATGTTGAATATGCTGGTTCTAGAATTTTGCCATTGGTGTAGCCTTATGGGACTCTCACTTACACCATGAATTACCTCCAATACCCAATGCCACAATGTTGCCATGGGTTCCCACAATAAGCCAAGTATATCTTAAGTGTACCATGATCCGCTGCAGACTCGTAAGCCTAACACATTCACACATACACTTTCACTCTCATTCATTCCCCCTAACTTACATTTCCTCACTCAGTCTCACGAATACTCATTAACTTACTATAACTCCCCCTTACTGATTCTATTTCACTCACTCACACGCCCCCACTCACTGTTTCATACTTGTAAGAAAGTGGATTATTGTTTGACCTGTCAGCCATAGGGCGGTCTTCCCCCAAACCTTTTGCCTTACTCTGATCTTGTTTTTGCTGGCCTTAGGACTCTGTGCACTTTACCACTGCTAACCAGTGCTTACTCCTTAAAACATGGTAACATTGGCTTATCCCAAATTGCCATATTTAATTTACTGATAATTCCCTAGTAAAGTGTTACTACATGTACGGGCCTGTAAATTAAATGCTCCTAGTGGGCCTGCAGCACTGATTGTGCCACCCATTTAAGCAGTCCTTTAAACATGTCTCAGGCCTGCCATTGCATCCTGTCAGACCCCCCAGGATACTGCAGCTTGGTTTGGCAAAGTTTGCGGCCACAAAAAAGTAAAATTGAGGCCAAAAAAATGCAAAATTTGTGGTATTATTGTGTGACAGGCCTAGCCAGCAAACCAGCACTGCGCAGCCAGCGTGACCTGGGCAGCGAGATGTCTGATGCCAGAGAGAGTGCAGAATACAATTTTAAAATCTGCACTCTCTCTGGCACCATCCTGACACATTGTTTTCCAGCAAGTCACACATGGTGCTGGAGGGAGCTGTTAATGTGCCCTCCTGAAACCTTCTCAATGTAAGGTGGAAGGAGAGTGGAGGGGGCTACTGTAACAGCCTCCCGCAGCAGCATTTGTTTCACACTGCCGGTGATGCAGGAGGTTTGGTGGAGAAAGATGAAAGGGGAGGAGGGGGAAAAATAAAGAGCTATAGGGGGAATGGGAGAGGTCAAGGAAATAAAGATTACAGGGGAGAGGGGCAAGATGATGCCTGCGAGGCAGGGGGGCTGGGGACGAGGAGAAAGACTGACAAGGGAGGCCATAATGCTCATTTTTTGTGTCCTGGTCACCAGCAGTTTTCCTACTTTTTAACAGGTCCGGTGGTACTTGTTTTGGACTACTTGGAGGCAGGCTCTGCTGCCATGATATTCAAAGTGGCATTGAAGAACAGGAGAGAGGGAATGAAAACACCTCTCTCTCCTGCTCATCCTCCTTTTATTGACCCAGCACAGCAGCACAGGGTCATTAAAAGGAGGGCAAACTAGGCTTCAAAGTTTATTTTAGGTGATTTACGGGGCTTTTGTAAAAATTGCAGGATTTTTTCAAAAGTCCCAATTTCACGATTTGTTTGCAAATTACAAAATCACAAAATCCTGGAGGATCTGGCCTGTGTGTGCAGTTTTAAACTGCCTTTTCAACTTGGCAAAATAAACCTTTGCCAAGCCCAAACCTTCTTTTTAATGCATATAAGTCACCCATAGAGTAGACCCTGAACAGCCCAGAGGGCAGGGTGCATTGCATTTAAAACGCTGGATATACACTTTTATGCTTTACATGTCCTGGTAGTAAAAACTCCTAAATTAATTTTTCACTATTGCAAGGTCTGACTCATTGAAGTTGCCTTATTACATTTAACAAGGATGTCTTCCAAATGGGAGCAGGTAAACAGTTCATGTTTGGTCTTTTCTGAACTGTAATGAAAAATCCTCTTTGATGGTAAAGTCAAATTTTGAATTACAATTTTGAAAATGCTCCTTTTAGAAAGTTGGCATTTTCCTGCCTTAGTCATTTAGTGCTTGCAGCCTGTCTCTAGGTCAAATGATTGGGTGTAGTTGGCAGTTGGTCTTTATGCATTCCTCCTAGACAGCCACACACAATAGAGAGCTTAGGTGTGCACCGATGGGCCATCACTGGAAGGATGGGTTGATGGAGCTGGGCATAGCCCTACTTACACTTGAAAAGCCTGTGTCCTGCCTTCACACAAAGGGTTGCATACCCTCTGTAGTTAGTCTGGAGCCAGGGAAGGGGAGGCAGGAAACCTGAGCACTACAAAAGGAATCTTCTAGAAGATTCTCCCACTTCAAAGAAGGCAGCAGGTATAAATATTGGACCTCAGACACCAACTCTTCAGTACACATCTGGACTTGTAGAAGACTCTGCAAGGAAGAAGAACTGCTGTGCTGCTGGAAGAAGTGTCATTCTGCTAAACTGAGGGATGTCTGCCCTTCTGTGCAGACCATCTGAATTGCTACCATCCTTAATGGGTGAGAAGGACTGGTCCTGCTCCCACTAGCCAGGACCACCAGAGTGCCTCCAAGGGCTAGTCTCTTGTAACCAGCTCCTGGACTCTGCATCTGTGAGTCCTAACCTGCCTCACAGATGCAGCCTAGTCCTGGGACCTTGGGCGTGGGCTTGAAGGTGGTCTGCATGCCCATCTGTGGATCCAGTAGTACTGACTCATCTCCTCTGCTGTGCGAAGCAATCCCAATCAGAACCGATGCATGACCTTTGGTGCATGGACTCTCCCGGTGCCAGGACTTTGCATTGTGCAGCGCCTCTTCGGAACTGCCACAGCGCAACTCATCCTTGAGGCATGTTCTCACATCACAAGCCTCGACCAAGATCCAGGACTTCACATCGCTGGCTCGCAACGTCTTCAGAACTAGCCAGTGCGTGCCGCATACTCGACACAGGACTCCGCATCGCTAGCCCCCCTCATCTATGGCCTCCTCGATGATGATGCAGGACCTCGCATCACCACTTTGCAGCTACCCAGAACTGATACTGCGCAACACATCTCCGACCCTAACCTAGCATCGCCTTAGGTGCATGACGTATCCTCGATGCAGGACCACTCAAAATTTCGCAGCCAGGTTTTAAGGTACTCGTGTACAGTGGGCCCAAATGGATCCCTGTTGCTGCCCCGTGCCCCATAGTGGTTGGCCTGAACCTGTGACTTTGTTCCAGTCTGGTATCACCAGATAACAACAGTCGGAGCTTGTGCTTTTAGGCGGTATTTTCACTTCATCTTCAAAATTGCAGATCTCCAGTTCTACTCATCAGATTTTTGTTGTTCTAGGCTTGTTATATTTATTAAATATTGCTCTAATATTCTAATGTGGTGTACAATCCCATTTTGTGTTGTGTTTTCACTTTGTTACTGTTTGAAGTGTTGCACAAATACTTTACACATTGCCTCTAAGTTAAGCCTAACTGCTCTGTGCCAAGCTACTAGAGGGTTGAGCACAGGTTAATTTAAGGTTTGTTTGTGACTTCACCTGAAAAGTATTGTGCTTCCTGTCTGAGTAGGGTTTCACCCCCCTCAACCAGTAAACACATTTCCTACAATTATTATTTGGGGTGGGTGGTCGCCCTCCTCAAGGAATAATAACACCAACTTGTCAGATGAACCCTAAAGTCTGTCACTAAACTAATCTGAGCTTAAGACCCTAGCAGCTGTGGCGCCAAGCAGACTAGTGTAACTTTGGGCAAAATGTCAATTGCTGATGCTTTACCAGAACAGTATTAAAGTAAAAATACCCAAAAATTAAAAACTCAAACTAAATTAGAAAAATGGAGCAAAATGTAATAAACAAACACACCAAAGCAACAAACATCCAATAAGGTATACCAGAGATGTACATGTTTTATGTTATAAGTAAAATAGGCTGACCAAGATGGAGTGCAGGTAAGATATACCAAGCATACTCATCCTGGTTGATGATTTTACCTTCTGACTTATTTTTTTTTTATGAAGCTCAATGTCCTCCAGCAGGGCGACCTGAAGCATTATCCGAGGAGAGTGCATCAAAATCAGACAAATTTGCTCTGAGGTCCCACAGACAGCTCCAGAGGTCTTGGAAGTCTAAAACTTTACAAAGTCCCAACATTTCAGGGTTTTGCATCAGCTCCTCTAGCTACCTCAGGAACAGAACTCAGGGGCCAGGACTCACTCTAGCATTCACAACCGGCAAGACCCAGTCTAGGTCCAGTTGGTATGGGTCAACTCGTAATGTAAGGGAAAATCCCTCTTGTTGCTTGTTGTATCCCTGTAGCTGCGCTGGAGGTCAGCCAACTGAACCTTGGAATCCACTTCTTTGTCCTGGCTATAAGACAGAACAGGTTCAGTCCTTCTGGGCTCCTCTTAGGTTGCAGCAGGCAGGGTCCAGTTCTCTTTTGATCTTCCGCAGGTCCAGAAAGTGTTCTGGCGAGGGTTCCTTGGAGTGCCGCGTTCATGGGTAGTCAGTGGTTGAGGATGATTCCTGGACACTCACTAACCAGAAGGGGAAAAAGTTCCTGAGGGCAGTGCTACCCACATTTTCAGCAGTTCCTGTTTTTCCTATTGCAACTTATCCCACAATGCCCTTCACTCCTAAAGTCCGAGATGGGAAAACCCTTTCTAGCATGTGCAGACCTCTTGTGTCCACCCAGAGGTGCGGTCAGGGAAATGAGAAATCCCCTCCCCTAAGTCCACTCCACACCAGTTCTGGGGGTAGCTTCTCTCACACTGGTTTGGTACCAGCCCAGCAAGTGTGGGCCTTGGCGACAAAGACCTTCAAGACTTTCCCTTCTTCAGGTCTCCCCTTTCACTAAACTATCAATTGGCAGTGCTGGACTTGGCCCTTTCTACAGGGTAATCCCCAAATATTTTACCTTCACCCTCCTGTTTTCTGAACCCATTTGTGTTGGTATTTAGGACTCTGCACACTTTTTTTACTGATAACCAGTGCTAAAGTGTGTGCTCTCTCCTTTAAAATTGGTAAAATTGGCTTACACCCAATTGCCACATTTAATTTACTTGTAAGTCCCTAGGAAAGTGAAGTTATATGAAAACAGGGCCTGTAAATTAAATGCTACTAGTAGGCCTGTAGCACTTATTGTGTCCCCCACTTCAGTAGCACTTTAAACATGTCTCAGGCTTGCCATTGCAGCCTGTGTGTGCAGCTCTGAAACTGTAATTTCGACCTCGCCAAATAAAACTCCTGCCAGGCTAAACCTTCCTTTTGTACAGATAAGTAACCCCTAGGGTAGGGCCTAAACAGCCAAGTAGTTAAAAAGGTGGACATATATTTTTAGATTTTATAGGACAGCATTAGGTTAGCAGATCTAAATTTTAAGTTTGGTGCGTAAAGAATTGTATAAAACCTTCTTTACTGGTAAAGTAGGATTTTGAGTCACAATTCTGAAAATGCCACTTTAAGAAAGTTGCCATTTTCTTGTCCTAACCAATTGGTACCTGCAGCCTGTATCCTAGGTTACATGACTAGATGTATCTGGCAGTTGGTCATTGTGTGTTGCTCCCAGACAGTGAGACAGAAGGGAATAGGTGTTGGCTGGATGGCCCATCTTTGACTTGATGGGCGGAGGAGCTGTCTCCTACCACACTTGCACATCACAAAGGCTGTGCCTGAGCACATTCGCAAAGGGTTTGACACCAGTCTTATGTGAACCCAGACAAGTTGGTATCAGGGCTGGAAGGCAGGAAATTCCAAGCACCTCTGTGGTGTACACCTCCAGAACCTTTTTCTACTTCAAAATGGCCATGAGGTATAAAAAAAAGAACCCTCAGACTCAACACTTCAGTATACCACTAGACCTGTGGAAGGCTCAGAAGGACTGCTTTGCCTCTTTGTAAGAAAGGCTGCTACTCTGTTGCCTTGCTGCCTTGTTGCCCTGCTGCCTGAGTGAAAGGACTAATCCTGCATCTTGAACCCAGGACCATCAGAGTGAATCCAAGGGCTAGTTGGCTGGTCTCCTGATCACAGCCTCAGGGAAAGAAAGGTTCCAACCACCTTGAACCCAGCATCTGTACTCTGTCTGCTGGTAATCCTACTCCTCAAGTGGTGCCTTCCCATTCCTGAACACTTGTAAGTGGGCCTGAAGGTGTTATGCCAGCCCTGTTGTGGTCCTATGAAGCAGAACCGAGGCAGTGCTAAGCATCTCCTCACAGCCACATCAGACCGCAGCAGCATGATGCATTCCTGGCATTGGACCTCGCATCGCAGCCCAACAGCTTCTTCAAAACCTCCAGTGTACAATGCTTCTTCTAAGTAAGTCTTCGCATTGCAAGCCCCTCTTCAACAGCAACTTGGATGTCAATGCAGGACTCCGCTTTGCAGCCCCACAACTCCTCTGACCCACCACAGCGAGATGCATCTTCGACACTGGTTCTCGTAATACTCCACAAACCAGGATCCAAGGTACTTTGTTCAACGGGCCTAACTGGGACCCTGAATTCGGCCCGCACTCCATTGTGGGCATTCTGCACTTGAAACGTTGAACCAGTCTGGCGCAACCAGATAAAGTTGCTGCTTTGTGCTTCTAGGCACTATTTTTACCTAAATCTTTAAATTGCATGTCTCCGGCTCTACTGATTGGATTTTTGTTGTTTTGATCTCAAATAAGTGTGCGGGATTTTTCTTGTGCTGTGTTTTCACTTTATTACCAGATGAGAACCCATGGAGAGGTGCTTTTCCCGACCATTACTACTTCAATCTTGTTTGAGTTCAGTTTGAGGCAATTGGATTTCATCAAGGTGGGCACTTCTTTCATGAATGTGGTGAACTTGTTCCCAGTGTTGGGTATTTCATCCCAGAGGGACAATATCAGTATCAGTTGTGTGCTGTCAGCGTAGGTTGCTATGTTTATGTTGTGAGATCACATGAATTCGGACAGAGGGGTCATGTAGATGTTGAAGAGCATTTGGATGAGCGAGGAGCCCTGGGGGACTCCGCAGATAATATCCTATGCTGCAGATGAGTGGGGACCATGTTGACAGTTTGGGTTCTTCTGGTGAGGCATGAGCATATCCATTTGAGGGTGTGTTCATGGATGCCTGCTTCATGAAGTTATCAAATTAGGATGTGGTGGGAGACTATGTCAAAGGCTGCTGATAGGTCTAGAAGGATGGGGAATGCGGCTTCCCCTGTCGGGGATCATCCAGATGTCACATGTAGCTACTTTAAGGGTGGTTGCAGTGCTGTGGTTGGGCCTAAATCCTGATAGTATGGCATTGAGAAGCTGGTGTTTGGCATGGTGGTTGGAGCAATGCTTGTTGATGGATTTTTCCAAGACTTTGCTGGGATGGAAAGGAGCGATATCAGTTGGTAATTGGTGAGTTTGGTCGGGTCGACTGAGAGTTTATTTAGGAGGCTGTTGATTGCTGCGTGTTTCCATGGTTCTGGGACGGTGACTGTACTGATGAAGGTGTTGGGGATAGGGGTGAGGGCCTCGCAGATAGGGATTGCTCCTTTGTCAAATGAATTGTGGGGGTAGGGGTCTGCAGGAGCCCTGGAGTGAATGACCTTCATGATGATTGTAGTTTCATCTGTGCTAATGGTGTCCCATATGGTGATTGTATTGACTTTCTTGACCAAATGGGCAATTTAACACAGAGGATTGATATAACTAGAGGAGTCAGACAGGGCTGTATCCTGGCTCCTCTGTTATTCACCCTCTATATCAATAACCTAGATTTGGTCTTGGTAGCACTGCCAGGGATATCCCTCGTGTGGGGAATCGTTTGATCCCTGCATTACTTTATGCAGACGATGCGGCCCAATTGGCATGTACTGCGGAGGGGCTCCAGCATTTGTTATCCTCATTTGCCAAATGTAAATTTTTCCAAGTCACATGTCATGAGCATGGGAGAAAGGCCCAGTAAAATTAAGACGTTTAGGTGTGACGGAAATGAAATAACCAGGGTCTCCTCATTTCCGTACCTAGGTGTCTTGTTTGATGAGAGGTGTTCTTGGGCCCCGCAGAGGAGGGCAAAGAAAATCGCCATGGCACGCTCCTCAGGTGCGGTACTTGATTTTGCTCGAAGGTTGGGTGCCAAACCAATGAAGGCAATGATACAGATATACAAATCCAAGTGTTTTGCCATTGCAAATTGTGGATCCGATATTTGGGGGTATAGAAATTGCATGGAACTTCAATTGGTGGAAAACAAATTTTTAAGAAGCCTGCTCTCAGTCCCCCAGTCCACGCCCTTGTTTTCAGTCCATGAAGAAATGGGTGTTGGTTAGTGTCTGACTTAATCAAAATGGCCCCTTTTCTTAAATGGATTTCGATCTGGTGTAACCCAGAATTAGTGCTGAACCAAGAGATTATCCGTGATTGTATCGCACTGGACAGGGCTAGCAGTATTCCATGGTTTAGTCGTGTGAGCAGCATAGCAAGGGTGCTGGGTCGCCCAGAGGTCTTTGACAACCCTGAAATAATATGTAAAAAAGATCTGGGGTGGGCAAAGATTTCGTTTTTGCGTTTAGCATCCGCAGAAAGAGAGGCAACCGAGCTATCAAAACCAACAGTCCGTGCCTATCAGATCTTAAAAACTTCTTTAATGATGGAGCCTTATTTGGACATAGTCACTAAGCCTCGACATCGCTTTCTCCTGACGAGGTTTAGGTTTAACCTTTACACTTTTTATTGGCCGAACTCCTTGGCTGGAACAAGTCAGAGGATCTGAGACCCTGTTCTTGTGATAGTTTTTCGAGGCAAGATACTCTGCATTTTGTAATGTTTTGTGACCACTACTTGCGGATTCGGAAGCGTTTTATTTTTCCAATTTTAAAAGATAAAGGCTTTGTGCAGGTTAGACCAGCCTTAACGTATCTACAGATGTTGAATAGCCCTTGGGAAATTTTTAATATCGCTAGTTTTATAGTTGCAGCAGTTAGAGCAAGGAGAAAAAGAAATTAAATCGTAATTGCTCATTTCTCTGTATAATGGATTCTCCCTTTTATATTATGTATTTTATATTTCACTGCTGAATTTTTAGAGTTGTATTTTATTAATTATGGATTTTGAGTGTTATATGTTTTGTACGTGTTGGGTATTTTAACATGCTTTTATGATTTTGAATAATCGAATAAAGTGATTTTGACTGACTGAGTCAATTTAATGTAATGTATTGACTTTCTTCATCACTGGGAGATTTCTGGAGAGGGTAAGGTGGCCTGGTTGCAGGAGGAAGTTGCTGTATATGGTTGCGATCTTGTTTCAAAAGAAGCCTGAGAGGCTGCTGCAGAGATCTTGTGATGGGATGATGTTTCCAGTGACAGCTGTGGATGCGGTAAAGTCTTTGACAATTGCGAAGATTTCTTTGCTGCTATTGGAACTGTTGTTTATTCAGTTAACTAGGACCTTCCCCTTGGTTTCTCGGATGAGTTAGTGGTACCTCCTCTTGGCAGGTTTTAAAGCATCTTTTTCCACTTCCCCTTTTCTGGTCCTCCTTCTGCATTCCAGTTGTTTGCAGTGTTGCTTGCTCATTGTGAAGTCTGTGTACCAGCTGGCTTGTGTTCTGGTTTTTGCTGTGTTACTTCGTTTCATGGGGACCAGAGTGTTGGCGCAGTCAGTGATCGACTTCTTGAAGTTCTCGATGTTGTGTGCCCAAGGCCTGTGGGTTCTGGTATTTCTCAGGTAGAGCCGTAATTCATCCAATCTTCCTCTTGTAGGTTGTTCCAGTGTCGGCATAATGGGCCTGCTATGGTTAATGGATGTCTGGTGTAAATCTGACTATGGGGTGGTCCGTCCAGGTGATGGGTCTTGGTGTGTTGATCATGATGCTGTTGAAAGATGTGAAGACAGACTCTAGTATGTATTCAGCAGCAGGGATGGGCTCCTTAATGCGTTGGGTTAGTCCCAGATTTCTGAGGTTGTCTAGACGGACAGCTAAGTTGGGGGTCGGTCCTGTCTTCAAGATGGAAACCAAGGTCCCCTAAAAGGATGAAATCACTGGTGTCGAGGACTCGGGGGGCAATGAAGTCTGTGATAATATTTGTGAAGACATCTTGGGGCCTGAGGGATGGTAGACTAGGGTTCCACCCAAGGTGACATTTTCTGCGATTTGTAACTGAAAGTTGAAGTGCTCCATGTAGTGTGGTCTGGCTTCAGCTGAGGGGGTGCAGTTGAAGGTGTCTTTGTAGACGATGGCAATTACTCCTCTGGGCTTGTTTAGGCAGTCTTGCCTGGTGATCTTGTATGTGGCAGGAACAGTAGTGGCAATGTGTGGCGTTGAAGCTGAGGTCAGCCATGGGATCCAGGGTGACGTCATCCAGGAGATCTCAGAATAAACGGGTATTGAGGTACATGCATGTAAAAAATGTTAAAGGAGTGCAGGTGTATTTGTTGGTATTATGGTCAAGCGCTTGCTGGGTATCTGCTGGCAGGCTAATACAAACCTAATACAAGTTAGCCTCAAGGAGCTCCAGACAGGGGAAAGGTAACGATCTAAAATTTACTTTTCAAAACAATTTATAAAAAATTCAAATTCACTAATGGATTGGACTTTCAATAAATATGAAAAATAGTCATTGAATGACTATCTAAGCTGTTTCCTTTCAAATGTTACAGATTAAAGTTTGTAATCTGTACTTTGACATTTTCTAGGATCCAGCCACAGCCCTGCTAGGAAAAATAACTTTAGAGAGCTAGTCAATGGAGGAACATGCCAACTTTAAATTGCACATTTCAGGCAAACCACCCTTGTGGGTGCCAAGATGTACCTAGGGGGTGACTTATTGTTATTTAAAAGCTGGGTTTACTGCCTGTCAAAAAGAGTTATTTTTACAGATTTGGCAACAGATTTTTAGGCTGCTGCAATCAGGCCACCTATGGTAGGCCTAACGCCATGTTTTACAGGCCAACCTCGTGTGGATGGCACCATAAGTGTCAACGTGCTAGGCTGCGCCACTCACCTGAAGTTCAGATGAGGTGATGCTGTATCCCCTATCCACCCAAGCACAAACCTCAGCGTAAGATGATAGACTCTGTGCTGACATCAGTACCCGAGGGGAAACAGGAATGGAATTGACAAGAGAGAGAGAGAGAGAGACAATGAGCAGGTTCTATTTCACCTGGTCATGGCACGACTGCATCAGCACTGATCACTGTTCATCTGCTTCAGTAGCGTATGATGTTGCAGAGATACTGCACTGGGCATCTGTCATTAAAAAATAGACAATTAACTCTGGCTCCTCATAAATGCACTCATATTATACATTAGTCTAAAGTTGTCTGTATCTCACCCCTAAATGCAGAGTGTATCGCCTAGAAACTGCACCCTGTTCTTTTTAGGATTTGTATGCTTGAGGGGTTCATAGAGTACACAACATGCATTGCAACAATGCATTTGACTAAGAACAGCTGGAGCGGTTGAATTGTCCGCCATCTCTCTTGAAATATGATCATGAACAAGGAAACATGGGATACATCATGACATCATCACAAGTTGCATAGTAATCATGTAAGTCCTTGGACAATGTTTGATACCGGTCCAAACTTATGCAATAAACCTCTGATCTTCAAAGTGTGTCTCTCTGTAGCACTAGCAATAACATTTAATTTGCTTTTATCATGTGACACTATGGGGCATATTCTAAAGAACGTGTGATAACCGTCGCAAAAGTAACTTAACGCAACCTTCAACATCGCAGTCTATCGTGGGAAATTTACACCGTGTTAACCAAGTATTCACAACACGGCGGTACCATGCGATAGTCTCCAGATAACGCGTCAACTGACCGCGTTAAAATTAACGCCACGCCGCAAGAATGCAAAACACGAACGCAAAAAGGCTGCGATGAGGCCAATCGCGATACGAAAATCAGCGAAAACCAGCTACAGGCCTGCAATTCACACGCGTCACGTGGGAACAATCACCATAAAAGTAGAAAAAAACCAGACAAACATGCCAAACAACAGCGAAGCACAATGGACGTTGCCGGAGCAAGTACGGAGGAGAACCAGAACCCCACAAGCCCCCCGGAGGACCATCCTGGGACTTCGGGGTCAGGGAAGGGCAAGGACAAGAAGAGTAGGAAGAAGAGGTTCAGTCTGCAGGAAAACAGGATCCTGATAACGGAGGTGATAGAACACCATCAACAACTGTTCGTCACCTCCACTGTGTCATTGGCAACAAAAAATGGAACATGGCAGTCCATCGTGGACAAGGTGAATGCAGTTGGAGTGCTGAAGAGGACAATGGACGAGGTCAAGAGGCGCTGGAATGATGTCAAGCACAAAGCCAAGCTGAAACTCGCCAACAACCTGAAGGCAGCAATGCAGACTGGAGGTGGGAGCCCAGCGCCACAGGAGGAGCTGGACAACATGGAGGAAATGCTGTCCACAGTCATCAGTGGGGAGACGGTGGCAGGAGTTGGGGGTCCGGACACTGCTCAACAGGACCCGACACAACAGCAACAGGGTGAGTAACGACCAGGGCCTGGGGGGACGGGGGGAGATGGGCACAATGGCACACATGCACAATTAAGTTGAGCACATCTGCGGACAAACCATGCCCCAGACCACCAACTCCCACCAAGAGACCAATGTACCCAAGTATGCAACATGTCAGCACTGTACAAGCACAGAAGTCAAAGGCACACCACATGAAAGGGATAAGGGGCAGCAAAATCTGAGCTGCAGGGACGACTCCCCCAAAATGCAGCACACACATCACATGCAGAGCACATCTACATTGACAACGATGTGACACAATCCACAAAACACCTACAACAGAACACAGGACACAACTGGTGCCGCTTGGGTGCAGACACTGGCCAATCACATTTGGCATTGCAGGGAAATGTGAGTTGATAATGTACAAGTACAAAGACACACACGTCTGTTGTCGAAATGTCCACTGTCCCCCATCAAATAGGCAGCTCCTCCCAAACAGCCACAATGTACCCAGTCACTCAGTCTGTATGAAAACATGTACAATGCGACAACACACATGTGGACACATTGTTAAACTGCATCTCCCCTTCACATTGCAGAGGGAGAATCAACACCTCCTGCAGAGCAGCCTGACCCTCTCTTCTCTGGAGACAAAGAGGACCACCACAGCTTCGACTCTGATGCCCTCCAACTGCTCGTGGACAGCCTACGCAGCCCACTTCCAGGAGCTGGGCAGCCCAGCTGCTACGAGGAGACCCCACCCCTGCACAGACCACACAGCAGGCAGCACCCACCACCACTGCTGCCTCCCAGGACCCCCACGAAGAACACATGGCCTTCCAACGCTGTGTTTTGGGGTGCCAGGAGAATCTGGCTGAACAGGTGCGGGTGGGCTTCGACCGCATGGCAGACAAACTAGATGCCATACGTGGGTGTCTAAGTCCCATCAGGGACCACTCACGGTCCCTAACGGACACCCACAGTCCGCTCCATGCTCTCCAATGGACCATGGCTGACATCACTGGAGCCCTGGATCAGAGAATAGTACAACTGTCCAGTCAGAGTGGCTCTAGCGATGTCACACGGGAGTTGGGAAACATGCAGAGGTTAATGGAGACCATGGAGCGGGCGAATGCGGAACGAGCGGCTGCCACGGCTGCACACCAGCGAGAGGTAGCTGGGTTCCTCAATGACCTCAGGACCATCCTCATGGCATTGCTGCCACAAGGCCTGGCGCGGATGCATGCTGCTGCCACCACTCCATCCACATCTCCGCCCCCTGAAGTGACAGTGCCACACAGTGCGGCAGACCTTCCACCTCCAGCCACTGATGTGTCACTGCCACACAGTGCTGGAGACAGAACACCACCACCCACACGTGAGGCACATGAAACAGCAGAGGACGAAGATGCGGATGATTCTGCCCTCGTGGTAAGAAGGACGCAGAAGCATGCATCTCATCCCTAGGCCCAGCTTCAGTTTGGTACTGCCCTCTGCATCATCACCTTCCACTGTCCCCAGATGCACTCTGCGACACTCACCTTGGACCACGACATGGACTGCCATATGCTGTTTGATCGCCATTGACACAGCAATCAGACTGCGGACTGAACTCTTCCTCTTCCTTTGGACTTGTCATTCCCTGAAGGACCCTGGCTGGCCCTCCACGGGACAACATCGTCATGTGGGGTTTGCATGGCCCTGTACAGTTCCATATGCAACACTCCACTGAATGTGCATTAAACATTCATATTCACACAGATGTGTCATGTCTATGGTCTTTCAGGTGTGGAAGTATGGATGAATGTAGGCTCACTGGACTCCTCTTACGTCCATGTGGCTCATGTCATAGAACAGGGGTCACAGGGTGACACATTGCCCAATGCGGTCCGGGTGGCGCTGACACAACAACAGGGACACATGCAAGAGTTACTTCCTTGTCCAGCCCAGTACGGAACCACGCCCAGGGCCCCGGGGTCATTTACAAACCCTTACGCTGGACTGGCATACGCCAGGCCAGCCCACTCCGCTTACGCTCACAGGGGGGGGACGGCAACGCTACATGTCCCATGTCTTTCCTGTAGTGATCTGTTGCTCACAGGTCTAGTTGTCAGCATGCCACAG
This sequence comes from Calotriton arnoldi, assembly GCA_963921515.1. Classification (NCBI taxonomy): domain Eukaryota; kingdom Metazoa; phylum Chordata; class Amphibia; order Caudata; family Salamandridae; genus Calotriton; species Calotriton arnoldi. The sequence goes on along the minus strand of CAWUFW010002155.1, from coordinate 2,179,968 downwards.
CCACTCCCTCACGGCTAGTTTACACCCACACCACACGCGTCATAGGACATGTGACCCTGCCAATAAAAAGGGCCGGGCACACGTACTCAACGCCATTTCCACTCTCTATCTGGGTGCATCCGTGTGGTGTTAATGTAGGCATGAGGGCCTCGGGCCCTGCAACATCACATTCCCCAGGACTGGAGGTGACATGATGGCATCCGCAACACGATACCCAATCATACAGGGTCCATGACTTTGGGACACATACTTGGTGGCACCGGATACATTGCGGCCGGCACAGGCACACCGCCACGGGACGGTGACTTTGGGTGCACTGAGGTAGGGGCACCTTAAGTGCTGTGCGGGTGTGCAGCCTGCGATGATGCCCCGTCCCGGCCGTCCAGACTGCTCAGGATTTGTGTGCCCTGCTGGAACGCAGTGTAGGCCAGAGCCAGCGGGCAGCACGGGCCTACCGCCACGTGGCGTCGCATCCCGGATCACAGAGTTAGTGGCACCTCAAGGGCTGAGCGGATGTGCAGCCTGCGATGATGCCGGGTGCACTGGTATGTCCTCTGCCATGGCGAAATCAAGACCCAGAATCATATGTGAGACCTGGTGGCCTGCGGAGTGGGGCTGCATGATGTGGAGGGTGCCATGTCCGCGGGCCCCGGGCATGTGGCTTGCAGCGGCACGTTGTGGGCCCTCATTGCTACACGCCAAGGGTGGAAGGTGAGCAGTGAGGCCTGGGTGCGCAGGGGCGGGCATGCACCGCTGGGCGGTGGGAGGGGCTGGGGTACATCTGCCTGGGTGCCCAGGGGCGGACAGGCGATGATGTCTTGTGCAATTGTATGTACTTTGCCATTCATGTATCTGGACTCTGTTTCAGATGACGGATCTGTTTCAGATGTGTGACCTGGTGAACTGCACTACATACCGGCACATGGTTAGAGACACACCGGTGGCAGCAGGTGAGCAGTGTGGCCTGGGTGCGCATTGTTGGCACTCTCTCTCCCTGTCCATCTCTTCTGTTATCTGTGTCTCGCTCCCCCTCTCTGTCCGTCTTTCTCTCGCTCCCTCTCTTTCTCTCTCTCTCTCTCCTTCGCTCTCTCTCTGTCCTTTGATGTGCGCAAGACACACCTTCTCATCATGATTATTGTCTTGCAGGCTGTGACCTACGGATTGTCCCGAGGGGAGCCGCCATGTGTCTTCAGTTCTGTTCTGTGTTTCTTTGAATACATTTTCATTTGTTACATCGAAGGTGAGTGTGTGATGCTCATTTTTGTGACGACACATGCATGTCACCAAATGTGATTGTGCGACATCAGGCGGATTATTTGGTTCATGATTCCGTGTAGTTGATGTGGCATGTCTTTGGCCGGGGGGGGCCCGGGGAGGGGGGGTCCTGGGGGTGGTGGCGGCGGGTGTTGTGGCCCTGTTGGGGCTCCAAGCTGCATGATCAGTGGCTCCATGGCATCTGTTGCCCTTCAGGTGTGGCTCTGGGCTGGGCTTCATTTTGTGGTGCAGGCTGTGGTCCGACTTTGCACCAGGTCAGAGCAGGTGTTAATTTCCTGCTGCTAACGCACCTTATGGCCTGTTTTTTGGTCTTATCGCCGATCTGGCTGGTCGTTGAGAATGTTACGGAGTGGTGTTTTCGGGGCTTTTTGCAAGGGAACGCCTACTCTGCATCTCATTAGCGATAGTTGCGAGGGTCATCTGTGGCGATGTTTTTTCGGCTGCTATCGCGGGTAAACTGGTGTTAGGGGCTGTTAACACCAGCTTATGAATGGGGGGATAAATTTATCGCAACTTGGCTGCAATAAAGTGCAGTTAACTCGGCGATGGCTCCTTGAGAATATGCCCCTATGTGCGCTAGCGTAATAATGCCATAAATCACAAACTGTTTCTTTGGCATCTTTGCGAGTCTCTGTAGCACCAAGAAGAGCACTCTAATACCAACAACCACAACCTTTGCATTTGCGTCAAGAGAACCTCTGAGGTGCTGAGGTTTATGATTATGCAGTCGGCATGCCGCGCTCTGCATTTGCATTAAACCTTGTTTATGTTGTTTTGTTCTTTGTCCCTTTTATTTTGCAGGAACTAGAACTTCCAGGAAGCAGAAGATCATGACGACCCGGCGACTGTAGGTGCTGCTGATCAAGAGGAGAGGAAGAAGTTGTTAACTGGAAATTGCTGTGGGAGCCAGGAGCAGGTAAGTGGTGCATATTGCGATGAGGCCAAGCACTGCTGTGCATTTGGAAGCAGATTTTATAGCCATGTCTGCATATGACAGCAAGAAGCACATGTTAGATCAGGTGCTCAAGTGGCTGGGCATGGTTGGGCGCAGCTGTTAGAACACGTTGGGGAGCGCTTGTACAAGCCATGTGTAAATGGCCGTGTGCAGAGTTCTGTTTCAGTGCAACCACTACCACCAGGGATATTTTACAGAAACAGTGAATCACAAATACTTTATTCATTGTAAACCTATCACTGCCACCAGGGATGTTTATGGCAATACAAAATAATGTGTAAATCATGAAACCTCAGTAAAGCACTTCGCAAACCCAGGAAGAGGGGCCATTCTTTAATAAACCAAGGACCCAGTTGTCCATGCTTCTTAGCACACAAGTTGCACATTATAGGGGCATGCAGTGGCGAGAGTTGAAACTCTGACAATGAGTGCTGCAGTCCACAGTTCACATTTAACTTCCTGGCACTGAGTATACTTCCTACACCATATACTAGGAGATATAGGCATGTGAAAAATGGCAATCAGTGATTAGAAAATGTTACCATGTTTAACAGAGGAGCACAGGCACTTGATTCCTGTTTAATAGGGATAAAGCATACAGAGTTAAAAAAACAGCAAAAACAAGGTCCAGAAATAGGGGGTCAAATCTAGGGTGACCATGCAGAATAGACAGATTTGCTGCAAACTTCACTGACTCTCACACCCCCTCTCCCTCACTCGCACTCACTGACACTGCCTCACTCACACTTGCTCAGTCTCACTCCCTCATTCTTACTGCCACTCACTCTAACACTCACTCATTCTAACTAACTCTCACCCACTCACAAACACACACTCCCAAACACACTCAGACCCTCATTGATTGATTTACAATCATTTACTCAGAAGCACACACACATACAAACACACACACTCAGTCACAAGCTCACTCACTGTAAAGAGAGCTGTAAAAATAGCTTTTTTTTCTTAACATACTTCCTCTGCTGGTGATTTTTCCATTGCAGCAATAAGACAGGAATCAATTGCTAAATAAAGTAGCCAGAATACAGGACTCCTGTGCTGGAAACGAGAAGCCAAACAAGGTAACAGAGACAGAAATAAAGAGGTGAAAACCCACCTTGAGTTCTCTACCAGGCTCTGCTAGAGCTGGAAGCACATTCCTACCAGAACCTGAACAGGTCTTGAAAGACTACAGTTGCTGCTCTTTGTGGATTCTGATAGGGTACAGGGGTGCACTATTGGGTACCCTCACATCCCCATTTTAGAAGATATATTGTGCTGGCAGTATGTATGCTAAATAAAATGGATTGGGCCTGTGTGAGTGGACCTTAGTTGATATACGCCTCTCAGACATACATAATCCAGACATCTCCCTGCAGAGTTTGTACACATCACTCTGTACATGGATCATGCCTCAGTTCCCCGCAGCCGAGAGGACTGACCTGCTCACCGGCAACGTTTATGAAAACATGAATGTCTAGTTATGTTTTTAAGAACATTGGTAAATTGAACAAATAGCAGTGCAGTGGATGACTTAAAGAGAGAAGGGCATCTCCCGAACATCACTATTAACTAGCCGCCACTAGCAAGGAATATACAGTACACAGTGTTGTTAAGAAGGCAGAGAAAAGGGAAGCAAGTAAACACAGTGACAATGTGGGTGTAATGTTTTATGGTCTAATAAGCAATTTGAGATGAATAGAAAGATCACACAAACATGAGTTGTGGTGGAAGATCAATCCTGTATTTGCTGTAATCTCTGCCTCTATCTTTACCTCTCCTGTCCCTCTGTCACCTCCCTCCACACCTCTGTGGTTGCTCAGTTCACTAATTGATATACTTCAAGTTGTTCAATCATCAACCTTCAAATCCTTTATTCAACTGAAGATCCAGCTCTACACGTTGCTCCCTACTGAAACTGCAGGTTGTGATAGGAGATGACAACCTAAAGAAAATTAACAACAAGCAAATAACATCACCACAAAGAGCTAAAACAGGAAGAGATCAATGGCTAACAGTATACTCTTGAATTGAAACCTAAGAAGTGCATCACATAGATCCAAACATTCATGGGACGCAAAAACACTTTCCCCTGCTTTACCACTCTGCAAATATTCTGACAGGTACTGGTGGGAGGAAGGTCTCATGACCTAACACCCCCTGGAGACACCTGCTGGGTAGACTCATATAATGGAAAACAATGGCAACTAGGCAAAGAGAATTAAATGAGGAACAGGAAGAATACACCACCCGATGTGAAGTCAGTTGTCCAAAGCTCTTGCACTTAAACATCAAAGCAAGACTGAAAGGATAGCAGCATGTGTTGATGGCCTGTGTTTTTTCGAAGGATACAGTAAAACAGTTTTCCAGGAGGCTCAACTCCGCCAAATCACTGTGGGTCAGATGTTTGTCCGTTTGTAGCAGTCGCAAACGGAGAATCGGACTATTTGCGACCACAAAAACGGCTTTTGCAATGTATGAACCCTATTTTGGAGTTTGGTAACCTATAACCGATTCGCAAAATAAAGTTTGTGAGTCACTATTAGGAAGGGGCATTTCAATGGTGTCCCTTCCTAATAGCGAGTAGCAGTGGCATGTATGAATGTTTTGGGACCGCAATGCGGTTGTAACCCATTCACAAACGGGAAGGGTTCCCCAAGGGACCTCTTACCCTTTGTGAATGTGGGAACCAACATTTTTTAAGAGCAAGCAGAGGTCCCACAGAACACTACCTACTCTTAAAAAATGGAAAGGAACCTTTTCATTTTTCATTTTTAAACACATCCCGTTTTCCTTTAAGAAAAACGAGCTGCATTTAAGTTAAAAAAAATCCTTATTTAAAAAGCAATCACAGACATGGTGGTCTGCTGACCTCAGAAGGCCACATTCACTGTGATTACACGCCATTCCCAATGGGTTGCAAATTGCGACCTACCTCATTAATGAGGAAGGTCCTTTGAGACCCCATTGGCACTCGCTAAATGTGTCTGAGACACATTAGTACATTTCATTTTACGACTCGCAATTTGCGAGTCTCAAAAAGAAATGGTTGTACATCTGGCCCTGTGTCACAATCCTAGACAAAAGTGCTAAAGAGCCATCCAAATTGTGAGTGCTAAGTTATACAAAAAACAAAACTTCATAGCATCACATAAAGATGAAGGCACAGCTCACGTTGTAGCACACAGTAAAAGACACCTGGTGGCAAGGAAGGATAATAAGATACCATTTCTTACTTATTTGTGTGTCCTATAAATTTCAGACGCACAAGAAAGGCTTCCATTGCAGCTACAACTTACCATGTGACCCCTCACTCTGAAAATTAAAAACCTCACTCATTGATTATGCATGAGTTGCCGGGAACATTCACAGGTGCGTCTTTTCAGAATGCGCCAAACTCACTTTAGTATGTCTCAAATGGGTATGTTTTTCTAAAATGGGCCTTAATTGCAAAGCAAATGCTCCGCACCCTGTATTTAAGCATTGGCACTCATCAGAGATGCAGTTGCAGTTTCAAGACTTACCAAGTAAAGATGCCGCCTGTGAAAGTATAAAGCTAGAGAAGAAAACATCCCTCAAATCAGTGACCTTGCACAAGGAACAAATTTGAAAAAAATTTAATTATGAGAAGGGTAACACGCTTGCGTTCGAAGCACCAGTTCATAGGCAGGTTTCTAATCTTGTCTCTTACTGACATATTTTCTTCACGGAATGGCCGCTTTTACAGAAAACTTTAAATGTGAGCTATATGACAAGCCATAGCCTCACTGAAGGAAATACAGTTAGCGGTGAACAAAGCACGTCAGCGGTGTTGGGTAATATACACCTTTTGATGGCAGAAAAATGATCTCTTTTTTCACAGTACGCCGCGCTCAGGCATTAAGAGTTTATAAACCCCAAGGTTAGACCCGCTGGATGAATCCGATGCGCCATTTCTCATGGAAGACAACAAAACTTCATTTGGAAAGCAGCAGTCCGCCGTCGCTGCTAATCCTATTGAGCTTATTTAATCAGCTCACGGGGAAGGCGGATGCAGAATATTGTTTAGAAAATTTGCAGCTCAAGTTTTAATTGTACAATATTTTAGACGCGGAGCCTCATTGTTCTCAGTCATCGCGCGCCTTAATGTCTGGGCGCCCTGATGATGCGCGAGGCCTCCGCCACTGCTGGCTATAATAAGATTGTAATAATTGTGCACTGTTTCATGGATGCGGGCTCATTCTGCACTCTTCATTTGACAGCTTGCCAAATTCTCTTCTTTATCTGATCATCTTCGCATTAATAAAACATCGCGCTCTCTCCTTTGTGCGGCAGACACTCTCTCGCACAAGGCTTTATTTGTGCCAGAAAACATATTGATTTGGGTTTGTAATCTGTGATCTGTTTAGTTTGATTAAGTTTAACATGAATCAAAAGCTTTGCTGCAATATTTCAGCGAGAACATAATAAATTGCCCTTTTCACCGGCCTCTTAAATTAAGGTATTTGATAAGTACTGTGGTTGGTTATGTGCAATCATTTGTGTTCTGAAAAGATAGGGGCATATTCTCAAGAACGTGTGATAACCATCGCAAAAGTTACTTAAAGCAACCTCCAACATTGCAGTATATCGCAGGAAATTTACGCCGTGTTAACCAAGTATTCACAACACGGCGGTACCATGCGATAGTCACCAGATAACGCGTCAAATGTCCGCGTTAAAATCAACGCCACGCCGCAAAAATGCAAAACACAAACGCAAAAAAAGCTGCGATGAGGCCAATCGCGATACAAAAAGCAGCTAAAACCAGTGGCAGGCCTGCAAATCCCATGCGTCTGGCGGGAAAATGCACTATAAAAGCAACAAAAACAACACATCAGAAACAATCCAAAGTGCGTAGCAACATGGATGCACCCTGACCCAGCGCAGAGGCCAACGCAAACCCCACAAGCCCCACAGACCACCAGCAAGGACCAACGGGGTCGGGGAAGGCCAAGGAGAAGAGGGAGAGGAAGAAGGGGTGCAGTCCGTAGGAAAACAAGACCAGCGTCACGGATGTGACAGAACACTACCAGCAACTGACCCACAATCAGGCTACCTTGAATGCAGCCGGAGTGTCCAGGAGGCCAATGGAGGAGGCCAAGAGGCGCTGGCATGACGTGAAAACCTAAACCAGGCCCAAAGCCGCTGCCAACAGGAAGGCAGCAACGGCGACAGGAGGCGGGAGTCCTGCGCCACAGGAGGATCTGGAGGAAATGGAAGCCAGTCATCAGTGTGGAGACGGTGCAAGGAGGTGGGAGTACGAACACAGCTCGAGAGGACCTGACACAACAACAACAGGGTGAGTAACGAACAGGGACTGGGGGGACGGGGGAGATGGGCACAATGGCACACATGCACTATGATGTGTAGCACACTGCACACCCACAATTACCCAGGGTCATGTCCCCCATCCCCTTGGCACACTGCAGCACACACACATGGCAATCACAGCACATCCCATGACAATGTGGCACAAAGTGCAACACCGACACTGCAGAACAGGGGACACAACTGGGTCCGCCCATGTGCAGAAACAGGCCAATCACATTTGACAGAGCAGGGAACTGTGAGATGTATATGTACGGGTACAACCTCACATTAGTCATGTAGTCCAAATGTCCACTGTCCCCCCTCAAATTGCCAGCACCGCCCAAACAGTCACAATGTACGTTGTCACACAGTCTGCATGTCTTCAAGAACAATGCGCCAACATAAATGTCAACACAATGTCAACATGCATCTCCCCTTCACATTGCAGAGGGACAAACAACACCTATAGCAGGTCAGACCAGACAACCCATCAGTGATGCCGGAGACGACCACCACACCTTTGACACCGACACCCTACAACAGCCCATGGACATCCCACGCAACCCACCACCAGGACCAGGGCAGACAAGCTACTCAGAGGAGAACCCAGCCCCTGCAACAGACCACACAGCATGAAGCACCCGCAATCACGGCTGGCTCACAACACTTCACCGACCCACACATGGCACCCTAATGCCAGGTGTCAGAACGCCAAAAGAAGGTGGCCGTACAGGTGCGGGTGTGGTCCGAACCCATGGAAGGTGAACTAGATCACATATGTGGGTGTCAATTACCCTTCAGGGACCACCTACAGCCCATAAAGGAGACCCACACTGCCATAGAGACATCATGCAGATGCACATTCCCAGTCCAGAACCACGCCCAGAGGCACGCACATATCAGTCACACACCCACATTGGCTCTGCGTACAATGGCCCAGTCCACTCCCCTTACGAATTGAGTGGGTGATGACAAAGCCACATGTCCACGCTCTAACCCGCTGCCTGCGGTGACATGTCTGCATCCGCTGTACACAGCACACTGTAATGTCGTAGGGCCCAGGGTCCTCGTGCATACAATAAGACCACAGGGACACACGCAGATATTATGTTGAACTGGCTACGGGCACGTGCGCCCGGCCCCTTTATTGGCAGGGCCACATGTACAGTGACGCCTGTGCTGGATGTGTTTGGGGTGAGCATAAGCCAGCCTGCACGGAGTGCTTGGTGCTGGCAACAACTTGAACAGTGGACACCAGTGCAATGGAAACAGAAAACACCTGCATAACAGAGTCAACTGCTGAGCAACATGGAGGGAGCCGGAGCAAGTACAGAGCTCACCCAACATACAAACAGAAGTGTCTGTGAGTTGCAGTGCACTGAGGTTGGGGCACTAGAGCTGAGCGCGCTCATGTGATGAAAATGACTAGGATTGTGTCCATTCGGGATATTCCTGATGCAGATTCAGTGGGGTGTGTTAGACCTGCATCAACTTCCTCATCAACGTCCCAGGTCTCCCACACTGCTGGAGGTGACATTGCTGCGCAACCTCTCCACAGCACAAAACTCAATCAGTAACGGTCCATGGGTTGCGGTGCACGAGTCAGTAGCACCTGGAGTGCTGAGCAGGGGATCAGGCAGATGATGGCATCCACAACAGGTCTGAGCAACTCCGTCAGTCTGCCAGGACCACTGTTTCGACTCTGGCAGATGGTGGTTGGAGTTGGCCCTGGCGATGGTGGCGTGTGCCTCCTGCGGTGATGCGACGTCCGGGCCGGTCAGGACTCGATTTGATGTGTGAGCCCTGGTGGTCCGCAGTTGAGGCCGGAGGCAGCAGACAGCGCAGGGCCACATGCACATGGCGTCGATGACCCCAAGACCACCGTCACAGAGGTCATCCAATATTCATTCAGACAGGGTCCCTGACTTGAGCTGCACAGAGTTGGTGGCCCCGGATGCACAGCGGCAGGCACAGGCACACCGCCACGGGACGGTGACTTGCGGTCCACTGAGGTAGGGCCACGCAGACTGAGTGGGTCCCCGTCGATGTCGAAGGTGAATGTGGCGGAGGGTTGCGGGGGACAGTGGAAGGTGTCCTCCAGGGCATGATGCAGAGGGCAGAAGCTATCCGGAAGCAGCAAATTGAGGAGTGGAAAGCGACTGCCTCGTTGCCACCACCAATTCGGCATCAGCTGCATGAGGATGAAAACTACCCCCTAGTCCATAGACTCAGACGCCACCAATGTACGACCAGAGGGTGTCCATGAATGTCAGGGAACTGACTTAGTGGCACAGGGGCTGAGAGGGGATGCAGTCTGTGATGATACCGGTACACTGATATGTACTCCGGCATTGCCAAATCAAGACTCTGTGACCTACTGGACCGCAGTGTAGGCCGGAGGCAGCGGTCAGCAGTGGGCCACAGCCACGTGTCGTAGGCTCGCGATGCACAGAGTTAGTGACATCAGGGCAGTTGTCGGTAGTGTTCGATCACCTCCGTAACGATTATCCTTTTTTCCTCCCAAATGCAACGCGTCATCCTCTTATGCCTCTCCTTGTGTGCAGTTTTTCATACTCTGCCTTTGAATAATCGATGTTCAGTTCCAATTCTGTGACCTACTCGAGCGCAGCGTAGGCCGAGAGCAGTAGTCTGCGTGGGCCCACAGAATCTTGCGGCTGTGATGTGACACTAAGACCTGTTGGCACCACATCGAAGGGTGTATAGTGACATACACTCAGCCATGATTTATGTGCTCTGCCATGGTGTAATCAAGACTCAGTTCCAAATGTGTGACCTACTTGTCCGCTGTGCATGCCGGTGGAGTACGTCAACGAGAATGGAGTACTGCTGGCCTGTGTTGCGGAGGCCGTGATGGTCTGAGGAGGCTGCCAAGGTCGCAGGCATCGGGCTTGGAGATTGCACCAGCATGTGGTGGGCCCTCTTCGATGCACGCGGGTGTCGGAAGGTGGGCATTGAGGCCTGGGTGCGCAGGGGCGGGCAGGACTGGTTCGGGGACCAGTGTCCCGGGGTGCAGCAGGCGCACAGGATCGCTGGCAACACCGCTCATGGCGTCGGCCTCGTGGCGGGGTGAGAGGCGCCACCCTGGCAGAGACGTTGGGCATTCCGGAAGAGGACCATGCCCAGAGTTACGTGCCTTTTATTCACACCCCTACGCTGGCCTGGCGTACACCGGGCCAGCCCACTCCGCTCACGCTTACAGTGGGGATGTCACAAGCTACATTTCCCCGATCTTCTCCACTGGCTGGGGTGACATGGTTGCGTCCACTGTCCACTACACTCCAAACACCAGCGGTGTGTGTCGATATGGATATGTGTGTGGTCTGCATACTGCAGTCTGGCCAGCACATCCACACCACACTTGGCATTGTGTACATTCTCATTCATGGGTCCCTTGCCTCCTTCGCACATGCCTGGTCCCCACCTCTTCCGACATTCTGCTATTGTGTGTCCGAGGTGCCATGCGGTTGATGGCTCATGTACATGGCTGGCCCAGGTTCCCACAGTGAGTTGTGCTGTCGTGTCTGGTGGGTGTGCATGTTGTATGTGAGCTTGTGACGTGTGCATTTCCTGTGTTGTGTGTTGCATGATTGTGGAGTTGAGGTGTGTTGTGTGTGCATTTGGAATTGGCCAACGAGCAGTGCATTTCCGTGGGTGCCATCCTGGTGGCGCAGGTTGATGATGGACTGTTGGGAGGTGCAGGTATCATGCACACTGCCTGGGTGGTTGGCGGCGGTGTTGGCGGGGATTCCACGGTGGTCCACTATTGCCTGCACATTGGTGGGATACGTGCGCTTTCTGTTGCGCTTATTGTGTGCAGTGTCGCCAGGGGCCACTGGTAGGACATGTGTGCAGTCAATTGCCCCCTTACACGTGCGGGAAGCCAGCTGTGGCATACACGCCTTGCTTGGTCTCCGGCTGTTCCTGCGCAGTGTGTGTGAAGTATAGATAGTGGGGTACCAAGCTGATGGTGTCATCCATGACCGTTCTGGGGGACTTGGATTGGCCTGGCTGTGTCACTCCTCTGTCTCAGGCGGATGTTGGTTGGAGGGTACCAGAGGCCAACACGTGCAGCACGGCCAGCAGCTTTGTCTGCGGTGGGATGTTGGTTGTCCGCTGTGTTGGTACCGTCAGCCTGTGGGCAATGGTGGTCAGGATGCGGAGGAGGGTTGTCCCTTTGGGCATATAATGGGCAATGACATTCTCTGGTGTTGGGTCTGTGAGGTTGGTGCATTTTCGGAGGGTCGCTCTCTTTGTCTGCGCTGCCTCAGTGTCAGTCCGGGGGGGGGCGTTGGGTGTCCAGGCGGGTGGGGGTGGTCCTGGGGGTGGTGGCAGTGGGTGTTGGGGCCCTCTTGGGTGTCCGGCCCGCATGTTCAGTGGCTCCATGGCATCTGTTGGTCTTCAGGTGTGGCTGTGGGCTGGGCTCCCTTTTGTGGTGCAGGCTGCCGTCCGACTTTACACCAGGTCAGAGAAGGTGTTAATTTCCTACTGCTAACGCGCATTATCGCATGTTTCGTGGTCTTTTCGCAGATCTGGCTGGTGGTTGAGGATGTTGCGGAATGGTGTTTTCGTGGCTTTTTGCACGGGTACGCCTACTCTGCATCTCATTAGCGATAGTTGCCGGGGTCATCTGTTGCAATGTTTTTTGCGGCTGCTATTGTGGGTAAACTGGTGTTATGGGCTGTTAACACCAGCTTGTGAATGGGGCGATGAATTTATCGCAACTTTGGCTGCGATAAAGTGCCGTTAACTCGGCGATAGCTCCTTGAGAATATGCCCCATAGGGTGTTAGGAGGGGGGTTTACAGATCTTTGGAGGTTAGTAGACTTTGCAGCCTTGCCCTCTGTAGAGAAAATACTTTTGCACCTGCTGTAAGAGCGCTGCTAAATTATCTACTCCTTAGGAAGTTAATAAAACAGACCGGTTCTGTCTATCGTAAAACCGAGTTAAAAAAAAAGCAAGGAACAGTAACAATGAATGAACAAATGCCAAACTCATTTACATTCCCTCACTACTGATAACTTGGTCCCAGCACCAGGGCACAAACTGATCAAAATATTCGTAAAATGTTGATAGTAGTAAATACGTACCTCAGATCATGAACATGGGCGCAGAGGTACCTCAGAACATGGGCGCAGAGTTCCAATTTTTGAAAATTCACAAAACTTTGTTGAAGTATGTTTGGAAAGCGCTGGCAGTCACAAGTGTTCACCAAAAATTCTGAAAACCATTTGTTCATTCCTTCTTTTGCCTGTGTTTTGGCACATAAACATTTGGGGAAATTACGCATAATTACCACAATTACAAGTCCATCATTTAGAGCTATATTTTAGCATGAAATGCATCTTTGTGTCAGTTCAGTTAAAAAAACTTTATTCGGTATGTGTAAAACAACCATAAAAGTGTACATACAAACAAGACAGATAACATCTGGTGTACAACATGAGGCCAGAATTAATCACATCTAAAAACATACATATGTTAAAACTGGTTGCATTAGACATGAAAAATATCAAGTAGTAAAAAAACATAGCAGAGAACGCTTGATCTACAACATGGGGCCAAAATTGATCACATTTAAAACACGTAAAAAGTTATATTTTTAAAAACGGCTCACTTTCTTAAAAATCGTCAGGGGGTCATCGCTATGTAGATACAACAATACTTTTGGGTGCGTTAATGGCGTTTATAATAAAGAGTACCACATTAAAGCAAACCCTGGCATCATTAAGTTCAGACAAGTATTTTACTGCGGCAAGGTGCGAACCACTGCCATACTCAAGCAGAAGTGGTTTTAAATAATAATTCCTAAATCCTGAATAAAAACCACAAAAAAGCATAAAGTGCACGGTGCTCTGCTTGCTCTGTCCATCACATGGGCAAGGGGTCATGGCTGGGGGACAAGTTCTCATGTTGGGGAAAGCCACTAAATTGTGGGCAATTCCCAGTCTCAATCTGACTAATACAAAACGGTGCATAAGGTTTAGAATGTATGTTAAATAATCTTGACAGCCCACATTGGAAGTAAGTCCTAAATAAAACTTTACAGTTGGTTTCCTGCGTTCGCTAACAAGCCGAACTTTACTCCTGTGATTCATAAAGTTTTCTCTAATAAACAGCTTCCTAAGTGATAGTACTTGGGAGGGATTGGTCCATACTGACATCTTAAATACTTTACTGTACTGCGAACTAATGTAACTTAACCAGGGGATCTTCATTCCATTATCCAAGGAAAGACAGTCTAAAATAATTGATTTTGTAAAACTGTTTTCCTCCTTGGACCACATAGAGTACCAGAGCAGTAATGGACGAGATGCAACTATATCTATTAGGTACTGTAGCCCCACTTCTTCATGTATGATCTCTGAGGAAGCCGAGGTCGGTAGGCTGAGGAGGCGTTTAAGGAAGCTGTTTTTCTCCATCTGTAGCGCAGAACTATTGTGGTAACCCCATATACCAGCACCATATGTTGCAATCGATAAGACCCTTGCCCTATAAATTGTTGTCATCTCCTTGACCGGTCTAGAGCCCAGTTTTGTTGAAAATCTAAAAATGCCATGGGTGCTTCTAGCCATTCTGCTCCTGACATAAATAATTTCGCGAGTCCATGACCCGCTAGCAAAAAGTATAGACCATGGTCACAGGTGATTGGTCCATAAAAAAGTTCTGCTTTGTTTGTTCCGTGACCCGCACATCATAGTGTAGGTTTCACTTTTATTAATAATTAATTTCTTAGAGGCAATAAAATCACTAAAAGCACCCATTAAACGTTGCAGCCCCACTAGTGTCCTGGCCAGCAGGACAGCGTCGTCTGCATACAAAAGTACAGGTATAGGGCGCTGTTATAATGACAAGTTGTCCTTTCCCTTTAAGGGCAACTTGTCTGTCATGAGCGCTTCCCCCGAGCGCTGTTTACTTTTGTCCTTGACTCTGCACTCTGGCGTTTTCATTCAAGCTGCCTCAACTGTACACTCGGGCAGTTTGGATGACAGCACCAGAGGCAGCGGTTGTGGGTTGCTGTTTGTCCCACGCAACTTATCTAATAAAGTTTATCGAAATCAAACCTACCGTCTGCTGCAGCCTACTTCCACATTTGGCGACGATTGGCGCAGCGACCCACCGACCTGATCTTCTCGTTGCCTTCATTTTCGGAAAATTCACCGCTTCTTCGGAGCTTCGTTTATGCGGAAGCGTTGCAGCTTTCTTTCTTTGTCTCCGCCCACTCATCTCTCTGCCGCAAAATCACTGGACGGATTTTGACGACGCTGCACGCCCAGAGGGGAGGGATTTCCGTCAATTTGGTGGAATTCCTTTGGCCCCCTCGGCGCAACGGCAATCTTCGGATCACGTACTCCGTTACCTAGTAACGCTAGCAATGCGGATACTTCTTGGAAAGAAGCGTTTCCTCTTTTACTCCGATACTTCGTCGAAAGGATCATTTCCTCTTCAGCGATTTCTTTCGCTGCAACGTGCGCACTTCAGCGGTCTTCATTCCACTTCTCCCATCATCATCCTGCCGGTAAGACCTGCCTGCGCTTCGGTGACAGGCACACCTTTTACTGAATTAACTCTTTATATGTCTTGCCTGCACAATCAGTTACAGGCACACTATTTTCATAACAATTTGAGCCTTTCCTTATCAAAAAAAGGGGGAAAAATACTATTTTGTGGGCAAATTTCACTTTCATTTTCTTTAGGGCAATTTATTGTTACAAACTACTCTTTACACAATTTATTGTACCTCCTCAACATGGCTTCAAGCAATCAGCTTCTTTCTATTCCTCACTTCTTGTCTGCTCCAGGGAAACCACACATTCCATGGAAACATTGGCTCAGCATGTTCCAGAATTACCTTATTGCCAATGATGCTATTGATTATGACCCTAAAAGAAAGTTTGCATTATTATTTGGGCATTTAGGCTATGAAGGACAACAAGTTTTTAACAATTTGCCGCAAATTCAACCACCATCAGCAGCACAAGAAGGATGGAATGTCTATTCAGAAGGCATTGCTAGACTCACTAGAAAGTTTGCTGAGGAACCAAGTGTCCTTTTAGAACGCTTCAATTTTATGCGAAGAAAACAAAATGTGGATGAGTCTATTGAGGATTACATATCTGCTTTGAGACAATTAGCCTCAACTTGCAATTTTGGCACTGTTCTTGACACTTGTTTAAGGGACCAGTTCGTTTACAGCTGCTACTCAAAAAAAATTCAAGAGAGACTTTTGGGTTGTAGAGATCCCACTTTGTCTGAGACTATTGAAATTGCTAAGGGCATAGAGAGGTCCATTATTTCTTCTAAGGTTATGTCTAACGATTCTTTTCCCAACAGTGTTTCAGTGTCAGCCGTTTCAGAAGAAGGAGAACATATTTCTTCCATAGATGTGAGAAATAAGCAATCTAGAATACCTTTTAAAAAGCCTAATATGGTTTGCTACAGGTGTGGTTCTCGCAGTCATATTGGGAATAATCCCAATTGTCCAGCCTCCAACAAACGTTGCACTAAATGTGGCAAGATAGGCCATTTCTCGTCAGTTTGCAAGAGTACCAGAAACACAGTCAGGATAAGTTCAGTTCAAGTCACTCCTGAAACGTGTGCACATGATTTAGACAAGGTAACCCTCACTATTTCTTGTGATGATTCTGAAGAAATTGTTATCAAGGGTCCCTTTTGTGAAGCCATTGTCGCTCAAGTCTCACTAGAAATGATGGCAGATTCTGGCGCTCCTATTACTATCATTTCAGACAAACTCTTTGATGACAAATGGGCAGATAGAGAATTGTCTAAACCTGACATACATCCCAAAGCTTTTGGTGATCAAGATATTTCTATGCTGGGTTACTTTATTGACGTTTTATCATGTTTAGGTAGACAGATCACCACCAAGATTTATGTTGCTTTGAAAGGTAAAAATATTATAGGTTGGAAGGATCTGGCTAGATTGGGAATCATTCTTGTTCCTGGAGCTGAAAAACCTATTGTTCTTGGTGAACATTCCATTTCATTTATTGAAGCTGACACTGATACTAATGTACACAACGTTCTTAGCAAGTTTCACAATATTTTTTCAGAAAAAATTGGCAATATTCGTAAGTTTGAACATTTTATTAAGCTCAAACAAAACGCCATGCCAATTGTTCACAAAGTTAGGTCTGTACCACTTAGTGTTAGGCATGACGTCAAACTCTTATTAGACAAACTTTGTTCTGAAGGGGTCATTGTGTCAACCAATTCCTCAGAATGGGTCAGTCCAGTGGTTATCGTTAAAAAAAAAACAGGTGAGGTCCGCCTGTGTGTGGACTTGCGCACACTCAACAAAAACATAATCATTGACTGCCACCCTTTACCCAAAGTACAGGACATTTTGGCAAATATTGGCTCAGCTAAAGTGTTTTCTTTATTGGACCTTAGGTCTGCTTACCATCAGACACCGCTTGCTGCAGAGAGTCAAGACCTTACCACCTTCATTACACCTTTTGGAGCTTACAAATACTTACGGATGCCATTTGGTCTTGCCTCTGCAGCAAGTGTGTTCCAGAAATTTATGGACACCATTCTTAGGAACATATCGGGTGTTCAAGCTTTCCAGGACGATGTCCTTATCTTTGCTGAATCCAAAAGGGAACACAATCTTATCTTAGAGAGGGTTTTGTCAATTTTTGAGAGAGTGGGCATCACTCTCAGAAAAGAAAAGTGCAAATTCATGGTGGACCAATTGGACTACCTCGGTCACAATGTTTCCACACAAGGCATTAGCCCAAAAATGTCTCTTGTGTCTGCCATCCAAGATGCCGCACCTCCCAATAACAAAGACACTCTCCGTTCTTTTTTGGGTTTATGCTAGTATTATTCTCGCTTTATACATGGGTACGCCATCGTTGTTCAACCTTTAAGGGAATTACTGCATAAAGGAAAAGCTTTTGAATGGTCTGACTCTGTACAGAATGCTTTTTCACAGGTCAAAAGTCTTATAACTTCATCTCCCATTTTGTCACCATTCAATGCTGGACAACCCTGTTGTCTCACAGTGGATGCTAGTCAACTGGGATTGGGGGCTGTCCTTTCTCAAAATATTGGAAGTAGTGAATGCACCATTGCTTAGGCCTCACGCTCCCTGTCCACTCCAGAGACCAACTACAGTACGATCGAGAAAGAAGCACTTGCCTGTGCCTGGGCGGTTGAGAAGTTCAAAACTTATTTGTGGGGCACTCACTTCAAGATTTTCACGGATCACAAACCCCTAATTTTCATGCTCAGTGGCAATGGCTCAGGCAAAGCTTCTGCGAGATTGGTACGTATCATCTCAAAATTACAGGAGTACAATTTTTCGATACATTATTTACCTGGAGGTAAAAATGGACGTGCCGACTGTCTCTCCAGAATGCCTATTGTTGATCCAACTCTGCCAGTACTTGATGATGTTGAGTGTGTAGTAGCTCTTGTTGAGGACGTTTTTGCCATGGAATCTCCTGTTTCTAAGGAGTCATGGTTATCCGCCCTTGAGAAGGATATTCTTCTTCAAAAAGTCATCAGTTACAGCAGACTGGGTTGGCCTCACGACAGAAATTTGTCTCCTGATGTCAAACCTTTTGCACATGTTTTGGATGAATTGTCAGTTGTTGATGGTATGCTTCTCCGACATGATTTTTTGATTCCTCCACTTTCTCTTAGAGAGTTATTGTTTAAGAAAGGTCATGAAGGTCACATGGGTGTCTCTGCCACCATTCGCAATTTAAAACAGTTCTACTGGTGGCCAGGTATTGATTCACAGGTCAAAACATGGATTTCTGGCTGTAGTACATGTTTAATTTCCGACAAACATTGGAAAATTGTTGAACCCAATATTCATATGGTTCCCCTTCCTGAGTCGGCTTGGGACAAAGTAGCCCTTGATTTTGCCGGTCCGTTTGAACTTCTCCCAGGCAACAAAAGATATCTCATTGTCCTTGTTGATTATATGTCCAAGTGGGCTTACTTCAATTTTGTTGCTTCCCCTGATACCAATTCTGTCATAAAGTTTCTCAAAGGAGTCTTCGAGGTTGAAGGTTCCCCAAGGGAACTTATCACGGATAATAGCACCCATTTCAAATCTCATCAAATGCTGAAATTTGTACAAAATTTTGGCATTAAACATCTTACTGTGGCTTTGTATTCACCATCATCAAACGGCCTGGTTGAACGGGTCAACAAATTCTTGAAAGAAGGAATTCAAACCGCACTTTCTGGTGGTTTTCATGTGGAAGAGTTTTTGAGACAAAAAATTTGGAACTATCATGTCACTCCTCACAGCACCACAGGTGTTTCACCGTTCAAGTTGTTACGAAATAGATTTGCTGCTTCTCAATTGTGTCCAAATTGGGTGAAAGAACTAACTTCTTCCACTTGCAATTTTAAGGACAATTGGGAAGGTGTTAGAGAAAATGTCAAACTTAAGCACTTAGCCACTTCAAGTTATCATAAGAATGCTAAAAACACTAAAGACATACTATTTTGTGTTGGTGATTGGGTTCTAATTAAAAAACCCAATAGAATTAGGAAAGGCGAATCCAAATTTACTCTTCCTGTGAAAGTTGTTAGAGTTTCAAAGAGTGCTACTTTATTAAATGGCAGAGGGTGGTGGAGCAGAAGAAGTCTTGTTAAAATTACTAATGAACAAGCTATCAAAATTGTTTCTGCAAAAAAACGAGGTGTTTGTATTTCTGATATTGATTCAGTGCAATTTTACTTTGAAAAGCCTATCCCTTCCTCTGTTGTCTCTGATTCACAATCACAGGACAGCTTTAATACCAATGTTCCTTTTGAGGTTCCCACATCGGCTTCATCTATCCCTGGTTCAGGTCATCAGATTTCATCAGAGGAGTCGTCATCTGCATCTCCTACTCCTGCATTATGTGATTTGGATTTCTCAAATTCTCGTAGTTCTTCTCATAATCGCTTGGTTTCTGATACTTCACACAGGTCACCACGTAATGTATCTGTGCCTCAAAGATTCAAAGATTTCTATTTGATGTAATGTTTCATTTTTTTTTTACTTTTCTTACGCTAACTTGTATGGGCACTTGTTTGCTTTATTATGTTGTGTTTTCACCCACTATTGTGTATTGCACTTTTTCTTCTTGTTCAAAAAAAGGGGGGTGATGTTATAATGACAAGTTGTCCTTTCCCTTTAAGGGCAACTTCAATCAATCAATCATGTCACTTATAAAGCGCACTACATACCCGCGAGGGTCTCAAGGCGCTGGGGGAAGAGGGGGGTGGTGCTGCTACTGATCGAAGAGCCAGGTCTTGAGGAGTCTTCTGAAGGCCAGTAGGTCTGTCGGAGGTTGGTGGGGAGGGTGTTCCAGGTCTTGGCGGCGAGGTGGGAGAAGGATCTGCCGCCGGCGGTCGTTTTCCGGATGCGGGGACTGTGGCGAGGGCGAGGCTGGTCGAGCGGAGCTGGCGGGTGGGGGTGTAGAAGCTGAGTCGTCTGTTGAGGTAGGCTGGTCCGGAGTTGTGGAGTGCTTTGTGTGCGTGGGTGAGGAGCTTGAAGGTTATCCTCTTGTTGACAGGGAGCCAGTGCAGGTCTCTCAGGTGGGGTGTGATGTGGCTGCGTCGGGGGATGTCGAGGATAAGACGTGCAGAGGCGTTCTGGATGCGTTGCAGCCGCCTCAGGAGCTTAGCCGTCGTTCCTGCGTAGAGGGCGTTTCCGTAGTCCAGCCTGCTGGTGACGAGGGCCTGGGTGACTGCTTTTCTTGTTTCGGTGGGGATCCACTTGAAGATCCTGCGGAGCATTCGGAGGATGTTGAAGCAGGATGAGGAAACGGCGTTGACCTGCTTAGTCATGGAGAGGGTGGGGTCGAGGATGACCCCTAGGTTGCGTACGTGGTCGGTGGGTGGCGGGGCTGTTCCCAGTGATGTTGGCCACCAGGAGTCGTCCCAGGCTGAAGGGTTGGAACCAAGGATGAGGACCTCCGTCTTGTCCGAGTTCAGCTTCAGGCGGCTGGTCCTCATCCATTCGGCGACGGCCTTCATTCCTTCGTGGAGGTTGGCTTTGGCTGTGTGAGGGTCTTTGGTGAGGGAGAGGATCAGCTGGGTGTCGTCGGCGTAGGAGATGATGTTGAGGTTGTGCTGTCGGGCGACGTGGGCGAGGGTGCCATGTAGATGTTGAACAGCGTTGGGCTGAGGGAGGAGCCTTGGGGTATGCCGCAGATGATCTTGGTGGCCTTGGATCGGAAGGGGACGAGGCGGACGCTTTGTGTTCTGCCGGAAAGGAAGGGTGTGGTCCAGTCCAGGGCCTTCTCTTGGATCCCAGCGTCGTGAAGGCGTGTTCGTAGTGTGTGGTGGCAGACCGTGTCGAAGGCGGCTGATAGGTCCAGGAGGATGAGGGCTGCTGTTTCTCCGTTGTCTAGCAGGGTCATGATGTCATCGGTGACGGCGATGAGGGCGGTTTCGGTGCTGTGGTTGCTGCGGAAGCCGGACTGTCACGAGCGCTTCTTCCGAGCGCTGTTTACTTTTGTCCTTGACTCTGCACTCTGGCGTTTTCATTCAAGCTGCCTCAACTGTACACTCGGGCAGTTTGGATGACAGCACCAGAGGCAGCGGTTGTGAGTTGCTGTTTGTCCCACGCAACTTATCTAATAAAGTTTATCGAAATCAAACCTACCGTCTACTGCAGCCTACTTCCACAGGCGCCCAGCCACTTGGGGGCCATCGGCATGCACTACTTGTAAGGTCTCATCTACCCCATTAATAAACAAAGAGAATAACAGAGGCGCTAGTACACAACCTTGCCGAATGCCTCGCTTCACTGCAAAGGTATTGGTACATTCCCCCCTGGTGCCATAACAGACTTTACTCGTCAAATCCTCATATAATCTGGCCAGAAAATAAATGGTTGGCCTGGGAGCCCCCATGGCAAGCAAGGTGGACCAAAGAATAGTGTGATCTGCTACATCGAAGGCGCTGCTCAGATCAGCAAAACAGAGGTATAATCTGCCGCCTTTGGCACAGGTGTACTTGCCTATGAGTAGATCAAGGTACGCACATTGCTCTAAGGTCCCCAGGTCTTTCCTGAAACCAAACTGGACGGGTGAAAGTATAGAGTAATCCCAGGCCCATTCTTCAAGTCGTTTTAGTAAGACTTTACTCATCACTTTCACCGATGAATCTAAAAGTGAAATGGGCCTGTAGTTTTTGGGATCTGATTTATTGCCCTTTTTAAAAATTGGAACTATAATAGATGTGCCCCATGTTGGCGGAGTCATTGTCTCCGCAGCCATGTTAAAAACCCTTGTTAAAATTGGCACCCGTAACTCAGCATTATTCTTAAAAACATCTACTGGGACCCCATCCGGACCCGGGGCTTTACCCCCTTTACTTTCTTTCAGGGCCCTTGTCACTTCTTGTAGCGTAATGTCTAAAGGTACAGGTGAATGTAACAGTTGTACCTCTTTATTGGTGGTTACCATAGGTGCCATGGGTGGGCTAAAAATACTAGTAAAGTGGACAACCCATGCATCACAAGTAACATGTGACAGCAATTCTGGGGAAAAGTCATCCTTTAAACAAGGAGAATTAACCGTATCCCAGAAAAGTTTGCTGTCTCCTAAATCTGCTGCTTTTGATAATTTCAACCATGCCTCATTTTGTAATTCTTTTTTCCTAACTAATAGTACCTCTTTGTGTTTAAATCTAGGGGATTTGATCAGTAAATTGTCTCTAGGTCGTTTGCAGAGAGCCAGTTTCAGATCCCTAGTGACAGTGGTACATGCATGGTCGAACCAGCCGTTGCATCTAGCCGGGCCAGTTTTGATGGGACGAGTCAAGAGGGCATTAATTATAGTGATAATGCCAATATAGTTATAAAGAATCTGGTCAGGGGTAACCACGTCTTCCAAACAGCACATGATAAAACTATAGCCCTTAGTACAAATATCTTGCAGAAGCTGAGTCTGATCCACTCTGGTCCACCTAATACGAGTCCCATTGGGTCTACATGGGACGATGCCTGTAACACAACTGGAGGTAGTAACGGTGGGCCTGCCCCCAAAGAAGACTGACAAAATTATACAGTTATGATCACTCATGCCCGGGCAAACAACCCGTGGTGAGGCGCACCAGTTACAGGCATTAGCTGAAATTAAAATGTGGTCGATAACGGAAGGGGAATTTCTCCCTATAAAGGTTGGGGTATGATTCCCATTACTATTCCGGGCACTTTCTAATAAACATAGATCGAACTTAGTAATCATAGAATTAAATAAAGTGCCATATTCATTGTGGGGGAAATGCAAGTAGCTAAACCCAGCCTCGTCAGTCATTCCACATACCCGTACAGCAGAGTGAGGGCATATGTGAGTGTTAAAGTCTCCGGCCCATAATAGTATAAAACTATTTACAATAGACTGTACTAAAATCCCCAAGCCTTCTTCAAGGGCTAAAACCACCCTCCCCCGGGTATTAATAAACACATTGTTATAGAAATTGACCAGAACCAAATCCCGGCCTCCCCGAAATGTTATCCATAAAATTAGTGAATGGGGGCCAGTTGAAATTTTCCTCTTTAAGCTTACCGGGAGTTTATTTGATATTAAGACCATGAGTCCCCCTTTAGATCTCCCTTCTGCCGACAGCTCAGCCTCCAACCAATGTGTCGTAAAGCCCTCAAAATAAACAGGCTCGGTACACCAAGTTTCTTGGATGCATAAAATATCCAAGTCGCGTATAAACTCCATCCATCCTAGGGTACCCTGTTTCTTAGCTAAACCCCCTACATTCCAGGTCCCAATTCTGTACCCATCAACCGTCCCTTGACCGCTTCTACTGGGTGGTGGTAAATTGAGTGGGGCAGTTATTACATGTGAGGGATCCACTGCACCCTCTCTGGGGGATGGGGAGGGAACAGATAAAATGATGGCACTGTCACAAAAGCCCTTGAGAGCCAAATGTATATCTTCTTCCCGCCCTTCATGGGGTGGAGGCATATTCCTTATATGCTTCGGTCGATTGACATGCATCCTCTTCTCATGTCAATCGATATCCTGGAGGTCACTCAAAACCTGGTATCTGTTTGAAATCACCAGTGATTGGGATGGGGGATATGCTCGGGCCGGATGGATAGCTAATGGGCCTAGTCTGGTTATATTCGATACAGCGGACTGGTGGTGCCTATAGAAAAAAACCAATGGCTGGAGTGACATGTGATATTCAAATTGGGCATGACGTGCCTCCCCCATAAGGACACCATTGGCACACCTAGGCTCCCTGAATGAAGTTGATTACAATGCAATCCCCATCATAGTTTTTCCTCAGGGGGCCAATACAGCATACTCTTCTTACGAACAGGATTTGTTGGGCATCCCTTACTGGGAAGAGGCAGTTCCTAATAAGCCAATGAATCACCCTATTCTTTAATGAATCATAGGATTCTATTCGGCCCGGGCGTAATGGGGGTACGTTGACTATGACTGCTACATAGGGGGCACTATCAGGAGGTAAATTAATAGTGATCTTGGCATCTACAGCACTGGCTTCTATTGTGTTTACTGTACTAGCCTCAGCTAATAGAGGAGCTCGTTGGATTTCCCCATGAGATAAATGCGTGGTAATAGCATTAATTGGCAGTGACTGGGTCTGTATTTGGGGTGTGAATGCCGGATGTTCCATATGAACCCTGGGGGTAGCCTCAGGTAAAGTGCCTGCAATCCCTGGCTTAATTATATTAGCACTTAATCTTGTTATGTTATCCCTTGGTAAATTAGTTGTTGAAGTTATGGGTATCAGACCCCTCCTCAGTTTGACCCAGAGGCGTGATAGAATAGCGTGTCATAATCTGTTTAACTTCAGTAGACAAAGCTTCTAACTTCTCAAGAATTGGTACTAACAGGACTTCTAGTCTAGTAGTAATCTCATCCAGTAGTGAGGCCAGTTGTAAGTCCCCCAAATCACATGGTATAGTCCCTACCTCTATACTAGAGGGGGCCAGGGTATTGGGCGCATTTGGTCTTCTGGAACCTCCTGGCATAACAGGGGCCTTTTTGCATTTCCTTTTCCTTTTCGGAGTAGGGGGGTTAAAGAGAGTGATGCTGGTACTAGGGGATCGTGTTGCCTCGTTGATAGCGGGAACTGCCAGACTATCAGTGGTTCTAGGGCCATTATCTTCCCTGGTTGGACTCTTAGTTACTTGGAGTATGGCTATAACGTCACTAGGTGATGCTGTGATTCCACTCCCAGGTCCTCCACCTATAGAGAGACGTCGTTCAACAATGTCTATCTCTTGTGAGATCACATTAACTGCCCTCACCAGGAATGAATCAATGGTCGACTGGCCACTATCGGTTGCTGGAGGGACATTCCCTGCCTTGCGTTTACCCATGGCCTCTTTAAGTACCAAACACCTGCACCTGTACCAAAGCTGTATAAAGTTTAAGCCGGGCAGATGTGGAGAATAATAACCATGGAAGTCCAGGAAAGTCCATATAAAGGTCCAAAAGTTAGTTACACAGGGGTAAATTTGCCACACTTATCCTAGCAAGGGAGGGCAACTTAATCACCACTCTACTGTGATCCTGGGGCAAACCTGTATACAGGATATTGAGGGCAGGCAGGAGAACAGTACCTTGCAATGAATACGGGGTCCAAGACGTCAGATGGGTGGCCCAGCCCGGCCTGCTCCGGTCAGTGACGGGCAAGGACGGGCCTGCCCTTGGCCCGGGCACGGCCCACGCGTGTCCCGCGCTGCAGCAAGAACCTGGCGCTTTTCAGCGCGTCGGGCTGCCCCTCCTCCTGGAGTCTCAAAGCAAGGCTTCCTGGATCTTGGAGTCCCCCACAGCCGGTGTTCACAAGCGCGTCCCGTGCTGCGGGAAGAAGCTGGCGCTTTTCAGCGCATCAGGCGGCCCCTCCTCCTGGAGTCTCAAAGCAAGGCTTCCTGGATCTTGGAGTCCCCCACTGCCGGTGTTCACAAGCGCGTCCCGCGCTGGGAAAGAAGCTGGCGCTTTTCAGCGCGTCGGGCGGCCCCTCCTCCTGGAGTCTCAAAGCAAGGCTTCCTTTGTGTCAATTTTTAATGTAAGGACGCAATTCTGCTAAAAGAAAGAGTCACATTGTTCCTGTGCTCCCACGCAATAATTTTGCCACGAGGGGAGTCATAACAACAAAAGCGGCATAATGGCATGATTTCAGTAATTCTGCGTAACAAGCTGATACGAAATTACATGAATTAAGCTGGCATAATTTGAATTTTGCTCTGGCCATACACTACAATTACTTTGACAGAAATGCCATAATTCTTTTAGCCAAACCCCTTTATTTATTTTTCTCCAAAAGTCAAAGTGTTTTCTCTGTGGAGAAACCCCTTTATCTCCACTTCCATGATGTCCTCTTGCCTCTCCAGCCACTTTCAGGTTGGGAAGTTTATTTAATTATTACATAATGTAAGGTATTAGTCACCAGAAGCACGTGAATTAGATTGATTGCAGCATATGGGACAAACACGGAATGACAGATGTGATACAAAACAAACAAAATAAACAGGAGCATTAGTGTTGGGCATGGTCCTCTCTGCAGGGCCACACCTAAACATTTTGCCTTCACTCCTCCCGTTTAGCAGAATCTGTTTTTGTCAGCTGTAGGACTTTGAGCACTTTACAACTGCTAACCAGTGACAAAGTGCTTGTGCTTCTCTCTTTTAAACACAGTAAAATTGGCACACACCAAATTGTCACATTTAATTTATTGATAATTCCCTAATAAAAGGGTACTACATGTACCCAGGGCCTGTAAATTAAATGCTACTAGAGGGCCTGCATCACTTATTGTGCCACCCACTTAAGTAGTCCTTTAAAACATATTTCAGGCTTGGTAATGCAGCCTGTGTGTACAGTTTTAAACTTCCATTTCAACCTGGAAAAATAAACCTTTGCCAGGCCTAAACCTTCCTTTTTAATACATATAAATCACCCCTTGGGTAGGCCCTAAACAGCCCACATGGAAGGGTGCATTGCATTTAAAAAGCTGGACATGTAATTTTACGTTTTACATGTTCTGGTAGTGAAAACCTCCCAAATGTGTTTCACACTATTGAAAGGCCTGTCTGTCCCTGTGGATAACAGTGGGTTACCTTATTACATTTAATAAGTGATGATGTTTGTTTGGGAGCAGGTGGAATGACATGTTTGGTGTCTGGAGAATTGTAATGTAAAAGCCTCTCTAATGGTGAAGTCCGACTTGCAATTCTTAAAAAGCCACTTTCAGAAAGTGAACATTTTCTTGTCCTCACCCACTGCTGGCTGCAGCCTGTTTCTGGGTCACATGACTATCTGTAGTTGGCAGTTGGTCTTTTGTATTCTTTTCAGACAGTCACACAATAGAGGGCCTGGATGTTGGTAGGATGGGCCAACCTGTCTTGAGGAGAGGGGCGGAACTGTCACCTGTCACACTAGCACTTCAAATACACTCTATTGTAACTGCAGACAGACTGGGACCAGGGCAGGGAGACAGAGAATTCCAGACACTTCTATGAGAGGAAACTCTAGAAGCCTTTCCCACTTCTAAGCTGGCATCATGTATAAAAAGGGACTTTAGACCCACTGTTCAGTTCACTCTTCGACCTGTGGATACTACAGAAGAAGGGCTGCCCTGTTGCCAGAGGACTGCCCTGCTGTCTGAGATGGAAGACTGGACCTGCACCCTTCATCCCAGGCTACTTGAGTGACTCCAAGGGCTATGGGCACAACAAACTCCAGAGGTCTCCCTGCAATTGCCCGGCTGACCTGATACAGTGGACTACCCTGGACCCACACCTGGACCTGCCTGAGCCTTGCTGGCCTCTGCTGGAGTGAGTTCCTGATCCCAAAAGGTACCTCCCAGGTCTTGGACTCTTTATGTGGCATCAGTTGAGCTCCTCCTACAAGAAAAGGAGAAATTCAGAGGCTTTGGGCTCTTCACGATCGGTTACGGGCGTTTCATGCCAAGATTTGCCATCCACACTGACTGACAACATGAAACTCCAGTGAAACTGGCTCTTTGTGCTACAGTGACCACCGCCGCCGACCAGCAATGTGAGATCTGCACTTCGCACTACAGCATCGACCGCCGATGCAAGGCTCAAACAGTGATCCTCCATGACACCCGACAGGATCATGGCGCTACAGCGACAAACATCTGCGGCACCCGGCCTGCTCTTGGATATAAAGCGATGACCATCCATGGCACTCTCTCTGCTTCTCGCAGCCTTCTCCAATGCAAACTGGACTCTTTGTGCTAGAGTTCAGAAGGTAACCTTTTCAGCAGGACTAACCTGGTCATTCTATCCGGCCCTCGCTCATCACAGTGACCCTGAACTTGTGACTTTTACCTGGTCTTGCACAACCAGATAAATGCGAGTGGTGCTTTCTGCTTTTAGGCTCTATACTTTAGTTAAATTTATGAAATTGCATATCTCCAGTTCTACTGTTTGGATTTTTGTTGTTTTTCGTGTCAAATGATTTATCAAATTTCACTCTATTTTTCTAAATCAGTGTGGGATTTGGTTTTGCTTCATTACTGTCTAAGTGCTGCATAAAAACTTCACACATTGCCTCCATGTTAAGCCTGATTGCTTTTGAGCCAAGCTTCCAGAGGGTTAAACGCAGGTTAATTTACTGACTTTTGTTGTTCGCCCTTACAAGCATTGTTGCTGTTGCTTGTGAAGGGCTCACATCCAACAACCCCAGGGGCATAGGGCCACTTTTTTTAGAGGACAGTGAAGGCATGCGGTGGACAGATATTCACTGTAAATGCATACATTACAGGGATACACAGGCACCAACATACTTATGTATAAAGAATTAAAACTGTATTAGGTAATGATAATTTTTATCCTTCTGGTTTTCAGTGGATGTCTTTTCAAGGCTAATCGTAGCCATGGAATTAAGAAAATATTTAAATTATTGAGAAAGTAAGTTCCAGTCAAGTGACCCTAGAGGATAAAACAGACAGAATTTATGTGTGTAACATCGATGGTTGAGTGATGTTACTAGATTTTAGAGGTTGATTCTAAGCTTGTGGTTCGTAGTGTATGGGATGACAGAATTACTAAAGTACTCGAGAGAAGTGTTGTGTGATCTTGAACAACAATATCAGCAGGTTACTGAGGGCTCAATTTTTGCAGAGAACCAGCTGTCTTGCTGAAGATAGGCATAGCTAGTCATAGTCTTGGACTGTTGACTAGAGTGTTGGAATCAAAGATAAGAACCTTATCCAGGGGAAAAAAAGAGTACCAGGGAAGACCCACTAGTAAACCATGACAATAGTCTATCTTACCGAGTACTAGTGACTTGTTCAGAGCTTTGGTTATGTGGAATAGAATGAAAGGGTGGATCCTTTGTATATTTAGAACTTGATAGTGTGCTGTAGTGGCTGTGGTGGTGCTGAAAGTTTCCATGTGCATGAATGGATTAACAAGAGAAAAGCAAGGATTCTGGCAGAGGAAGCAAATGTCAGTGACTCATAGGGGCGTAAATTGAGATGGTTGAGGGCATAGGCATGGATAAGGAACTTAGGGGCACATGTGGAATTTAGATTTAGCCAATGGTGTACAGCAGTGAGGCAATGAGATATGAATATCTTGAGAGGGAATTAGAAGAGAGAAAGATTTGGATGCCTTCAGCATAGAATCCTAACAAGGAGGGGATATAATTGAAGGAATTGTTAAATGTTTTAACACATTTGGTTAAAAACAAACGTTTTGTGCACCAGATACATAAATGACACATAAAAAAAGAAAATGGTGACAATACACTCCAAATCAAGGAGGGAAATATGCAAGATGCAGATGTTCATTAAAATGCAAATGAATCCATCATGAGCTGAAAAATAAACACCATTACAAAATTGCTATTTGAATGTCAGAGAGTTCACCATCAACATCCTCACCACTCATGCATCTCCAGGGTACTTGACTGTAAGGTGCATGGCTTTGGTTTTCGGGAGAGAGTATAAAATCATGGTATTCTTGGTGTCCTGAATGCATGCCAACAAGAAAATTCTAACCAGCTTAACTTTTCTGAGGATTTTACTGGTTAAGCATAAAAGTAAAAAATGTCTCTAGGGTTCAGGACCACCACTCCAGCTTGGCCAATGATTTGAAATCACAAGATTTTGCTCTAGGCTGAAGAGAGTCTGTCACTGCAAACTTAAACTGTCTCTGTTCCTGAGGATTCCAGAGGATATTCAAATATGGCTGTTGGCTTAAATTGATATGATAAATGTCTCTCCATGGTATGCTGAATATTTTGTCATGGCTCGCAACTCCGTTGACACTTCTGTTCGTTATGTTCTCTTTAATAAATACAATTTCTGAAACAGTGAAGAAAAAAGCCAGTTACATGGAAACTGAAACAATCCAGGTATTACTGTAATTTCGAAGCCTCGCCAACACAATATATTTCATGAGGCATCTTTATATGCTCCTCCTTCCAGGCATTATCCACCAAGTGCCTGGTTGTAGCCATCTGGCAATTTTTAGTACATGTACGAGATTGGTTCTTGAAGCCTTGTTACTTAAAGTTTCATGACTGATGTTACTGACCGAAGGCACTGTTAGAAAGCCTTTAGCACCACCATTAAAAACTTCCAAGATTTGTCTTCTGGAACTCCTAAATTATTAGCTGCCATATCTAGTCTCCAGATTTCTGCGCCACACTGGAATGCATTTCTGCGGTTTGCTTGGAATGGGTCGTGGACTTTTTCAGAAATTGTATTTATGTGTTTTGCGTCACAGACTTCACAATGGCTGAAATAGGGCGTTTTGTATTCCTGTTTGCATTTTGGACAGGTCCTTCCCAGATGTGATTTTCTTCTGGTATCCCTACATGGGAGGAATATGATGGTATTGCTACCAAGCACTGGTTATCCAAAATGGATATATATAGTTTCATTCTTTACAAGCTTATTCTCCTCATCTTAGATTGTTTTGCATTGATTTACAAGAAGCTCAAATGACAGAATTATTGAGCCATCTGCAAAAAACAGAACCTTTGCCTTGTAATTGCCCATTTTTGGAACTTCCTGTGAAGCTTTCAGTACTTCAGCATACATATTGTTATTATAAGCAGAAAACTAAGGGCCTGAATCACAAAGGTAAGCTTACACGTTTATGTAAGTTTACTCTTTTGCAGTATTCACAAAACTGCATTTTAGTAGTGGCAACGCACAGTAGTCTTCCCACCTGTGCCTACTCCCTGCGATAGAGCTTTCTTGGGTGCCTGAGGAACAAAAGGAATAAGAATCAATTTCAATTTACAATTACAGTGTAACACATTTAGTCACACTGTAAAGCTCAGAGTCAATAATTAGGACTATGTATAGAATTATAGCAATTTCAGAGCCAATGAAATATAAATCAGTCTCAAAAACATAGTATAAAAATACAAAATTTCCAAAGGAAAGACAAATCAGCTTACAAAGTTTATCCTCAACAATACAAAGCAAATGAGGTATCCAATAGCCACAGTACAAAGGATAAGGAACACGTACTGATGATCAGATTGAAAATATTGATCCTCCTGTTGAAGGTTAAAGCATTCTAAAATCCAAATGCTTAAGGCCTTTAGTCAACTTTAGTATAGCAAGCATTGCAATACACATGGTAACTGTGGGATTACAGATACATAGACAGTCACATTATAAATGCAAAATGCTATTCGAATAGACACATTTCTTGCTATATAATAGATAAAAAATGTTATTTAAATGTGTACATAGATACATGAGGATCAACAATGTTATTCAGACCACACATATTGAGATATATGTGAGAACTGCAATTCATTGTTACTATGAAGGAAAATGTTAATTTACACACACACATATAAATGTCGCGATTACACAGTAAATGCACCTTTATATTGGTTCAAGTGCACTACACCTCATTAATCATATTAAGTCACATGAATACATGAGGCCATAAGTAAACATATATGTGGCTTAATCAATTATGAAAGGGTGGAGCTAAAATTATGCTGCTCCAGTAGTAAGTGTTTGAGGGTGGAGAACTCCACACATAAAAAGATAGGCCTCTCCTATCTTTATGCATTTTTGTGAATACTGAAAAAGCATAAACTTACATAAGCGTGTAAGTTTATGTTTATGAATCAGGCCCTATGTGTGGGCCAATATGTAATTTTGGTTGACAGTAAACGCTCTTTAAGTGAGGGCAGATATTCACTTGATGGTTTATTTTCACCTGTGTTGAAGTTTTAGTGTAGAAGGTCATGGTTACTGCTCGTAGATTCTTCTAGCCAATACTGTATTGCTTTCAAGGCTATGTTACAGAATATCTTACAATCGATATCTATGAGGCTAAGGCTCTAACGAGGAAAAAAAGGATAGGTCATAGAGCAATGTGATAACAACCAACCCTATTTACAGTGAAAGCCCTGTCTTTGAATCCCCCTTCCTTTATATTGAGCGGGATTTGCTCACACATATTATTATACCTTTGTGGGCTAATACTTCTTGTGAGTGCTGTGCACTCTTAAACCCAGAAGCTGCAGCTTGCAATTCAGAGTTGCATGCACAAATGGCTTGGCTAAAGGGGCCCCTGGACTATATTACTCCATGTACAAATTGGTGATAAGTCCTCTAAATAATAATGATTTGGCACTGCTATTGTACTGGCAGCACATATCAAAACAAGGGATTACCAGAGAAGTAGGACGAACTGCAGCTCATGGGCATTCACAAAAAGCCAAACTGATTTTGCAATTTAATGAGGAAGGCGATGCGATCGCCTGAGATGATTTCAATGAGCTTGCATACAAGCATACTAACCAGGGCAAATTTGCATGTCCACTTATTTGTCTCTCTTACCTGGTAGGCCATTCAGGTGCTACAGCAGCAGTTCAAAGGGTATGTGGAATAAGGAAGAAATTATTACAGTAAATCTATTAATGTTCCTAATCACTAATCAATAAATATAATAATCTGAAAATAAATCTTTGATAGCACTTAATTTCTATAGGAATCATTATACTGTGCAATAACAGCATACTTCACCAAACATAGAGAGATCTTAAATGACAATGTTTTCTAAATAACTTGGTATGAAGACAGGGATTACATGCTGTTCAATCCATAGGTCTCCACTGTAAACAGATGTAAAGATGAAACAAGACAGGAATGTTTGGTATAGCTGCAAGAATTCACAAATCAGGTAAAGTAGAAACAGATTAATACACTGCTTCCTCTCTAAGAAACAGAATAAACCTTTTGGAGACACTAATGTAAGCTGGGAATAAAGAGCACAATTAGACATCACCAACATTCCTACCATGACTGGTTGTTTAGTTATACCATTTTTACAAAGATTAAATATACTCATAGTCTTGTCAGTGGGTAGATCTTTTTCTTACCCATAACCCTTTAATCATGACCTATTAAAGTAGCTCCCCGTGCGAGGTTTTTATAATTTGTAAGTTCTGAATTTTATTTATATTAGACGTTTTAGCTGATAAATTCTACTCACGTTCTTGTCAGGGTTTTCTTCTAAATGTGCCTAGAACACACCTGTGTAAATTTGGGCATCAAGCTCTTTCAGTATCTTTTGCAAAACGGTGGAACTTCCTCTTTTTTACTGTTCGAGCAGACTCTAACTTCACCTCCTTTAGGAAATCATTGAAAATATATTTTTTAGTATTTTTCTCAGCATTTGCTGCAATGGCTGAATTTACCAACGCTAGGATCGTTCGGCCATGAGTGCTCTATAAATCTGACCATAAACCAGAACCCCCACTTACTAGGAATAAGTAGCATGCACTGGGCAGGCTTTCAGTATCCAACATTTATTTGTTATCATTCCTGGACTGTCTCTGGGTTCGGAGCTTTGAAATTTCTTTCTACTTTCTTTCAACTTTGAACTTTCTTGGAATCACGATTTCCTTTTTGGGACATTGAGAGGGAGTCGGTGGTAAAAGAACATAAATAAAGGTGTCCAAAAGTCTCTATATTACTTATTGTTTCCTTTTTTGCAACCTCGGCTTCTCTTAAAAGGCTTGATCAAGCAAGAGATGCACACCTGATACATGCAACAACAAGTGCAATGTACTACATACTAAGTGGATTATGAGTTGGAGTGGATGGTAGTAATAATATAATAGTTTCTCATGTAATAATTACTAAGTAATAATGACACCATTCTTGTTAGGTTCTGTAAAGATTTCAGTAATTTTAAATTGAGCTCAAACCCAGGTAGCCATGGCACAGAGCAGACAGACTCTGTGGAAGCCTCTAGGGAAAAGTAGTGGTGGGGCAGAAGGAGATTAAAAGAAGAAAAAAATACATCAAATAAAAGCTCACTTACCTGAGTATGGATGCCGCCACTCTTTCGTCCTCCCACTGTTCCTGTCTCCCGGTAGGACATAGGCTCCCAGTCTCTCCTAAACCAATTACACACCTGCTGTCACCAGCATGCCAGCAGAATCATGACTGGTCTGAGTGGCCTGGTTTGGCACTCAGATAGGGGGTGTGGGAGCCTGTGCGTGTTCTCCACCCAGCTGTGCAATACAGCCGGGTGGAGAAATGCTAATTGCGCATGTCTGTTTGGCCAGCCCAAAACAGCCGGCCAAATCATAATGCACACAAGTACACCAAGCACTCCTCCCCCTGCTCGTCACATAGACCAGCCCCGCCCCGCCCTAACCTGGCTCGTACTAAAAATAAAATGATCATAACATAACGTAATTAACGTTATGTTATTCTCATTTTATTTTTCGTTTTGCACTCACTGGGGCAACGCTCCTCCGCCTAAGCGGAGCCGCCTCTGGACAGACTTAACTAAAGAAAATGTGCAAAGAATTTAGAAGTACCAAAACATTAAAAAGTTAAAAATACAACATAATAAAAACATTAAAATATTCAATGAACAAAATGATACCAAAATGACAAAAATCCAATAAGGGGAACAGGAGATTTTTAAAGTTTTAAACAAAAATACAGCCTCAAAAATGTTAAGTCCCAACTGAGGTCAACTGGTTGCGCTTGACCAGTACCTATGTGTGATTTAAGGTTGACCATGATAGTGCATAGGTCGGATATAGAAATTAGGTTTGTCCCTGTTTGAAGTTTTATCTTCCGACTTAGTTTCTGAAGTGGAAGTCGAAAATCCTCAGCGGGTGCAAGGCAGAAGGCTGTGGCAGGATGGGATCCACGAGGGCAGATAACTGTCCGACAAAGGCACAGTAAAGCCCTTGACTTTTGTCGGAATTCTCAGAGCAGGAGAATTTTGAAATTCATGCCCAAGAAAAACTCTTCACTGGCCGGATAGTTTTTGGGGCCTTTGTCCATTGAAGATTTCTATCTTTGGACTTATTCACATTTTTCGAGCTAGGATTCCTCCAATGAGGCAAGGCTGAAAGCATTAGCCAAACTGGGCTCCAAGAGGCTGGATAACCTCTCTGCGGCATCCCATTGAAACAGATTTCCTGCTGTGGAAAATCTCTAAGAGGGAACAACCAGAATCTTTGGCCCAGCAGCAAAGTACCATTGTTGGATTTACTTGGCAAGTTTGTCCCGTTCTTCTTGAGGTATTTGCAGCCAAAAAGTGTCTAAGTCCTAGGTTTCTTAGGATGCTAAGAGAAGTACACTTTGACATAGTGAAGGGTTTCAGAAACTCAGGAACAGCACTTGGTGGGGTAAAGATTCACTCCAGCAGAAGCCACCAGAAGGGTCCAGGAAAGATCCAAATGGACAGCTGGGCTCTTCAAAGAAATGACTTAGAGCAGCTTATTGTGTCACTGTAGCTTGACAGAAAGTCAGCCAACTGACCCTTAGAGTCCACCTCTTTGTCGTAGGCACATATGAAAGCAGGTCCAGCCTTTCAGGTCTCCTTACAGGTCTCAACTGGCAGGTACAGTACTTCTATCTTCTAAAGGTTCCATAGTGTTCTGAAGAGAATGCCCAGGGGTGCCACATTTATGCCTGGCACTAGCCTGTGTATGGGAGTGAACCCTGGTTGCTCCCTAACCAATAGAGAAAAGTAACCCTACCCACTTTTGCAGCAGTTCCTTTGTGGCCTACTGCAAACAATCCCACAGTGTCCCTTCTCTATCCAAATCCAACATGTCAGAACCTTTATTCTCCTGTGCAGAGTTCCTGTTCCCAACCTAGAGGCGCGGCCAGGGAAATGAGCAGCTCCTCCTCTGAGTTCAGTCAAAATTGGTTGTGGTGGCAGATCCTCTCCCACTGGCATTGGTGCCTTGTTGACTAGGGGGACAAGGAAGGGTTTGGGCTAGGTGTTATCTACATCTGCCTGTGACAGGGTAGGCTTCTTTGAAATTATGTTCTTGGGTACAGCCTAGATGGCCATCCTGTCACAGAAACAGAACACCTCCCCAAACCCAAAGCCTTTTGTCTTAGCTCTGGGAGGTAGTTCACAACTCATCAAAGGGTCGATTCAGCTGTCCTGGGTGACAGTCAGAAGCTCATGCAAATGGGTCTCTAGAAGCTTTAGACAGGCAAATGGGATCTTTTAAAAGTACCTTTTGTGAAATATTTAGTACAAATCCAACTTTGCCAATTAATTGGGATAGTGATAAATATTTTTACAAAATCCCAGAATTAACTTTGATAACATTATTAAATCATAATATTATAACCTGATGCTTGTGATAGAATGGAACATCTAACACTGCCACAGTGACAATAGCTTTTTGGCCTTTGCATTGTAAGGATGTTTTACATTAAACGTTTACATGTTCTACTTTTAAATTCCATGCACCTTGCCCTATGTACTTAGAAGTGATTTATTAATATGAAAAAGGAATGTTTTGGCATGTTAAAGGGTTATTTTGGCATGTTGAATTTGATATAATACAGTGGTAGGCCTGCATTCATGTTTTGCACTGTCTTTCTAGTGGTTACACATGTGGGCTACATTCCACAAGTGACATTGAAATTACAGGCTATGGCTACATTTCATAATATTTTTTTGCAAAATCATTTTTATTGGCATTTCCTATTTTCACACCATACATACATTGCAATTACTTCAGGAAAAAACATCTTACGAAGCATACATCAAGACATTGTATAAAACCAAATTTCAGTGTAAGATACATACTCTATTTCCTCAATTGTCTCTGTCTACATGAGAAAGTATATATGTACGAAGCATGTGTCTATGGATGATCGTCTATCGCATGCACGGTGCTTTCAGCGCCAGCCGGCGGGGCTAGCACCATGGTAAACATCTTGCTGTAGTTATAGTAACAATCTAAACTCTTCAACCGGGGTGACGTAACTGGGGTACACTGCATCTATGGCTATATCATTCAACAGAGACCAGTGGGCTGATACGTAGTTGTTCGACTATGGACTGTGTGTGTGTTAGAGGGGAAGGCAGGTGTGCCAATCCCAGAGTATGAAATATGTTGCGCGGCTTCTGCCATCCACCCCACACCTGCAATATGTCTACTCCCCGGGGGCATTGTGTTGGGTCACCCCAGGTCGCGCCCCTGCATCGATGGAATCGGGCGGTTTGTGATAGGGACGTCTCCATTGTTTCCTGCTTGAAAGAATGCAGTAGAATGGCCCATTGCATGGAAATGGGATGTTTGCGTAAACCCTTAATTTCTTCCAATCGAAGCGTCTCCTCTTCCGAGGTGCCCCATTTATTAACCGCCCCCATCCAGGCCGCTATCGATGGCCCCTCGGGCGCCCTCCAGTGCATTGCTATGCAGCGTTTAGCCAAAAGGAGCGCCAGGGACGCGAATCGTGTCTCCACCTTTTGGTGCTTACGGCGTTTGGCAATGCCTAGTGCCCAGGCCTCCCATGTACTGATATCCGTGAGCCCTGTGACCTTATGGAGAGTGGCATGGATTTTGGTCCAGTATGCTCGGAGCGTCGGACAGTCCCAAAATATATGAAGAAACGATGCCTTGGGCTCCGGGCATCTTGGACAGGTAAAAAGCGTGTCTGGTTAGTAACGCTGGAGCTTCTCGGGGATCAGATAGGCATGGTGTAGAATGTGAAGTTGTATGTTCTTAAAGCGATAGTTGCAGGACACTTTTTTGGGGAACTCCAGTGCTCGTTCCCACTCTTTGTCATGGAGTGGTCTCTGGATCTCAGCTTCCCATTTCTCCCGGAGGGGCACAAGGGTGATTGGGCTCAGTGCACGCACCGCTTTGTAGATCCATGTTATCAGATGGCGCCCTAGGCCCATCTGTAGGATCATGTGTATCACCGGGTGTGTGGGTGGCTCAGTGTCTATTGTATGCCACATGCAGCGGCAGTCTACTAACATTTGCCTATGTAAAAGAAATTGCCCTCTGGGGAGATCCATATTGGTTACCAGTTCTGCAAACGTCTGAAGTTGCCCATTCGCGTAAAGGGAGCCTGTCTCCGTGACTTAGTGTGCCGTCCACTCATGTTGTGCCCGCTCTGTGTAGTGTGCGCGACCCCTGGGGAACCCCACCAACGGCAGGTCGGGGGAATGCATTGGTGCCTCGCGGTTCAGTTGGTGTATCCGTTTTAGACATGAATGCGCTACCGAAACCTGGAGTGGGCATTCCTGTATAGGTCCCGCCCCTGGCAGCAGCATACGAAGTATGACGGGGGTCGGAATTATCCCGGAGTCTATGGTTGTTTCTCCTAACGCACGGCCCGCTGTCCATCTTGATACCCATTGCAGCTGAGCCGCTAGAAAATACGCCTCGAAAGATGGGGCGCCCAACCCTCCCTGATCCATAGGTAGTTGCAGCTTGGCGAGGGCTATTCGTCTGCGCCCCGATCCCCAGATGAGGGTCCCGAGGAGGGCGTCCAGTTCTTTGAAGAAGGAGTGTGGAGGGACCACCAGGAGGTTGGCAAACAGGTAGAGCAACCTTGGGACTAATATCATCTTGGCAACTGCAATTTTACCAATGAGAGCTAGCGGGAGATCTTTCCAGAAGTTCACGGATGATCTGATCCCGGCCTTTGCACGACAGTAATTCCCTTCATATATGTCTTGTGGCGTGTGATATAGACGGACACCCAGGTATCTAACTGCCTGGGGACTCCACGATATACTAACTCCACCCAATTGTATTGCCTGTGGGGGAAGATCGCCTGTGAGAGGGTACACCGTTGACTCAGACCAGTTTACCCTGAGACCAGCCACTGCTTCGAATTCCCGCAGAGCGGTAAGTATGGGGGTGAGATCCATCGTAATGTCGCGGATGTAGATGAGCACGTCGTCCGCATATAGTGACACCGCGTGCATCGCGTTTGCAATGGGGATACCCCAGCTCTCCCCCTCTTTGCGGAGACGGATCGCTAGAGGCTCCATCTCCATTGCAAAAAGCAGAGGGGAGAGTGGGCAACCCTGGCGTGTACCCCTGAGTAATGGGAATGAGGGCGACATATGGTGCCCGAGTTTCACCCTGGAGGTCGGTTTGGAGTATATCAGCTTGGTATATGCAAGTAGGCGGGGTCCCACTCCCATCCGCTGTATGACCTGCAGCAGGTAAGGCCATAGGAGGGTGTCAAATGCCTTCTCCAGGTCCAGGACCAGACACGCTGCCCTGGGGAAGCGATCCTGGATCTGATCCTGGAAAAGGCGCCTAATGTTATAGGAGGTATTTCTCCCCGGCACAAACCCACACTGATCGGGGTGAATTAACTTGGGGAGGACTGTGGCATATCTATCCGCTAGTATTTTCCCAAATATTTTATAGTCCGCTGGTAAAAGAGCTATGGGCCTGTATGAGCCCATTTGTTGAGGATCTCGGTCCGGTTTGAGGAACGAGACTATAACCGACTCGCACATAGATTGTGGTAGCTCACCCTCATCTAGAGCTGCCTAAAACTGCCCTACTAGTTGGGGAACTAGCTGAGTCGCAAAGGTGCAGAAAAATTCTAGTGGGAGGCCATCTAGCCCGGGGGCCCCACATGTGGCCAATGCTTGCATTGCTTGCTTGGTCTCAGTCGAGGATATGGGCTTGTTTAGGGCAGGACTTGTCGCTGCGCGGTATGCGAGGTATGGGATATTTGTTTAGGAAACGGGTGAGGCGCTCCACATCAACTGGGGCCGGGGCTGCAGAGAGCTGTGTATAGTGTTGTCTAAAAGCAGCTAGGATGGAAGTTTGTGAATGCACTAACACACCCGTGTCTGTCTGCAACACCGTTATTGGTGGGAGGGTTGTGTCCTGTTTCACCAGCCATGCTAGTAGCGCACCCGCTCTATCTCCCTCCCTATGTACCCTGGCCACATGCGCCCGAAAATTATATCTGCGGAGATCCGCTAGGGTCTCCGCATATGCAGTTTTGGCTTCCGCTACTTGGATTGACGTGGCCTCGTTTTTGTCAGCTGCTTGTGTCAATGTGGCCAGTGCACGCTCTTTTTCGCATATGCTGCCCTCAAGGGTTTTACGCACTCCTGTAATGTGTTGTATACATGTGCCCCTAATTACAACTTTGAAGGCATTCCATTCTGCCGCACGGGTGGTGGCTGTGCATTCATTCTTGCGGGAGCAGTTTTGTATGTGTTCAGCTTGGGTTTGTCTAAATAATGGATCATCCAGACATTCCTTGGGTAGGCGCCAGGTAGGGACCGGTGGTCTGGGTGGGCGCCACGCAAGAGTGATCGTATGGGCGTCATAATCAGACAGGACCCTACCCAGGTAATCGGTCTCCTTGAATGTGGGCAAGATGGAGGGAGAGCAGAGGAAGCTGTCCAGTCGGACCCTGAGATCATGTGGGATTGATTGAAATGAAAAGAGCCATGCCTCTGGATTTTTGGATCACCAGGCGTCTGTCAGTGACCAGTGTGCCGCCCACGCAGCAAAGCGTTTGGCTTGCACTAGTATTGGGGAGGCTGGGTGGGGGGATAGGATCTGTCCAATACCGTGTTTTGCACACAATTATAGTCCCCCCCTAGGATCCATGGTGCTTGAGTGTGTGCGCTTAATGGGAGTGAGAGCGCATCCCAGAATCTACTCTGGTCCATGTTAGGTGCATAAATGCTGCCGAGGACTACCGGCTGGCCATCCAGGAGGCCCTGCATAAGGGCGTATCGGCCCTCAGGGTCGAGCGTTCTGGATAGTTCTTGAAATGGGACCCCTGGACGTACCCATATAAGAGTCCCTTGTGCATAGGCTGAATATGTGGTAGCGCAGAATATACTGCACCAGCGTTTACGTAGTTTGGCAATTCTTCCGTTCTGAGGTGGGTTTCCTGCAACAGCTCGATCTGCGCATTCTGCCTCTTTATGTAAGCGTAGACTGAGTATCGCTTGCGTGCATACCTCGCACGTTTAGTGTGAGGATAGTTATGGTTCCTTTATGTGCCATTAGGAATGAGAAGGAGTAGGGAGGAAGGGTGGGGTGGGCCCCATCGACTGAGTTTAACCCGCCCATCCCCCTCCAACCAACTTTGCGCACCGAAGTCAGCCTCGGTCCTCTGATGGTGCAGATGTGATGGTGCAGTGTAGTGTTGTGTATCCATATGGGAGGGATAACTGGGTTAGGGGAACAGCCCCAATACTGGGGACCATCGTAACAAGCGATACGTCCAAACTTACTCTTATACAAGAAGAGTGCTGTAACATAGTGTGGGGGTGGTGTCGCATGCCGGCGAGGTGGTGCTCCACGGGGGCATTTGTAAAATCATTGTGTGCCAACTGACCTGTGGTAAGAAAATGAGGCTATAGAGCAGACATAACTATACTTCTCATATCATAAGCGGCGTTACAGTTCAGCTTGCAGGGGGACCTCCTGCGTACATGGTCTACAGATATCCAGTTCATATCAGGGTGTCTGCTGTCTGTGGTGTGACCACTGGCGGTGTCATCGATTCCGCTCGCGATTGTGTCTTCTCACTACCGTCTTCACCATCAGACGAGAAAAGGTGTGGGCCTCTATCTATGTCCGTTGTAGGGGAGGAAGGTCTAAGTTCCACCACGGCCTGCAGGGCTTTGCGACGTTCCCATACAATTTCTTCCAAGTCAGGCGACCCCACGGAGTGAGGGAGAGCCCCCGTATCTGTTCTTTGGTTTTGTTGTTTTGGGCGGCGTCTGTTGGGGCGTCGTGCCTTCAGATGCTGTATGTACTTGGCCTCTGCATTGGGATATCGCTTACAATGTTGATCCGCCCAATCATGGGCTTCTTCTGCTTCCGTGAAAAAGACTGTGGAGCCCTCATGTATGATTTTGAGGCGAGCTGGGAACAGCAGGGAATATTGTATGTTCTCCGACCGTAGGCGCTTTACCTCCAGGAACGAAGACCGCTGTCGTTGTACTGCCCGGGAGTAGTCTGGGAAGAGCATTATTTGTTTATTCTCTACGTGGATGGGGCCATGCTGTCGGGCGGCTCTGAGAACCGCGTCTCGGTACCTGAAGTGTAGAACTTTTGCCAGCATCGGCCGGGGCGGTGCGCCAGGCGGGGGTCTATGGGTCGGTACCCGATGGGCTCTTTCAATGGAGAAGAATGCGGTGTGGTCCGTACTCGGAGTGAAGGATTTGGTCCATGTCTCCATGTACTCCATGGGATTAGTGCCTTCAATACCCTCCGGGAGCCCCAGCACTTGGATGTTACAGCGTCGCGAACGGCCCTCCAAATCGTCTATGTGCTCCTCCATTGTG
Source organism: Calotriton arnoldi (assembly GCA_963921515.1). Taxonomy (NCBI): domain Eukaryota; kingdom Metazoa; phylum Chordata; class Amphibia; order Caudata; family Salamandridae; genus Calotriton; species Calotriton arnoldi. The sequence goes on along the minus strand of CAWUFW010002155.1, from coordinate 2,137,819 downwards.
GACATGCGGCCTAGTAGGGTTTGCAGAGTCTCTTGGTGCGTACTAATTGTTGGTTGCATGGTGGCTATTCGTTTCTCTCCGTCCGACACCTTGTCTGCCAACTTGCGATGGTCGTCCCTGAGTAAGCTGATGTCTGTTGTCAGGGTGCCCAGCCTCTCCTCCATGGACATCCTGGAGTGTTCTATTGCTGCAAGCACTTTGTCGAACGTTCGGTGAGGGATTGATCTGATGGAGCCGCTGCTTCTTTGAGCGGTAGCTTGGTGCTCATGGAGGCGTCTTGTGAAGATCCCGACCCAGCTGCGGCTATTGTGACACGTGGCTTTCCCATTTTGTTGTGTGGGGTGCTGTTCAGGACCCAGTATGCCTTTAACGCTGTTGATGGATGCACCGACGTGCCCCAGGACTACTGGTTTGCAGTGCTCGCCGGATTCTCAGGGTTCGGTACTAGATCGCTCCAGTCGCAGTCTCTGGGCCTCTGTGTAGCTTCCAGTCCCTAGGGCCTCTAGAAATGTGCTGGGGGTATTTTTGGTAGTTGGCGGCCGGGCGGTCCGATGTCGCCCCCACCGCAGAGTCTATCCTTCAACAGCTGTCGCGTACTTCCAGTGCTAGGGTGGTATCCACAGCGTTAGTGCCGCGATCTGAGGCCCTGGTATGCGCGTCTTCTTGAGCTCAATATGGCCTTGCCTACACGCACTCTTATTCGTAGTGCACGGCACCCCCTTGGGGGCCGCTTTGTCCTTTCTTCGCAGAAGAAGGGAGGTACTGCCTGTTTACCTAATGGACAGCCAAGTGGCAGCATTGCCTGGACCTCTCGGTGCTCTGGAGGTGGCACAGGGGAAAAAGAGGTGGCCCCTGCACCTGTCAATGGCTACACCGATGCCGCAGGTGCTCGTCTTCCCCAATGTCCTTCTTCTCACCCGGGCAATTGCACATTACCTCAGGCTCTAGGGCACCACGGTTAGGGCCTCGTTTTGCGGTTCCTTCCAAGCACATTCAGTGCTGCTACAGTGTGGGGGAGGATTTCGGGCACCATCTTGGGGCCGGACTGTTCGTGTAATGTTGAGGTCTGGGACCCCCTCAGAGTTTATTCCGGGTGTGAGCGATTGGCAGGATGCAATGCGGGCGTTTCTCTTTATTGGCGACCTACTTCTCAGGAGCAATCCGCAGGGGGTCATGGGTGCATGGGCAGGGGGAGAAGGGCAGCCCATCCGATTCACCGGTCCTGATCTCCTCAACCGCTGCGGCTCTCCCGAGGTGATCCTGCACTGTACCAGCCCGCTCCCTATGTGTTTGCCATGCAGACCGATGCTGAGCCCTGGCGTTCATTCTCTCCCAGGTTAGCTCCGGGTCCCGGCGGGCGCCATCTTAGAGTCAGGCATCCAGCGTTTCATGGTGCCTCCGAGGTCTCGCCAGTGCCTGAAGAGAGGGCCCTACTCACCTCTATTTAATTGTTCTGGGCCTCTTCACGTCTTACAAGGGCCATCCGACGGTGGTCGAGGCCACTGCCCGTCTCTGTTGTTTTCCGGTGGGGAAAGAAGGAGCCAGGCCGCCGGGTCGCCGAGTCGGCCCGCACTCGTGTTTCAGGAGGAGAGGCCAGCACCGCCGCTTCTTGGATATCCGCAGCCACGTCTCCACTCCCAGGTGAGCTTTGAGTTCTACAGTCATTAATTCAGGAGCCCAGCGGATGCTCGCGGGCTCAACCGATTAGGATCTGGCTCCGGGATTCACCAATCGCCATCTTGGTTTGAGCGCCGCTCACTGCAATGTCGTCTTTCCTCATGGAATCGTCCCGGGAACAGGGTCGGACAGTGATCGTCGGAGTCTTATTGCTTGCAGACACCCTTAGGGTCGGTTTTCAGCAACTTAGGCGCAGCATCAATGGCGAGATTCATGCCTGTGCGCGGAGCCTCAGCGTGACACGTCCGCCATCGTGGCCTGCTTGGCCACGCCCCCGGCTACACTTCATACTAGGGACCTATAGATAAGTTAAATATGCCAATGAGGAGTATAGCTAATTTTGAAATATTTTAGTGGTCAGAGCACCTACACTGAGGTCTGGTTAGTAGAGTACTAGTTCACAGAGTAAAAACAAATAGCACCATCAGTCCTCTAAAATGCAAGTGATCCTGCAACAAAGAGTCCTTCTCCTATTAAGAAGAAACTACCAGAAGAAAGTGAAAATAAAAGCAATGGAATTAAATTAAGCATAACTATTTTACTTGTATAGAATAAGCCCCATAATGTTTGTTTATTCTAGTGACTAGCTAACATGTATAGGAGAATACAGGAGTTTGGAAACATGCCTCGACATTCTTGCAAGTGTCGTTATATATAATTTCTGGTGGACTAGACTGGAGCAGACTGGGCCATAAATGAACCCGTTCGTTCCCACAGACTTTCCCAGTGGAAAATGTTAGCTACCTTTGGAAATAAAAGTTGATGTGGAAATGTCTCAGTGAAGCTTAAGGTGGTTATAGGTGAGGTAGGCATATTTTGTGAAATTTGCTGTAGTGTAAGAACAGTACATTACATCAAAATTGCACAATATTATGCAGAACTATGTGAGGAGTATAACCCAGCATTCAGCTCTATTTTCTTAGTACAAAATGTACCCTTGCATCCCAAATGGACAAGAGGATGCATTTTGCGCTAAGAAAATAACACTATGCTCCTGAAGTAGGATTGTTTGTGACAAATTAATCATAATTATGCGAGTGGGCATGATCACATTATTCTTGGTAATTTTATGTTAAAAGAGTAATGCTAAATTACCAAAATTACTCCGATTATTCCGGCGTAGTTAAAATTTCACCCAGGCCTAGCTAAAGACTGTGCCAGAACTGAGTTCTATGGCTTCCGGTAAAAGGGGGTTCATGATGAAGATGCTTCACTGAGATTAAAAAAAAGTTCCAAGAAGATCATCATGCCAGAGAGAAATATAGAACACAAGGTCCTGGAACCATGTCAAGAAGTTCCCATAGTTCACTCTCTGGCTCAAGGTCATTTGATATTGTCTTCTATTAAATGGTGGCTGGTCGCAGACAAGACTGGAGCATGCTCAGTTCTTTGAGATTCGTTTAATGAGATGATTTAGTAAAAATTGTCAACAGAGCTGACAACTTCAAGCAGATTATTCCTAGCGAGAGTAAGTAAGCTCCGTGAAATAGTTCAAAAGTTTATAATGCTATCATGTCAGTTCCTAGTGTATTTCATGCATAGTCAGGACCGGTTTCCCCATTTGTCCCATCCAGCAGTTCCCTTCAGGGCAAGGGCCATTGGTGGACGGGTTTTGAAGGTCCACAGCTGCTCCCTCTGTCTCCAACACACCAGAGTGTATGACAATAGGTACAGCAGCCACAAAGAGCAAGAGAAAGAAAAAAGAGGAAGGACATAAAGAAAGAGGAAAGAGGGGGGCTGGTCTGAACTTTTTTGACAGTGCCCAGTACCAATCTGTGTACAGTGACAAGAGTCAATGGTGCTGGATCTCGGATTGTGCTGGTGACATCCTGCTTCCTTCTTGACTATAGGCAACTGACACCGCAGCTAATCCAATATTCTTCATATCCCAGACACCTCACTGTCTGTATGATGAGAGCCACATGACTTCAGCTGTTTGCCAGAAAAATGTAGTGGTAAAATATGTGGTTTATGAGACCTGAAAGTCATGTAATAATTGTAGTATACTAATGACTTATTTTACGGAATGGTGGTTTATTTAAACAGAACAAAAAACAGTTTATGTTTAGCTTAACACACAAACATATATATTTATATGGTCACTGACCATGTCATGAGTGATGTAATATGTGAGTTCATAAGCAGTGCATTGCGGGGGCGCGAGTTATAGTTAGCTTGGCTAACTATAACGGCTGAATTTCTCTGGTTTTGTACGAGTGAAATATCAGACTAACTATAACGTTCCTCTAACCTTTGTTTTTTTCCGTGAATTTCTAAGGTTTTTTAAATACTAATTCCTAACTATAACGTCCCTGAAACCTGGGGTTTTTTCAGAGAATTTCTAAGGTTTTTTAAATGCTAATTTCTAACTACAACGTCCCTGAAACCTGTGGTTTTTTCAGAGAATTTCTAAGGTTTTTTAAATGCTAATTTCTAACTATAACATCCCTGAAACCTGTGGTTTTTTCAGTCAATTTCCAAGGTGTTTTAAATGCTAATTCCTAGCTATAATGCCCCTGAAACCTGTGTTTTTTCAGTGAATATATATATGTACTGCTTATGACCTCACATATTACATCACTCATGACATGGTCAGTGACATCACTGACGACATCTCAAATGACATCACTGATGACATTACTTTTGGGCAGAGGGAGCTGCAAATCCAACGCGAATCTCGCCGAATTAAAAAAATAAATGCTTTTTTTGGCCCAACCAAAGCATGCCTGGAGTGTTTTAGCAGCCCACTCACACCCACCCCCTCCTTCCATCAGTGTCATGTGCTGCTGTAGCCCTTCTTTGTTTCATTTAATTGATGTTCCATCCATGAACTGCCAAGCAGAAAATGTGCAATGGGGAGGAAATACATCATTACACATTTGTCAATCCTTGTTTGGCGCTCCCTGGTTGGGACTTCAATATGATTAAACAAGGACTCCATCTGCCCCTCTGGTGGGACATAGAGCACTGGTAGCCGGTGAGGAGGGCAGCAACTGGTCAACTTTAAAAATGCATTGCGTAATGTGAGGACAATCAGGAAATTCTGCCTACTACACAAAAGCTAAAATAATGTGATTTTCCTTAAGTACAAATTTGTAATTAAAATTATGCATACCCATTGTCACTGTTAGCATATTTGTTTGGTTTTGCTTTTAGATTATCATATTTTTTTTATTGTTTACAAAACAAAAATAATTTCATCTAAACCAAGTCAAAAATAGTGAAATAAAGAGAAAATTTTGTTTAATTAAAAAAAATTACACTGCTAGTGATGTTGGATTGTCATCTCCTTCTATATAAACAAGACCTTGACCAAGACCTAATGATCATTTAATGAACTTGGGTTTCTGGCTAAAGGAAAAAAAATAAACAGTGCTGAGGTTGGTTAATAAACTGTGGATAATTTGTGGAATTCCCATCAGAGAATTTAATGAAAATTAGAAAAAGATGACACATAAATCACAGAAAAGTTTGCACTTGTCCAGTGGTATCCTGTGACAAGAAAAGGATGAGAGGATGCACTTCACGGGCAATGAAATCTAATGAGATCTTCAAAGGATATCACTTTAGTGAGACAGCCATTTTGGGACTGAGCTTTGTCTTTTGTCTTTAAATTTTAGGAATTTTCTTTCATGCATTTTGTCCTATTTCCTGCCCTGTGTCATGGCAAGTGAAGGAGAAGTCTCACTCTTGTTGGCATCAGGCAAGTTTAACAGGCAGTAACCATTTTTGTTGTTGGTTTTAATCGGAGGAGGTGGCTACACTGATTTTGACGTGCTGCAACACCTTTCGTATAAGTAGACGGCAGGCCCAGCAATGGCTACAGTCTTGGCAGAGCACCAACTCTGCTGGTGATGAGTCCGTTGCTGCACATACTACGGACCAGCATTGTGCACTCTGAGCGGCAGGTCCAGCGATGATGTGCAGCCATCGTTTGCTAGGAGCAGGACTTGCTAGACAATTTTGGCACTAAAACATTTGTTACTTTTTTATCCTTAAATTATGTAAACATTTACCAACGTGTTGCTTTTTCCTTGAAATGTTTGGCTTCAATTTTTGTCTGAACACTTTTTTTAATCAGCAGGTTAATTGTAGTATGCAAGCTTTATGACATTTCAGACATGCAAAAACTATATGATACAACTTGGCAGGCTCTTTAAAGATAAAGTCCATATCTTTAGTTTTGGGTGTATAACACACAAATTGACACAGTGTAGACACACAGAACACATTGGCTGAGATATATTAGCAGACACCCAATGTAAATGCCTCTTCTTATCGCAATAATCATAATCACTTCAAAAGTGGGGATATTCCATGGTTGAATTGACATGGTTTTTTCTAAATAAAGCAGAGCAATCCGATTAGATTATACTAATTGATTCTCATTGAACTATATCATGGCTGCTACTAGCAGCCTATATATTAATTTTAGGACCAAAGAGATAGGTGAGCAATTTGACGTTTAGCTACTTCGTAAGACACTGGAAGTGTGTCAGCACTAATGATATAAATGGAATTCAAACCCCTACCTTCAAGGCTAAATTTGTTCTGGCTATCATAGCTTTATCTAATATAATAATTTAATTTATTTAGTAGTCTACTAGGTAACTAAATAATTAATTAGGTAACCTAATAGAGCAGGCGAAGTTTTTTTGTATTATGTGTTGTAGATTGTACACTTTATAAATAACAAATTTCTTGATATTATAAACAATGCTTATTTTATACAAAATAAATTTCAAGCAGTGGGATCTAATGTTTATAACTGTTCATCATCAGCCATTGGTTGCCTCTCTAAGAGTTAAGGTCATTTAGACTCTGCTGGGAGACCTGCTAGCTTCCTAAGTACACAAAGGCCTCTGTTCCTGTGGAGGTCTAGTCACATATTAAGAGCCTGCAGTGCAATTATCACATTAGTCAATTGTAATGGAACAATGCTCATTTAAAGTCGCTGTTCATGATCAGTTACGTAATTTACGTGAACATATGCGCAACACACAGTGATAATCTGAGCATTTTCACAGACTGTAAGGCCCTAAAAATATCATTTTTATGGTGGCCTGCTGAGTAACCACTTTTATTGAGACATATTACTTATTTGCATCTGTCTTCCTTGCTTCTCAATGTACAATGCATAATCTATGTTTTCTTTGTAGGCTACAGACAAATGGGTGGTTATGAAGGATAGGCCCCTTGAAGATCATGAGGAAAATTATAATTTTCTTTCTGAGCTGTAAACTATAATGCTGATATTCCCTTTTTTATTATTGACTACCCTGAAAATAAAACTGATTCAAACACTATATTGGGTTACTTCATATGCAGTGTAGGGATATGTAAATCAGGTCTTTTAATTATCTACATCCTGGAATACTTTGGGATTCCTCCAATTCAGACTGTTGTGTGCTATTGGCAGATTCTGGCAAATTAGTAAAGATAGCGGCTCCATATGACAAAGGTACGCTTAGTAGAATTCCAGACTGCTTCTTCTTTGAACAGAAAAGGTCCTGTAACTCTGCTGACACAAAATAGGTGTTCAGTCTTTGTAACATTGATGTAATATGCCTGAGAAACACTTGTGTGTCTGATTACTCACAAGGAGTTCATATTAAATTCAATTTAACTTATTCAAATGATGTTTTGGCATTCTAGACAATGTGTACATTCCCTTTCTGCACATGCACATTCTCCCTACAGCATAAACAATTACACCAGCAATTGTGTTACTAAAATCATTAGCAATGTTAATTGCAGCTTTAAGCTCTTGGTCATCATCATGAACATTTCATACAAAAATAAAGTCAGGGTAATCTCCTCCCTGCAACTGAATCATATCATGCATTGAGATATTTAGATTGAAGTTTAATACCAGGGTCTGAATTTTTCAAGGAGATTAGGTACTATGTGTTACACAATGTTGAATGCTTATATTTTTTTTAATAAACACCCCAATATTAAAGTGACCATGTGAAATGAATATTTGAATCTCTTTTTGCACTTTATAAGCATCTTGCAAAAGGTTAGGTACTACTTCTTTCAGGAAAATTGTATAGATTTCATTACGCAATCTGCCTAGCTCCAGAACTTTATTTTTAGCAAAATTTCCTATTGTAAATTCTATTTCCATAATTGAAATCTTTAATTCAAGTTATTACATATGAATATATTCTAATTCATGTGTTTGTACATTGGCTAAATATTCTGCCATCTTACTGCATTTCATTTAAGGGCATTCATAAGAACATTCAGTGAACTGTTTACAGAATTCATTCTAAATCGCTTACTCCTGTTTTTTGATGTATCTAACACACCCAGTATATATGTATCTTTTTCTGCTGGTTTATACTGTAAAGCTAAAATATCAGTTTTACTATTGTTTTCATTCTATTGCTGTACTAACACATATTTTGATATTTTAATTCATAGTATATATTATCTTTTCACTTAATTCATCACTACCAATTGATGTGCAACTGTCATAAGTACAAATTTTGATACATCTCACATAACAAATTTGAATGTGCTCTCCTCAAAAATCATCAAACAATTGCTAATGTCCATTTTATGTTTTTCGCTTGTACATATATTGTAGCTTTAGACTCAACTTATTTTGTGTGTGTAGTTCTAAATGTGAATGAGTTGAAAGTGTCCTATTACCTATGTCTGACTAAAAGATGTTTTCCAACTGTTACCACAAGAAAAAATAATCTGGGAATAATGTTTATAAGCAGAGAAGAAATTTTATATTTTTTCTAAGAATGTTGATCTTTCCAGAGGTTTAGACAACCATACGAGGAAATCAGCCTTTGCATATGCTGTCTGACGTGTTAACTTTATTTGCCTGTAACATGATATGAAACTCTACCTCTATTATTTATGTATTTATTGTGAGTTTTATAGGGCCTGGCATGCCACCTTTTTGCACTTCATAATGTTGTAGATATGCCAGCATCCAAAGATGGACGAATTGACACCAGTCTGTTAGTTTGCATTTTCCACTATAAAATGGCTAAGTGGAGGACCGGTTAGGCTTGTAATGGTGTTGTGACTGCTGTTGCTGAAGTATGTACTCCTTTAATCCAGATTTATTGTAGGCTTGGGAGAAATTTTAATTACGTACAATGGAGTAATTGCCTAATTTTGGAAATTTTGCATTACTCTTGGGATGCAAAATTACCAGAAATTATGTGATTTCTCTTGTTCGTGTAATTGTGGGCAAAAACGTCTATCCAAGAGGACAGGAATAGAATGCTAGTGGCAGCTGGCTGCTGCTGTTCCTCTTCTATTGCACTTAGCTCGATTTTCATAGTGCAGAATGCGTCCGCGGGTTCATTCACCTGGGTGAAGCGGACAGACGTCTGCCGCACCAGCATCTATTGGAGTGCTTAACAGGGCTTGCTGGCCCTTTTCCTTTCCCTTTCCTTTGTCGTCATGACCCCACTCGGGAATCTACCATATGGCGTATATTCGCTTTTTGACCTGGACGACAAGGATAGATATTGTTTGTGATTCATGAACCAGGAATACTAATGCAGTATACTACTGTGGGGTTTCTTTTTTAATCTGTATTGCGACGCTTTTACTCAGCTGAATTTATTCTGTGATTATACTTGCCCTAAAGAAGTCCATTGTCATGAATAAAATGCTTTGGCTGTCTACACTGCATATATGTGATGCTTTTTAAATAAAGACAAGAAGTACATCCCTGTTTTGTTTTATTGTTGTGGTGCAACTCTACACTTTACACTGCCACTTGTAACCTGTTTTTGGTTTATGCATCTTGGCAGCAGGTGCCTGTAGTGTATATACTTTGTATATACTTGTGTTGAATTTTATATTTGGAACATAGGTCAGGTGCAGTCTCTATGGTCCGCTGCTTTTTCCTCTACTGGTACCACTTTCAGGCATAGTTGTAAGTGGCTGTACTTCTTTAGATTCATTCACATTCATGGTCCTTGGTTTTGAAGCCTCTGAACATTCCTTATGACTTTGTCTCGTAGCTCAACATGATTAATATTGTTATTAACTAAACATTCATGTTAGACCCAATGGTTTCTGGCTGGCTGGGACGCACTGAAGCCAGACAGAATCCACTGTCCTAGATAGGATGAGTACAAAATACTTGTCCAATAACCTGTGCTCACCCTTGGGTAGGTAGGCACAGAGCAATAAGACTTATCCTCAGGGTCAAAGTGTAAAGTATTGGCGCAACACCACCCTCGCAACACACTGAGTACACTACAAAAAGACTCCACACTGCATATATAAAACACTTCTCTTTGCATTACACACACATTGAAATCAAAACAACATACACATTGGATATATGCTAACAGTTATATGCAATTGTCAAACTCTTCTATTAGCAGCAGCACAGCATGAACATATATGTACTAGTCATAGGTATTCACTTGCCCCATTGTCCCCTCAGCCGCATAAGCGACATGAATCCATGTGGCTACTTCCCCTTGGTGCTCACAATCCAAGCATTCCCTCCCACATCATAAGTGACAGAAACATATATGCAGCTAACACATTATCACAAAACATGACATTCCCAATATCGCATGCCTCCTACAGTTGTAATGGTCAAGAAATTGCAGGTTTTGACTACGCTTCATGACTCAGCCCCTCAGCCACTCAAAATACACCAGCCAATAATACACATTGGACCCACTGGCAACAATTTGATTTGATTTTCGGGACCACCTAAACGGGAAGAAAACAATTACTTGGTTTTGTGCCTCCAAATTAGGCCTCAGGCACCCAGCGGCACCTTCACGAGTGCGGGATCACTACCCCGTTAGGCAAAACACAGTGACAGCAGAAGCTGGCACGCTTCCAAATTGAAGAAAGGTTTCCCTCAGATGGAGGTGCGAGCTGCAGTTGCTCCAGGCAGCCATCCAAGGGTGCACACAAGGCACAACGAGACCCCTCGGATCCAGTCACGATATTCTGAACAACAGAGGACCTTGTGGCATGGGTCTGGGGAGAAGGAGCCATCAACCTTGGATGGAAGTCAAAATGTCAGGCACTGTCGTCCTCCTGGTCTGGAGGTCGAAGACAGTCTAGGCTTCCAGCTTGGGCCCTGCAGACGCGGCAAACGTCCCCCAACATCCCTCAGACACTACACGCTACGGAGTGCAAGCTAGCACAGGCCTCTGATTGCAAGCACGGGTCCCTCAGACTCAGCAGACTTCCCCAGTACTACTCAAACTAATCACAATCCGGCACTCCAGGTGGGCCACTGATTTTTATGAGCACTCTCCTCTGCACAGTGTGATTACAGCATACATCAGGACGGTCATTGTCCCAACCGACGATCACCCCCACCCGTTGCTGCCACACTCTGTGCAGTCCTTATGATCTTGTGGGAATGGGGGGATCCTTTCAGGCCTTGAGATCTTGTGGACAGGAGGACAGCCAACCTGCCCTTTGAGTGTGCTTATGGAACTGGGCCACAACTGTTGGAAATTAGCCGCAGGCCAGCAAAATCCAGTCAAAATCTACCAAGTGATAGTCCCCTTCCTTGAGCACGACAAGTCCCAGGCCACCACAAGTCTGCGGATAATCCAGTTGCACTCCTTACTGCCCCAGTGGTTCCTCTAGTCGATGTCCCAGCATCGAACCAGCGAAGTACGGTTCCAATCCCAAAAGCATCTCTAACCCCTGAAGCCCCAGTAGTTATACCCACAATGGCCTTTGAAGATGAGATCAGTTCAAAAGGCCACCTTTGAAATGCACAGGCCCTCTCTAAATTTTGTCCTGTCTGCTATCCTACCCTGGAAGGCTTGATCCATATCTTTAGTCCGGAAAAGACCCTGCTTCTTGGAATACAGGTGCCAATTCCACCTCCTCGTATCCATCCCAGGAAGGCCCCTCAGAGTCAGAGGTCTGCAGTTTCCCATGAGCCCCTAGTTTATGGCTTTCTATCAGGAATGCACAGATGTAGCTGTCACCCCAGATGTAGATTGAAGACAGGCTGAGAGGCACACAGAGCCATGAGCACAGAAGTGCCCACTTTCTTAAAGTGGCATTTCCACATTAGTAATGTCAGATCCACTCGCACGACTGGAAAGGATTTGCCATTACTAACTCATCAATATCAAACACTACACTGCTACTCTTCCGCATGTAGGAAATACTGCTAAGTAGCCTTTCCACTGGTCCCCCATGTTAATCAATGTGAGAAGCATGACCACACCATACCACCTGCTGCCATTCACTACCAGTGCATGAAGCGCACTCACGCACATGCCCTGCCTCTTCCCAACACCGGCCCCTGCCCCCAGGGAGTACTCAGATGTAGCGAGATACATGCAGTACCTTGGCAAGTAACTTTTTAAAGGCCAAGCCATGTAACAGTAACCTGCACACACATGCCCTGCTAGGGCAAACCTGTGGCACATTTGAAGAGCTACCTCTGTGGGTGGTACAACCAGTGCTGCAGGCCACCGGAAGAGCATTTGAGTTACATGCCCTAGGTATTTGTCTTACCCCTAGACAAGGGTCTTATAGCTAACTCAAATCAGCCAATCATGTATACACCAATCACCATTATGTATGTGGCAAGCACAGAACTTTGCCACTGAATGGCAGTGTCAAAAGCGCTCAAAGTGCTAAGGCTAGCACATAGATCAGCAGAAAACCTGGAGAGACAAAAGCCAAAAAGTTGAGGGAAAGCACCCTAAAAAGGGCCATTTCCAACACCGTAGAATTTGGTCCTTTCATCTACACGGAAATAGAGAAGCACTTTCAGGTATTGGCTGTACTTCTTTAGGTTCATTTGCATTTGGACTCCCTGGTTTTGAAGCTTCTGCACATTTCTTTTGACTTTCTTTTGTACGTCAACATGATTAATATTGTGATTAACTAAACATTCCGTAATACCCATACTCTTTTCAGCTACACCCAGTGGTCGGTTTAGAGGAGCAGGTTTATTTTGAGAGTAGTACATGCTGAAAAATGATACCTTTGGCAATGGCATTCACTTAGAAGAGTAAAGGTCGAGAATCAAACAGGGCCACATAATACATACTGGTGTAGTATTGTATTTATACTCACATTTGTAATTTGAAGTTTAATCCATGTGGCATTTACATATTTATCCTATTCAAAGATAGACAGTTATAGATCGATATGGAACACCATTATATCTCCTTAATACTCGCTTGCTTGTTTCATATAAAGCCTGGACATGCCCAACTACTTTATTGATCATGAGCATGTTTTGAGAAGTTCATTTAGTACACAAATATCTCTTGTTCCATTTCCCTGGAATTGTAGGACAAATATTCACATGCATCTTCTTTGGGTTTTGACTTTCCAGGTTACGATTTTTTATTTGATTACAGTTCCAGTGTATCATAGATTTTTTTCATTGGTACTTATGATAAGTATTCCCACTACTTCGCCAAATGCTGGGTTTGCGACGGCACAATGACCTTTTGCAGTGAACTAAACCCATTTTATGAGTCATAAAAGCATGTTCAAATCAGAAAGTGAATTTACCAAACCCATTTCAAATTCCGAATGGAGAAGGTTGTGAAAGGGTCATCCCACCCTAATTGTGATTCAGAATGGTTCGCAATAATTGTTTTTGGCTGCATTTGAAAGATGGAGTTGGTAAAAGGTTCTCAAAAGGAAAGCTCTCTTGAAACAGCTTCCCCTAGTAATCGTGTTGGGTGAATTTGGAGGGAGCCAGCTCTCCTCGATGTGTCCTAAACATTTTTTAAAGCAGCTCTGGTCCCTTTCAGGGACATAAGGTGCTTTAAAAATGTTTCTCTTTTGGAATGCAAACACATGGATAGGGGATGCTTTACGCATGAAGGTCAATCAATATTAAGGGTGGTTGGTAAACCGGCGCGTGGAGTTCGGCAAAAACTTCGTCTCCGCCATGTGGCGGAGCGGAGTTACTACCTACTTGCCACTGTGGGCAGCCCTGGGCTCTGCCAACTCCTACATCTGAAAACTGCACAGGAAACGAGTGTAGAGCTTTCTGCACTGTACACAAAGGGGCAGATTTACAAGCCCCTTGCGCCACTTTTGCGTCACTATTCCCATGTTAAAAGTGACGCAAAAGTGGCGCAAGGGGCTTGTAAATTTGCCCCAAAGTTTGAACAGCCAGGAGGTGCAGAGTGTTGCATTCAGGGAGGGCCTCCCTCCTGCCAGATGCCTCGTGATAAGGCCTTGAGGTGCGCCTCTAAATAAACACACTCACGCTGTTGTATGGTCTTGGCGCGGACTGCCGCCGCAGCTCCGCCCGTCTTTATTTAAGGGCGCGCTCACGCCGGCCGGCGTGAGCGCAGGGGCGGGGAACGGCTGGCGCGCGCTAGCGGCAAACGCTAGTGCGCTAACTGTCACATCCCATCTCAACTCAGTCCTTGACTGGATTTCTAGACTCTCGGGTTTCACTTACTTGACAGGCAAAGTTTCTCAGGTGGGTGCTCGGCGCAGGATTTTCTCTCAGGGCCTATCTGGAAGGCCCCCGACCGGAGGTGGAGGCAGGAGTCGGGGTGCTGGGGTCTGTAGGCAGGTTGGGTGCCTCACAGGCGGCCTCTGGACTTGCTGGCCAGGCAGTCGCTTCTGGGTGGTGTTTGTTAGCTGCTTGGGGCTCCTCTTGGTTGACCTCCATCTCCCCTGCGTGGGTCGTGATGTCAGCGGGAGGAGTGGGCCTGTCCACTTGTTTGAACCACGAGATGTTGCTGGTCACTGTTTCCCCCTCCTTCTCGACAGTCACTAGGGTCCCTTGTCTGTTGATCACGGTCCAGTATCCTGGCTCGTACCGAGACCGGAACTTTCCTCCGGGCCTTCGGTCCTTCATGATGATGGTGTCTCCTTGCTGTAGTTGGCGGGATACTGCTCGCTGGGTTTGGCCGGCAGTGTTATTGCGCTTCTCTCTCCCTCCTGAAGGCGCAATCTTCATCATAAGGGGAGGGGACCATCCAGGCGCAGTGGGAAGCCCGTCTCTCCGAGCACCGTTGAACATCAGCACCCAGGGTGCTTGTCGAGTTGAGCAGTGTGGTGTGCTCCGATACTCCCGCAGGAATCTCTGCAGCTCTTGTTCCGGGTCATTTTGTTCCGCCACTGTGATGCGAAGCGTCTTGTTGATCGTTGTTGGACTTGGCCCTTTTGGCCGGTTCACCCCTAAACTTTTTGCCTTGTGTGTCAGTAGTTTTAAGTCTCTGGGCACTTTAGCACTGTGGGCCAGTGTAAAGTGCGTGCGCGCTGAGTGCGTGTGGTGAGATTGTCCTGCCCTCCCATAGGAATGCATGGGGGATATGTGTGTCCATGGTAATTCCTGGTGTGAGAGGAGTGCAGGGGCGAGTTTAGTATGTGCGAACTCGTGAGAATAAATGCTGCGCAATGGTGTGCGCAGATTTATTGTGACTGGTGTAGAAATGCCACTTTTAGGAGTTGGCATTTATGTGTGCTCTGTGTCTGCCTGCCTGATGTGAATTGCATGTCTGGCTTGTGAGTGACAGGGGCTGGGAGGTGTGGGTGGCTCCTGGAGGGGCAGGGTGAGTCAGCGCAGTGGTGAATAGAGAGATCTGCATCTAGATGGGAGGGAGGAGTTGCACCTGGGGCCTGAATAGGGCTGTGCCTTCCCTCCACAATGCTCGCTCCACCCCTGTGGTGCGTCTGATGTCCCTAGCCTGTCCTGTGAAAGGAGAGAGGAGCTGAGCAAAACAAAGTGCTCCAAAGCTCCCCCAAACCAGTTGCGTCTGGTTTTTCCCCAGCCCTGCACCTTTACACAAAGGGAAAAGGGTGTATAAAAGAAGGGGCTGTGACCCCATGAAAAGGTTCTTGTTCCTGGACTCGAATCTGCCAGGGGCGTGCTGCTGCTGGGGCCCAGGGGGCTGCCAGGAGGGCTTGCCTCCCTGGGCCCTGCCTTGCCCCTGGACCTTGAAGACCTCTTTGCTGGGAGCTTCCTTTGCTCCATCTCTTTGCCTGCAGTACGTGGGCTTCATCTAGCACCTGGAAGCGCTATCCTTTGATTGCCCAGCTGAGGAGGAGTGGGGGCTGCGCAGCGCGTTTGCTGCAGCCCCCTTGGAGAGGGAATCCCGACCGGAGGGATTCCCCCGTGATGGCTGCCGAGCGGGAGCCCACCCCGCTTATTAATTTTAATTGGGAGGGAGCCTACCCCTCATGGTACGCCGGTGCTGTTATTTAATAGCGGGTGCCCACCCCGCTTTATATTTTTTATTGAACGGGTGCCCACCCCGCATCGCCGCAGCCGAGAAGAAAACGTTGCCGGGCCGCTGCCAAGTGCGACCCGGAAGACAGGCACAGTTGCCTGGTTGTGGGCGGGGCATAGCGGCCGGCTGACCAACCGCAGCGCGGCCGAGAAAGGAAGTGAAGGAGCCTCGCGGGCTCCATCCGGAAGTCCCGGTCCCAGGAGGGGGCCCGGGCGAAGAGGAGTCCGACGCCGGTAGTGATGCGGGGCTCCCATGAGCTGTGGGGAGCCCCGGCAGCAGAAGAAGTAGCGGAAGGTGTCCGGAGCCTCGCGGGCTCCACATGGAAGTCCCGGGACCCAGGAGGGGGCCCGGGTGAAGAGTGGTGCAGCCGACGCCAGCGAGGCTCTCAGGAGTGAGAGAGCCCCGCCTGCCGTCCTCGGTGCCCAGAGTAAAGAGGAGATGGTGAGAAGTGGTGCCGGCCCAGAGTCCACCGAAGGAGAGAGACCGGAGGAGTCCGGCCCCGGTGAGTAAGGGCTCATTGTTGTTGGTGCCTGGTCGAGGCACCGAGTCGGTGCCACTGTTCTGAGCGGACCCGCCGTTGCGGCCGCTCCAACGCCTGGGGGGCACCTCTGGGCGCAGTTTGGTGGTGCCAGTGAAGGCACCGTGTTTAGCTTTCTTGAGCGGCCCCGTCTGGCAGCGGGCCGCTCCAACGCGGGACATGATGGTTTTTGAGCCCCATGTGGCTCCAACGATGGGCATAATTATTTTAAAAGGGCCCAGAGGGGCCCATGCTCTCCCCCCCCCTTTTGAGTGGCCATTTTCCCTACAGCTGCCCCGCTTGCTAGAGGGCAGCTGCAACGTCGAGGGGATGATTCCAGGCCAGAGATCCCAGTGGGGGTCCCCAGATCTGAGCACATTGTCTGTGCTCGTGCTCCTGCCTGTGGGCACATGTGTTTGCAGGGCACAGTCGGTGCCAGTGCCCTTATTTTGATATTTACAGCTGCGCAGCACTTGGTGCCAGCTGCAGCGTTTAGGCCACAGTGCTTTGGGGGCATGCTTAGAGGTAGGAGTGGAACGCACTCCTTGGCCCCCTATCTTTCCCAGCTGCCCAGCAAGTAGTGGGCAGCTGCTACGTTAGGTTTGCGCAGTTGCGCACCCTTGACTTGCGCTGCGTTGGCAGCGCGCCCTGACTCTTGGACATAGGGCATTTGAGCCCCTCTTGATATGGCCAGTTGGCCAGGGGACAGTTAGATTTATAGGGCGCCAGGCCCTAATGTGAAAATGTTGTGCTAGGAATGTAATCATGTAGTATGATTTACGCACCCCGTATTATACCTCTAATGTACTGTTATGATTATGAGGTTCTGCATAATGTTTTTATGCTTGTGATTTTATTATTACCTAATGCGTTTAGGTTGTGAGTTATTCTCTACTGCGCTTTACGCACCTAATGTGAGTTATACTTAGGAGGTTAGGGTCTAATGGGTTTAGACTTATGAGAGGATTGCATAATGTATTTATGCTGGTGAGGTTGGCGCAGAATGTAATTCGCGCCTGATGTGATACTGTGCATAATGTAGTTTATGTTACAGGCTGATGCTAAGTACAGTGGTTACCAGTGATTACTGGTTGTACGTTCATGATGTGTTCTACATTTATTATAAGTACTACCTATACTAAGTTTGCTTTGTGCTGGTTCTGACAGTGGTCCAGTGGCCCTGTCAGGTGTAAATAATTCCCTTGTAAATATGACCCCGTGCCAGGTGGCACGATGTATATTATGTGAGTACTATTCTAATGTGTTTTATGATAATACAAAGGCTATTTTTATATATAACCTTGTGTGGAGTTCCTTTTTGTGGTGTGCCTAGTATGTTGTTGCTGTGGGTGTGTTGCGCAAACGCTTTACACATTGCCTCCGGGATAAGCCTGACTGCTCGTGCCAAGCTACCAAGGGGGTGAGCAGGGGTTATCTTTGGCGTGTAACTCCCTTGCCCTGACTAGAGTGGTGGTCTCTGCCTGGCTTTGGCGCAAGCCTTAGCCAACCAGAGATCCCATTTCTAACAATCGTCCTCATGAGACGTTCAATCTCTCCATTGGCCTGAGGCCACTGCGGGGTAATACGCCGGTGCTTGATGCCATGGTGGTGCATGAATTTGCAAAATTCGTGCCCTTGGAACGGGGGCCCGTTGTCACTACGGAGCTCTTCCGGACACCCGAACATCCCAAACATTTTCTCTAGGGCTGGGCCGACATGCAGAAAAGCAGTTGAGTTCACGACTTCTACCACTGGGTACTTGGAGTAGCTGTCGATGAGGGCCAGTGTGACTCTCCCATCAGGAAAACTCCCGAAATCCACGCTCACTTTCTCCCATGGGCTTCGGCCGTGTTCTTCCGTGTAGATCGGTGCTGGTCTTTCGGGCCCACTGGTTATTTGGCAGGACGGGCACTTCCGGACAGTCTCTTCCACTCGGGCATCCATCCCTGGGAACCAGACCTTTTCCCTCATGCGGGCTTTCATTTTCTCCACGCCTTGATGCCCTCCGTGGGCCAGTTGTGTTGCTCGCTGCTGCAGGGATGCTGGGATAACTATTCGGGCCCTCTGAGGAGAATGCCTCCCTGGGTGAGGCTTAGCTCGCTCCTGACCCTCCACATGTGCAGTAGATCTTCCTTCTCTGGGCTTGACCATGTGTTTGCTGACTGTAGGAACTGGCGCCACAGCCCACCTTGGATGATGTCCCGAACTTTGGCCATGACGGGGTCACGCACCGCTGCTGTTGCTACTTCTTCGAGCGTCAGTGCTCGAGGGCACGTGAGTGCTGCAATCATGTCGAGGTGTGCCTCCATGTCTTCCCTGGCAAGTTCTTCACTCACGTCACGGGCCGGTATACCACGTCCATGTCATAGTGTTGGAGCCCGATGGCCCACCTCTCAATTTGCGGCGGTGGGTGAGGTGCCGACCCCCTGAACAGTGGCACCAGGGGTTGGTGATCTGTGACCACGGTGAACGGGTGTCCACAAATGTACAAATGAAAGTGCCGGCAGCCCCAACGAATGGCTACGGCTTCTCTTTCAATTTGAGAGTACCGCTTTTCCGTCGGAGACAGGGCTTTGCTGGCATACGTGAGGGCGGCCCATCGGCCAGGCTCCT
Organism: Calotriton arnoldi; assembly: GCA_963921515.1. Lineage (NCBI taxonomy): Eukaryota > Metazoa > Chordata > Amphibia > Caudata > Salamandridae > Calotriton > Calotriton arnoldi. The sequence continues at coordinate 2,118,811 of CAWUFW010002155.1, read as the reverse complement.
GTTCCTGTTCCTGTGTGAGGACTGCCCCTAGGCCCACGGGGCTGGTGTCTACCAGAATTTCGGTCTTCTTCGCGGGGTCGAAATACACCAGCGTGGTGTGGTCAAGGAGGGCCTTCTTGACGGCTCGAAACGCTGTTTCTTCGGCTGGGCCCCATTGCCACATGGCCTCAGCCCGAGTGAGGTTCCGGAGGGGCTCTGCTAGTGTAGCTAGATCCGGGATGAAACGGGCGCAGTATGTGGCCATTCCTAGGAAGCTGCGTACTTCTGCCACGGTGAGGGGGGCCGCTGCCGTCTTGATCGCTTGGGACTTCCGGGGGTCCACTTGTATGCCCTCTTGGGTAAACGTGTAGCCAAAGAACTCTATCTTCTGCTGGAACAGCAGGCACTTTTCCTTGTGTAGAGTGACCCAGTGATCTAGGAGTCTCTTCAGGGTGGCTCTCACGTGGCGGTAATGTTCTTCTGCCGTCTTAGAGTGGATGAGGATGTCATCACTTATGTTTAGGACGCCGGGTAGTCCAACCAGGATCTCTTTGACGGCGTTCTGGAATATTTCAGCGGCGGATGATATGCCGAAATTGAGCCGCTTGTACCTCTGGAGGCCTAGGTGGGTGCTGAACGTCGTTATGTACCGGCTGTCTTTGGCGAGGGCTAGTTGGTGATAGCCCGCATTTAGATCCAGCTTCGAGAACCATCTGGATCCGTTCAGATCGGCCACGATGTCGTCCATAGTCGGCGTTATGTGGCGTTCTCGCCGGATGGCTTTATTCCGGAGGTGCATGTCAATGCAGAGTCTGATCTTCCCCGGTTGGCGAGGTTTTTCTGCGATTACCATGGGTGACACCCACGGTGTAGGTCCGGACACCTTCTCTATTACCCCTTGGTATTCGAGCTTTTGTAGTTCCTCCTCTACTAGGGGTCGGAGATGAAACGGGATTCTCCGGTGTCTTAGCGCTGTTGGCGGGACGGCTGGGTCTATGTGGAGTCGGATGGGAGCTCTCTTTATCTTCCCTAGACCTTTGAACAAATCTCCGAACTGGCTCAGTAACTCTCCCGTCTGGTCTGCCTGTACCCTCCTGGCAAACGTCACTAGTCCTAAGTCCTCAGCTGCATGACTGCTGAGCAGCGTGTCTACTTCCTGGTTGATGACCTGGATGTCAATGGTAATTTCAATGCCTCCTGACCGCACCGGCACGGTCATTTTGCCTCGGAGGGGTAAGGGCGAGTCACTACCATACGCGAAGATCTGTGCCTTCGATGGTCTGAGTTCCGGCTTGGGTCTTAGCTTATTATACTGCTGGATCCCCATCACAGTCACCAATGCGCCTGTGTCGATCACTGCATTGACCTCTGATCCTGCAATTTGTACTGTGCAGCGAGTTTGGGGCCGTCTCCTGCTCTTTAGGGCTTGGGTGAAAGAGGCTAGGTATGTCTCCCCTTCGTCTTCCGATGTGGAATCCCCCTCTTGGTATACTGTCTGCTCTCTCTTCTTCCCTCCTTGTTGGGATGTGAGTGAGACGTGCAATAGTTGGCAGACCATCCTCCGCAATTGTCGGGGTCGGCCCCCTTCCTTCCGCTGTGCCTTCCTTCTGCACACTGACGCGAAGTGGTTCGCGATGCCGCAGTTTGTGCAGGTTTTTCCTTGTGCTGGGCATGACTGCGCGGGGTGTTCCTCATACCCGCAGTATCCGCACTGGTTCTTTGGGGTTTGCGGCTGGCGATCACGTGGCCTGTGGGGCTTGTCTCTCATCCGGACTGCGTCTGTTCTTCCTGTCTTGACCGCGACGCTCTTTTCTGCCCCACGCACCAATGCCATGTCCATTTCCTCTGCTCGTGCTGCCGAAAGGTCATGCGATCTTGCTAGGACAAGAATGTCATTCATGGGAATGTTCGGTTGCCTGAGTATGAGGTCTCGCAGGACTTTGCTGCGTATCCCCAGGATTAGCTGGGCCCTGATCTCTTCCGCTGCACGGTCTCCCACAAGGTGAGTGTCGGCTAGCTCCCTGAGCCTCGCGTGGAAGGCGTCCACTGACTCGCCCTCCCTTTGCTTGGCTTGCCTCAACTTGAAATGTTCGAAATCTGGGTTCATTTGGGGGTCAAAGTGAGCGTTTAACGCGGTGACTGCTGCTGCGTAGTCGTCGGGAGGGCCTGTGTTCGGTAGGTGCTTAAATAGCAGATATATTTCCTCACCGGCGTAGTGTAGCAACAGCGACCGTTTCACTGCCCCATCCTTCTCCCTCGTGGCAATGAAATAGTTCTCCAACCGGCCAATCCAGGTCTGCCACCTTGGCGCTGCTGTGGTGGGGTCTGCCGACTCGCTAAATGGAGGTAGGACCCCTGAGGGGGATGGTGCGGAGGCGCAGGCGCTGGGGCCTGGGCCACGTTGTCTTGATCCCCCATGTAGGTGATCGTGTGGGCGAAGAGGTGGCTTGCTACGAAAGATGCTCACTAGCAAGAGGTTCTGGCACACCAGGAGGTGGTGCGCGGCTGCTGGGCATTGCGTGGGCCCTCGTGCGCCTGGTCGCTTGGCGCGTGGCTGGGCCTAACCTGGAGTAAGGCGCGCTTGTGGGTCCTTTCCGCAGCTGGCCAGACTCACCCAGGCTGTGAGGCGTCGATTGACTTGACCAGTAGGTGGTGGGGAGGGAGGACAGCGTCGTGTACTGCTGCCTGATACTAGCTGCCGGAGCTGGGGTCGCGGTGTGGCAGGGATCGTAGCAGTACGTCCTGGCAGGGTTCCAGACTGTGGGTACCGCCCATGTGGTACTGGCTTGCTGAGGGGTTCTTGTGCCAGGTGGGAGCAGGCGTGAATTGCCTCCGCTCCTCGTCGCCAATGTTGCATTCAGGGCGGGCCCCCTCCCGCCGGATGCCTCGTGATAAGGCCTTGAGGTGCGCCGCTAAATAAACACACTCACGCTGTTGTATGGTCTTGGCGCAGACTGCCGTCGCCGCTCCGCCCGTCTTTATTTGAGGGCGCGCTCACGCCCGCCGTCGTGAGCGCAGGGGTGGGGAACGGCTGGCGCGCGCTAGTGGCAAACGCTAGTGAGCTAACTGTCACACAGAGGAAGTCACAGCAGCAGCACCAAGACAGTGACAGCACAGGCAGCCACGAGAAATACGAAACACGGATTGCATGAGAAACATAGAAAGCACCACTGTGCACTGTTTCACTGTTTCACTGTGACAGGCAGGTCTCATTCTAGTCTGTCTACAAGTGGATATAGGCTGAAGAACGAGTGCCGATAACTCTTGTATCTGCACAGTAACGTGATCCTTTTGGAATATCGCTTTAACAGTGCCATGTGATAAAAAAAGTCTTGCAGCAAATTAAAGTTTTAATAACTTAAATAAACATCACAAAATCGACAACTTGTCTACTTCAGAGCAATTATGGAGGAGGCATTTGCAGTTATATTTTGAGTATATTATTTAACTACGGGAATGTATTGCTGTTGATTACATGCTCATTGTGTTCTTTGGAAGTTTGATGTTTTTGTAAGGATAGATTTATTATGAAGAGCCTTTACACAAGGGGCTTAGTTATCAATCAAAGATGACCGCTGGATTTACGCAATGAAAGCTCTTCGAGTGGCACAGTCACAGTAAGAATCACCCGCACATGCATGTAGACTCCCCGAAAATACCAAGTACAAAGTTACTCTGCCATGTCTAGTTGTTGCTTGTGACGTCATCTCGAATGAGGCAGAGGGTAGTTTGACCAATAGCATCTTAGCGTTTCTGTCACCTTCTCATATGCCGCCCCTTTTCTATTTTCACCATTCTTCAGCCTTTGCATTGCATGTGCTTTTGTGAGAATCAACAGGGTCACTGATCAGGTCTTCCCCAGCCGGGGTATTGCAGCGCAGAGCATGGATGGGCTGGGACGGCCGAGCGCCGACATCCTCTGAAGGAACCCGCAGCAGGACTTCGAGCTTATCCATGTGTTCAAGGTAAGTTACAGCTGAGCTGATGCCCTTTGTGAAACTCTGCGCCTCTGTGGCACCAGAATTGCTTCTCGTGCTGCCCACACCACTTGACACATTGTCCACTTAAGTGAGCGAAAACTGCATCAACAATAGTGGCCAGGTCTTCTTCTGATCACCACACCTGACTCCCAAGAGTCCACCAACACTCAGCCGCCTCTCAACCTGAGGCCCCATTACTCAATCACCACCCGGGTTACACCGTAACAGGCCAGGCTGTGCAATACAGGTATGTTTCCCTAAGACAGAAGGGTGGATGCCCTCTGCAGGGAGTCAAGGGCGAGAACTTTGGAGAGCCTTTATACTTTCCTCGAGTCAATCAGGGTCGGGCAGAAATCTGCGGAATCACACAGATTTCTGGGGCTACTCCATGGAATTACACATAGCTGTACTCCGTGAGCTCTGCCCATCCCTAGTCAATATCCCTGGGGTTGTAGCCAATCACAGGGATCACAAATAGCAAGTTGCCTATTCAATATTCATAAGGTAGGTCATCCTGCAACCCTCTTTGGCTTGTCCCAAAATCTCAGTTAGCAATTTGCAACCAGTTTTTTCCATCACCTTGTCCTAAATCTTACCCAGCTCAGTAGCTGTGATCTTATCTACCACCGGATGCCTCTTTCTTTGAAGGTGGAATAAATTGACCTTTACTACATACAGCATGACATATAAAAAAGTGGATCCACATATCTGTGTTTGTAGTTTTTTTGCAACATTAAATAAGTTCACTCTTTATACAATCACTCACCCCTCTTACCTCAACTCTGACATTTAATTTACTTATTACTTTTATCTGAATCATTCCTCTAATTCTTTTTTTTAATTCCTCCGATTCTTTATTTTTGTTTTCCTATTTAAGGCATACATTTTCCAACACACACTGACTTTTAGGATGAAATTAATTTGTTGTACTCTTTGTATATTTAATTTATCCACCTATTGTGGGTATACTTTAACTTGGCTCTTTGAAAGCTGGCAGGAAATGTAAGTAGTTCCCATCATAATTTTGAGGTATGGCCTAAGAAATATCAGTTGCATCTGAAATTTTAAAATATTCTTAGGTATCTGTGTGTTGATTTCTTCTAGAATCTCCTCAGAATGGTGTTTATAGCATCTTCTGCTTCATTGGATATTGCCAATGTTTCTTGTTTTACCATTATATATGGCGTAAACATAGCCTAAGGGCATTGGAGTACTTTAAAAAAAGAACAAGACATTGCACATTTTCAGTCAATTCTGGTATTCAAACCTGGTTTCCGAGTTCCACAGTTGGCAGCCCTGGCCACTAGGGCTTCTCCCCTCCCCAAATTTCAGCAGCAAGATCTTTCATAGCTTCTGAGGATTAGGTGGTCTCCACATTGCATATGAATTGCCTTCCTTTATCCCAGAGCTGGCAAATAAATATATTGCAGCAAATCTCCACTATAGTATTTCATATAAGGCTCCTCTCCTTTTCATTCCCAAATTCCAACTACTCAGGTATTACACCACCAAGCATGACTCTCCAATCCTTTTTACATACCTTTGTATCTCCCTCTTGACTGTGGAGAATTTGTCTTTTCCTCCACTTTTTCAATTCTCTCCTTTATTTCAAATGGTTTCCCCAATATCTTTGTGTGTTTGCTATATCCTAGACACCTGGATTTTTAAACATTTAATTGGCTTATACACTGTACATAGTGTTATACTTCATTTAATAAAGGCTTGTTGATTAATTTTTTGATGGGCTTATAGTGACTTTTACTGTTGTCTGATGATCATGGAAGGAAGGACATGACATAGACCTGAGGAAAAAAAAATTATACCAATATTTCCTAATTCACTACAATTTTCTTACTCTCCTCCATAGTGTATAATGACTTACATTACCAATGGCTGCTTATTCCAGTAGCAGTGCTTGTCTTAGCCACCCTTCATTGATATATTTTTGGTTCACTTGATGTTTTTCTAAGGATTAACTTCCTTACAATCCTCGCACATACTGTGCAGATTGTGCTTCCTAGTTAACATTTTGTTTACATCAGGGCCCCCGCTCTTTTTTTTGTTCATACAGTATTTCTAAAAAGCCTGGATTTCTGAAAGGTTATGGCTGGCTTATTAGATCCAGGGTGTGAATCTTTAGCATGTTTATTTTTTTCACAACTGAAGTTATTTCCCCAATTGAAGGTTTCTTAAGCCCTTGGTTAGGTTTATGGTTTAAATTTCTGTATTGGTTTAGAAACATAAAACATTACCAATTCAAGGCCTGAAGTCTATCAGGACAAATAGCATTAGAATGGATCACATCCCCGTAACCCCCCCATCCAAGCTCGGGACCCGGCTTCATATAAAAACGAAAACAACACTGTCTCATGCATATCCAGACAATGAATAGGACTATCTCAGGTGGTAGTGGGAAGGGCATCAGACAGACAAAGAAGTCGTAGATATTTGGGACAAGTAAGTTCATGGAACTCTGATGTTAATAATTTCAGAAAGGGGCTCCAAAGCTTGGGGAAGGAAGTACCCTGGTTCGATAAGGTGAGGGTTATGCGTTCCATCCCCAATATGTAACACATTCAGTGCAGCCATCCTTGGAATGTTGGAGTGGGCCCTGTGCCCCAATGTGTCTAGATGTTCTGCAGAGCCGTCCCCAATGTCAGTCCATTCTGTATGCCCCGGCAGGACTTAAGTGGAAGGGTAAGTGCATTTGGTAGGTCCAGGATAATGTAGGCAGGGAATCAGGGAAGTTCTGTGTCAAAGTGGGTATCCATGTTGTTAAGAACTTGGGCCAAGTAAGAAGTGAGCTTTGGACAGTCCCATAGGATATGTAATAGCATGCCCGGAGACCCACATTGGCGCCAGGCGATCTGGATGGGTTACATTTGTGTAGCCGGATGTGTGTAAGATACCAGTATGTGACAATCTTTGTCACCTTTTTGATACTGACAAAATTGTGGGCGGTATGCCTAGTGCGATAATAGATGTCCCCCTATTCTTTCAACGTAAGCTCTCCTCCCATCTCTAACTCCCAGCGTTTGTAGCTAGTGGATTCGGATAACATAGCCGCAGGACTTATTAAGCAATATAACTCAAAAATGTTTCGGAAATTGGAAGTCCTAGATAGCAACCAACGATAGAAGGGGGTGAGCTGACGCTGTGCTCCAGGGCGGACGGATGGGTGTGTCACCCAATGGGGAATCTGGATGTAATGCCAGCGCTCAGACTCCGGCAAAGCATGTTCTGCACGCAGGGATTCAAAGAAGGTGGCATGCCCCGCCAGGTCGAATAGGTGGCCGAAAGACCTGCAGCCCGCTTGGTTCCAGAGGTTAAATGTGGGATCATTTAAGCCTGGAGTGAAGTCTGGGTTCCCAACTATGGTCATCAGGGGGAAGGAAAGGAGGTGAGACCCTCTCGTATCGCCAGTCTAATCCAGAAAGCCAGAGAAGATTTAGTAATGGGGGAAAGGTAAAGTCTTTTGGGTCGAGCATGTTTGGGGAGGAAAGGAATTCTCCACAGGTGCTACCCGCTAAGGCCTTATCCATGAAAAGCCAGTGCTTCTCAGACTCATCGCGAGACCACTCCGTGAAGACTTTGAGTTGGGTAGCCTGGTAGCAGCGGTAAAGATTTGGGAGCCCCAGACCTCCTTCAATTGGGCTGATCCGGCGTCCGACCGGCTCTCATTCAAGCGATCGGTTTCTTTAGACAGACGGAGGCGCATCTGCTCGATTCTGTATTTAAACACCGCCCTCGGCCCTTGGCGGTCCAGCTGACCCAGCGTCCGACCTGCCATAACTCAAGCGGCCTGTTTCTTAAGACAGACGGAGGTACGTTAGCTCGATTGAATACGAGCGTTCTGCTTATTCTCCTGCACAGGCCCCTCTCAAGTCTTTGGAGCCGTCTGGAGGTTTTAAGCACGCTATACCTAGTTCCCTAGCATCGCTGTACTGAACTACTATTTTTTGTCCCATTTCAATCAATCGAAGACTGTTTGCATCTTGCGGTCCAAATCTGGATTTCTTTTATCCTTACATTCAGGAAGCTGGTTGTCTGTTGTTGTCAGCTCGCCCGGCCAGGAGCCCAGGCACGTCCCACGGCCACTGCCTCGGATACATTCGCCCTGAGGAAGGTGAGACCCACACGGGGGTCGAACACCGAAACGCGCATCGGAGTTGTAACATTCTCGTGGACCTTATAAAGTTTATGATTAATTCTGTTTGTTCTAATATGTTGATTTAAATTTGAATTTATATATTGTGTCATTTTGAAAAATTATCCATGCTTTCTTAAAACATTATTATCAATGTCATTATTAGTTGGTTATTTTGGTCCATTTGTTAATGTATTGCCTTTGGTGCTTTGAGTATGACTGGATTCCTGAATTTCAGGACGTATGAGTATGTGTGGGTATGAGTTTGGTTGTTTGAATGGTTGAGTGAGAGTGGGCGGGGATGTGATCTATCTTTATTTATTGCTTATTTAATAAATTATAATGTGAATTGACTATTAATAAATTTTGATATGTTTTGATACTTTGACTGTGGCATGCCTCTGTCAGTAGGTCAGCTTCTTTGGTGTCTATATATTTGCGACGTATAGCGCATACTCATTTATACAGGTAGAGAATCCTTGTATGAGTAGTCTCCTTCAATTGGGGGTCTGTAGCTGAGATCCCTGAGCAAGCGGGGTTTTTGTCAGCCCATGCCAATCGGTTGAGCTCCTGCTGGAGGGACCGCAGTGTCCCAGGAGGTGGCATGACCAGAAGAACCTGAAAAAGGAACAGAACCCTAGGGAGAATTGCCATCTTAACAGCCGCGATGCGTCCAAGCCAGGAGAGAGTAGGGCCACCACTGGTGTAAGTCGGACTTGATCTGGCGGGCTACGTTACAGTAGCTGAGAGACACTGCTACCGGGATCGTAGGTGTAATCTGGAGCCCGAGATAGGGAATAGATGTTGTTGCCCATTGAAGGGGAAAGGCCCATTGTAAAGTGTTTAACGTATGTGGCTGGAGGGTCAGATTAAGGGCCTGCGATTTGTGGATATTCACTTTAAAACCAGCTGCCTGGACGAATGCATCCAGCTCATCTACAAAGGCAGGCAAGGAGGTGGAGGGTTCCTCCTGGGTTCCTAGGACGTCATCTGCGTATAGGTTAAAAGTGTGGTGCTCGCCCCCAAATAGGATCCTTCGTATCACAGGGTTAGCCCGAACTCTGTGCCATAATGCAAAAAGCAGGGGCAACAGAGGGCACCCCTGCCGTGTACCTCTACTAATGGGGAACAGAGCGGAGGAGTGTCCGTTGACCCGAACCACTGCAGTGGTCCTCAAGCCCAAAGTGTTTATGTGTGGCTGTTAGATATGGCCAGTGAACTCTATCAAGCGCTTTCTCAGCGTCTATGGCCAGTCCCATTCGCTCTTAAGCATATTTTTGGGCTTTATCGATGAGGTGAAGAATCCGTCTTGTGTTATCGCTACATTGCCGTTGGGGCACAAATCCTGCTTGGTCCGTGTCTGTAAGGCCTGGCAAGAGGGAATTGAGGCAGGTGGCTAAAATGCCCAGCAAGAGCTTAAGATCAACATTCCCTTTGGTATCGCTTTGTTCGCCCTAAGTTGGCAGGGTATGCCCAGACGTGGGTCCCTTGCTCACTTTGCCACTGGATTCAAGATAGCCTGGCTGATGAGGGTTTTGAACCCGAAACCGGTCCCAGGATGCTTGTTTCCGGTCCAGGGAAGACATGGCTTGGCAGTTCGGGCTGGACTGTTCCCATGAGGCACAAGGTCAGACTGATTTGCATATGGCCATGTCTGAACTGGGGTGGTGGAGTGAGCTAAAGAATGATGATGGATTAAACCCAGATCAGTTGACTGGGGGTGAGTGTTTGATTTGCTTTAACGCTCCGTCCATCATCCCCTTTGGTATCGCTTTGTTCGCCCTAAGTTGGCAGGGTATGCCCAGACGTGGGTCCCTTGCTCACTTTGCCACTGGATTCAAGATAGCCTGGCTGATGAGGGTTTTGAACCCGAAACCGGTCCCAGGATGCTTGTTTCCGGTCCAGGGAAGACATGGCTTGGCAGTTCGGGCTGGACTGTTCCCATGAGGCACAGGGTCAGACTGATTTGCATATGGCCATGTCTGAACTGGGGTGGTGGAGTGAGCTAAAGAATGATGATGGATTAAACCCAGATCAGTTGACTGGGGGTGAGTGTTTGATTTGCTTTAACGCTCCGTCCATCATCCCCTTTGGTATCGCTTTGTTCGCCCTAAGTTGGCAGGGTATGCCCAGACGTGGGTCCCTTGCTCACTTTGCCACTGGATTCAAGATAGCCTGGCTGATGAGGGTTTTGAACCCGAAACCGGTCCCAGGATGCTTGTTTCCAGTCCATGGAAGACATGGCTTGGCAGTTCGGGCTGGACTGTTCCCATGAGGCACAGGGTCAGACTGATTTGCATATGGCCATGTCTGAACTGGGGTGGTGGAGTGAGCCAAAGAATGATGATGGATTAAACCCAGATCAGTTGACTGGGGGTAAGTGTTTGATTTGCTTTAACGCTCCGTCCATCATCCCCTTTGGTATCGATTTGTTCGCCCTAAGTTGGCAGGGTATGCCCAGACGTGGGTCCCTTGCTCACTTTGCCACTGGATTCAAGATAGCCTGGCTGATGAGGGTTTTGAACCCGAAACCTGTCCCAGGATGCTTGTTTCCGGTCCAGGGAAGACATGGCTTGGCAGTTCGGGCTGGACTGTTCCCATGAGGCACTGGGTCAGACTGATTTGCATATGGCCATGTCTGAACTGGGGTGGTGGAGTGAACTAAAGAATGATGATGGATTAAACCCAGATCAGTTGACTGGGGGTGAGTGTTTGATTTGCTTTAACGCTCCGTCCATCATCCCCTTTGGTATCATCTTGGGTTGGAAGCATCTTTTTCTAGGATGCCATCTAAGAATATTTCAATATAAAAACAGAGCAATACAAGGCAATAGTGCATATCAATTGCTCTATTCCCTGCAGCAGGTTCCCGGTTGCTGACCTCCCTTTTTCTTGTAATAATGAATGATTTCCCATGCTTTCTATTGCGACCTGCTTTTTAGATTCCCTTCCACTGTATGTTATCATCTGATCTCCTATGTATACCTTTTGATCTTTCTTTTCCCGGATCCCATGCTAGTCCAAGAATGGCGTTTACAGTGTATGTTGTTTTTGTCTTCTTTTAAATACCTCTTTTTGGTAAAATATTTTGTTGCTTTGATTCTTCTCTTCCTAGTGTTAGTATTTTCTATACCTTATTAAGACTTTGTCGTGATCTTTCATATGCCTACTGTTTCCTTTGCCACAGACCTCCCCTTCTGACCCCTGTGTGCCGTGGAGGCCCCAGAAACAGCAGAAAGCTTTCATTTCACAGAGGGATGAAGACTCACCTAAATGCAGAGATATGGAAAACAAAAAAGATGGAGGTAATGATTTCCATGGGTATTCCAAACAGGTCATTGGCAGATAAATGCATAGAGTGGACGGCATCCCAAGTCATGCAAGGATGTGTACAAACAAGAGTAAATAGTTTTTAAGTGATCAAACACTCAGGCAAAATTAAGTGCAAAGGCAGAACAGTGTACTAAAAAAGAAGTTTAAGCAAATAAATCAGGTGAGAAAGACACAATGGGATGTTTGAAGAACCGTGTCCCATGATTCATCTTGTTTTACAGTAGTGCCAGGTGTAGATGGCCCTTGTGCATTTTATATGGATTCCCATGCCAAGATGGCTGCCCTTGTTCCACATGCATGTTGAAGTATGCTGCTACAGGGATTCTGTCCTTCAAACACTCAATTTGTTCTCTAAGTGAATGCAGCATTCAAACCTGTCAATTTGCAGTTTTCCCTGTTTTGGAAACCTCTTCCTTTCCACTGCATAGACCACTGAGGTGGTTGACAAGATCTCAGGTGATGACTCATCTTGATTATTGTAATATCATTTATACTGCACTTCAGAAGAAAATTATCAACTGACAGCATAAGCTATAAACCCAAGGGGTCAAAAATCCCTTGAAGTTATAGAGGAGGGCCATATCAATTCAACTCTTAGAGCACTTTACTGGCACCTGATGGAATTGATAATTACATTCTGAATCATCTGCCTCCTATAGAAATATAACAGAGTTACTTACAGACTGATTGCATTTTATCTCACATGCTACTCTGATGAGTTTCTTTGTGCCACTTTCCATAACAGAGAAAGCATATCAATATTGAAAGAGACATGTCATCAATTTTCTTTTGAAGGATGTCAAAGACTCAGATTACTGAAGACAAAAATTAAATGAAAATGCATTCCAGCAGATAGCAATTGCACATCCTCTGGAAGACAACTTCTTTTTTTTTCTCTTTTTCTTAGAAATCTGTTTATTGAAGATTTTCACAATTCAAAGTAATATACAGTACAGGACACTGATAACATAGAAAGGCATCCACCACATTACCCTATGCATTTTTTTTAATGTGTCCAAAATGCTGAGTTTAGGAATAGTGATTATTTGTAGAACTCTAAATTTCAAGTTACTGATACTTTCCTGTGATTCAGAGGGAATTTTGCAAAATGCGTTCTTTTTGTACTTTGAATTATGTTTGAAGCCAAAAATGGAGAGAGATATTCAACTGAAAACACATGCTCAACTATTCTGTTCCCTCACTTCCCCCGATACAAATGGTACCCCACTTGTGTGCCTAGGCCTATCAATCGTGACAAGAAAGGACCCAAAACACAACTTGGAGATATCAAGATTTTATCTTGAAAATTTACTTACTTTGGCAATGTGGGTCTCTGTGGCATTTAGGCCCAGTACTGGGCTGACGCCAATGGAAACCTATCAAACCCAGACATTTCTGAAAACGCGACACCCAGGGTAGTCTATTGGCATATTACTTTTGTGGATCCCCTTATGTTTTCTTACCCAGAATACCTGGCAAAAGTCAAATTTAGCGAAAATGATAGTTTTCTCACATTTAGGTGAGGAGAAGTCCAGAATCTGCGTGCTCCACAAAATTTCTAACACTCAGCATTTTCACACTTCTGATAAAAATGCTATAACACAAAAAAAGCTTCCCTAATGTCTAGCGGAAATTCCTTCTCAGGGATTGGGCTGTGCAAAATAGAAATTCATTTGGGAGAGGCACCGCTGGAAAGGAAAGAATCTTACCTTTCCAGCGGTGTCTCTCCCAGTGCCTGGAGGGAGTAAGTAACCCCACTTGACCAGTCATACACTGCTTATCTTCTCCCAGTGGCCACATAATCCGGTGGGTCAGTTAAGTCAGCATTGATGCCATTGATATGTAGGGCCTGGAGACTGGTACGAAAGCAATTCTGCATTTTTATTTAAATTGATGAAACCCTGGGGACTTTCCCGAGCACCCCACGGAGGACAAGACGTTCACGTCCTCTGCATTACCTGTGGACATCTCGTCCTCTGCATCAGAGGGGTTAAGCTCCCTGTAGAAATAGCCTCACTCTAGCTGTCACTATACAGCTCGATTAAATGAGTGATCTACACTGTTGGGTCTCCACCTTGAAGAAACTTCAACCTCTGAGTAAGTGACTATGTTGCCTCAGCTACAATGCCTAAAAGGTGGTTAAATTTCCAAAGGGCGTCCCTTACAGATGTTAAGACAGAGGTCACACTGTTCAGTTGCACTTATTCTCCAACCAAGCATGTTTATGGCCTGTAACTGTTTCAGTTGCACACTATGCAGTGAATCCAAGTTCCAGGATCCTTTTTTTTTTTTTTTTTTTAAATGTGTTTATTAGTTTTGTGAAAAACAGGTACAATCAATAAATGCACATTCGATGCAGAGTAATAAAATCAAACAAACCCTCATTTACCCCCCACCCCTTACCCCCAGGCAGAATGTGGTCAGGGTCGAGAACATTCGGACAATGCATGCTCAATAAGAAACTATCAGATAGAAACCAATAACAGTGATTGGAAATGAATTGGCATATTCATGTGGCCCACTACTCCAGGTATGGGGAGCATTATAAAAGACACAAAATTACATGCCGGGACGGCACACGCCAGTGCGTGGGGCAGGCACCCCCAAGCAATGCAGTAGTCTGCAGAGATAATAAGTAAAAAATAATTAGAGACTCACAACAGGTCCGGGTTGGACATTAAATATGCTGTAAGCGGGGCCCAGAAATCCTTGGGGCGAGATGCAACTGGCAGCTCCTCCTCATAGATCAGGAGCTGGTCCCTGCAGTAGGTCAGATCACGTAGCCATTTTTTTACCGTAGGAGTAGTTTTAGCACCCCAACATTGCGCAACAGCACGTTTCGCTAATAAAAGGGAGACTGCAACTATTCGTCTATTGCAGGGTTTAAGACGCTTGACATACCCAAGTAAGCAGATTTCAGGAGTACATGTCACGGGCTCCAGCACAACATCAATAAGCATTCTTACCACAGCCGTCCAAAAAGCAAATATACCTGCACACAGCCAGGCCACATGGAAGAAATCAGCATCCGCCATTCCACAACGCACACAATTGGCAGTCTCCCGTAGACCATACCGATAAAGTTGTAAAGGGGTGTAATAGAGCTGGTGGAGGAATTTAAAATGAATAATACGGAGATTACAGTTGGCCGTTAGTCGACCAGTGAGTTGACAGCATGCCGTCCAGGCCTCCGCCGCAAGAGGAGAACCCAACGATACCTGCCAACGTAGATAAGAGGGGTGATCAACCTGCTCCCGTTCACGTAGGGAAGCATTATATAGTTTCGTGATTAACCCCTTGCGCCCCTCTCCCGACAGCATCGCCTGCAATGCCCGTAGAGTAGTGGGTTCCGTAGGGTAATCCGGATAAACCGCCCGAATCGCCTGTCGAACTCTAACAATTGTAAAGTCAAACATAAAGCCTCCTGTAATGTTTTGAATTGACCATCCCTGTACAGATCACCCAACCGAGAGATACCAGCCTTAGCCAACTCCCGTAGGGCCAATGGTTCCCGTGCCGCAGAGATCTCGGGGTGAGATGCTAGGGGCAGCAGCGGTGCGTAAAGATAGGGTAACTGAGCTCGTTTTGCAAGCATTCGCCAAGCCCACGCAGTGCACTGTACATGGCTTATTTCTTTGCGCGGGCCTCCTGAGCCCCCCGAGAGAGTTGCCGCCTGCAGTGGCATGGGGAGAACAGCATCCGATTCAATAGCCACATGAGGCTGAAAACGCTGAGGAAAATGCCAATAATGCGCGAATTGCGCCTGTGCACACAAATAGTATAAGCGAAGGTCAGGGGCCTCAAAACCACCACGATCAAAGGGCTGCACCAGGAGGTCCCATTTACAGCGAGGTTTCTTACCACCCCAGACAAACGTCAGTAGGGAAGACTGAAGGGTACGAAACATTGCCACGTTTAATTTAATGGGGATATTAACAAAAAAGTATAGCAATTTAGGGAGAAAGGCCATTTTCACAACTGCTATCCTGTCTGCCAAAGAGAGGGGCAAGTGTACCCATCTTTCGGCCAATTCCGTGATGCGCGTGACCGTGCGGCCGTAGTTCTCAGAGATAACCACTTCTGGATCCTGGTGGAGCCAGACCCCAAGGTATTTCACAGGATCAGATGTCCAGGTTAGCGGAAACTCCATCTCCACTTCCCTCGTGTTTGCTGTAAGGGGAAACACCACTGATTTCGACCAGTTGATCCCCAGTCCCGAGAACCCCTCGAATTTAACATACTCCCGGAGAAGCGCAGGTAGATGCATCACTGGGTCGCGGACATAAAGCAGCATGTCGTCCGCATAAAGAGAGACCACAAGCGGCCTCTGTCGAAACCGCAAGGCCGCTGCTGCGTGCTTTTGACGCAATTTGCATGCTAGGGGCTCCAGGGCGAGCGAGAACAACATAGGAGATAGGGGGCACCCCGGCCGTGTACCTCTCTGAATGGGGAACAACGAAGACACCCAGCCATTGACCCGAACTCGCGCCACGGGGGAGTCATACAAAACCCTAAGCCATTGTAAAAAGAACGGCGGGAAGCCCATCCTAGTCAATACCGTGAACATATAAGGCCATTGTAGGGAATTGAAAGCCTTTGCTGCATCGAGTAGCACAGCAACTGCTTGAAAATCAGGGTCAAAGTAGTGTAGGGTTGAAAAAACAGTGCGCAAATTATGAGCCGTGGATCTCGCTGTGATGAACCCAGACTGATCTGGTAGAACCAAAAGAGGGACCAATGGTTGTATTCTAGTGGCGATCATTTTTGCCAGAATCTTTGCGTCAATATTAATAATTGATAGGGGCCGATATGACTCGCATAGATTGGGGGCCTTGTCTGGTTTCAGCAATGTGACGAGCAAAGCTTCACGAAGGGAAGGAGGTAATTTCCCCGTCTCATAAGCTTCCGCATAGACTTCCAAAAGTCTGGGGGCAAGTACAGACGCATAAGCTTTATAAAATTCACTAGGCAAACCATCTATGCCTGCAGCCTTACATGTCGGAAGGGACATTATGGCCTCCTTAACCTCTTCTTCAGTGAACAGCTGCGTGAGATATTCACGATGCGAAGTAGATAGCCAACCCAGCGCGTCATCCTCCAGATATGCGTCGTTCTCGATAGTTGACGGAGAAGCCCTCGTGGCATATAGTCGAGTGTAGAATTGCAATACTATATCGCAAATCTCAGTATTCGAGTTGTGAGCTACCCCGTCTTCTCCTATCAATTCTGTAATATGCTCCTGGCTGCGCGGCTCAGTTAGTTTTTGGGCCAGAGACCGGCCCGGACGACCTCCTCTCCATAGTAGCGGGCAACTCTTCGGCGGGAGCAATGAAGGAGCTCCTGATCCGCTGTAGCATTATACTCCGAAACAAGGTCGCGCACTAAAGCCAACGTAGTTGTGGAAAGATCAGATTCATACTCACGTTCTAGTTTAGAAATATCCGAAGCTAAGCGTTGGAGTCTCCGCCGAATATCTCGTAACACGCCGGATTGTGCCCCTATGCACGTCCCACGAATAGTCACCTTAAAGGCCTCCCACATCAGTCCCACACTATCCACTGATCCCTCGTTTTCCCTAAAAAAGTTTGTAATTGCCTCAGCAATAGTCAGGCGAAAGACAGGATCCATAAGTTCCGACGGCTGTAGTCGCCACGCAAAGGGCGGGCGTTCACAGGCAGAAATACGCAACTGGAGGAGCACGGAAGAGTGGTCAGACAAAGTGCCGGCTTCATGCGACACCCCCACCACCCAAGGACAGACCCGCTCCGAGACCAGCCGCATGTCTATCCGGGACCAGGACCCATGCACCGAGGACACGAAGGTACCCTCCCGGTCAGTGGGATGGCAGCTGCGCCAAACATCACACAAGATGCCTGAGTCCATCAAGCCCCGCAGAGCCTCAGCAGCTTGTTTAGGTCGCACCTCGCTACTACCCATTCTATCCATTGAAGCATCCAGACTAAGGTTGAAATCTCCCCCAAATAATAGCAACAGAAGGAAATGCAGAGATTCTACGCCATACATCGGAATAGAAGGAGGGGTCATCAATATTAGGGCCATACACATTCACCAGCAGCACATTTTCACTACCAAGTCGTCCATGTATAATCACCACTCATCCACATTCATCCACGTCAGAGCGAATCATCGTAAAGGGAACTCCTTTTTTCACCAGGGTTAACACGCCCCTAGAGTAGGTAGAATAAGAGGACGCAGCTTTGGCGCCCGCCCAGCGCATCCCTACTTTCTTAGCGGAAGCCTTGGTTAAGTGAGTCTCCTGTAGTAGGGCTATTTGCACTCCCATGCGATCCAAATAAGCAAATACTGCTCTTATTTTTTTGGGAGAATTAAGGCCACGTACGTTCCAGGAAAGAAGCTTAACTGTATTAATCATGGTTCTAGGCCTTCCATAACAGAGCACCTAAATAATAAGGCATTCAAAGCATGTCCGAAGTACCATGTTGCACCACATCGGTAGAGAACCAACCCAGCTACATTACCATTCTGCCTGCCCTGTAACCACCCCCTCAACCCCCTCCCACTTCAGCTTCCCCAACATGCCAAAGCCATCCCCAAAATATCCCACCCTCCCCCAACATACCCAACAGCCACACAGTGCAT
The DNA here is from genome assembly GCA_963921515.1 of Calotriton arnoldi. Lineage (NCBI taxonomy): Eukaryota > Metazoa > Chordata > Amphibia > Caudata > Salamandridae > Calotriton > Calotriton arnoldi. Next base: position 2,100,751 of record CAWUFW010002155.1, on the reverse strand, counting down.
TTGGGGTACTCCCAATTTCAGGGGCGCTGAGTGCTACTAGCCTCCCACGTAGTGGGAGGTGGCTGAGCAGGTCTAATATTGCGCCAGTAATGGGCTACCTCAATAGCATGTAGCAGAATGAAGCAGCGTCTAGTATCCATCAGGTCTTCTAGACGCCTCATACTAGAGTCCCATTATATGGCTCCACAGAACCAGTGCAAACACCTATTCAGAGTCTCGGGCAATTGTCATAGAGAAACTCACATTTTGACAGAGCAGTAGCTGCATAGAGTTTAGCGCTCACATATTAACCAATCTAATAACCAGTGCCAGCTGTCTACAAGAAGCAGAGGGTTCCACAGCATGAATTTAAAAATTATTCCACATGACACACATCATTGCATAACACCCCCAGAGAGGGTTCTAAGAAGTAGACATAGATATAGTTCGCAACAATGTGTAGTATTTTGCAGCTTGCAATTACTCCATCTCGTTAGTGGCACTACTGGCCTCATTCCTTCTCCGCTTTAACTGTTTAGCGTGCTCCAGGGCTGCTTTTGGAGAAGAGAAAATTTTACAATCCCCATCTGGGCCAATGCGCAAACGAGCCGGATAAAGCATCGCATATGGGACCTCTTCCGTCTGCAGGAATTTTTTTACGCCACCAAATTCACGCCTGGCCGCCTGGACAGCCACCGTGAAATCCGGGAAGAATGCCAGCGAGTTTCCCTGATGTACCACATTTCCCTTCTCTCTAGCCAGCCTCAAAATGGTATCACGGTCCCTATAGTTCAAAAGCCTGGCTATCATAGGGCAAGGAGGAGCTCTGGGAGCCGTTCTGGCAGCAAGTGATCTATGGGCGCGCTCCACAACAAACAGGTTGTAGAAGTGCTCTGCGCCAAAAATCAGTTATGAGGCGTTCCATAAAGGTCTCCATTTTCCCTACATTTGTGGATTCAGGCAGTCCTGTGAGTCTGATGTTGTTGCGCCTGGACCGCACTTCTAAATCCTCATTTTTGGCCTGGATGAGGGCTAATACCTTCTCCATATTAAGTGCCTTTTCTGAAACTTCGCCCAGGCCATCTTCCGTAGCAGACACTCTTTGCTCCACCTCCCCCATGCGCGCATTATGCTTTTCTAGTTGGGAAGACATGTGGTCCAGTCTATGATTAACTGCAGACATCGTGCCCTCTATTGATTGTAAGCTGCGCTGCATAGCCAGCAATGTAGCCTCCAGAGTGGGGGGGGCGTCTGCCTGGGCATCTGCCTCCGAGTCTGACGCTGCCTTCTGCATAGTTCTAGATGTCTTGCGTGCCTCGAAGGTGAGACGAGGCTGTGATTTGTCCGTACGTCCCATGGCCTCCCACGCTAGGTGCGCTGCGAAAGGAAAGAGGTTTTAAAGGAGAATAGCGTGAAGTTAGTAAGATGGTAGAGACCCAATCAAGGCCCCAATCTCCAGCCTACTGTCCCGACAACCAGACAGTGTTCACCACAATTCACAATGTGCCAGCATTCAGCCAGCGGGTAACCACTCAACGCAGATATGTGACACGGAAGCAGCGCCCACCCAGACCAGCCCCTGAGCCACCAGTCTACCAGTATCCAGCTCCAGCGATCCCCCAGCTGCCAGCGCAGAGAGCACGGCTGTGTTGCCCCAGATCCGCAGAGGGGCAGCTAGCACAGGACTCCACTATTGGTCAAATCAGAGCACAGTTCAAAACCACAGCCCAGCTCTTTGAGGATATGCACGTGGTTCCCAGAAGCTCCTCGTGGATCAATGTCAATGTCCGGCAGCTACTCCGCAATACAGTCAGCAAAATCTCAAGTTATCAGCAGCGTTGTAGTGCTCCCCAGTAAGAATCCAGTAGAAACCAAAGCCACCAGTAGCAGCGCTTACAATGCCGGCTCCGACGGCCTCCACACTCCAGACTCCACAGCCTCGCCGCAGACAGCTACACACTCACTGCCAGGAGCCTCTTGCTGTCCAGTGCTCTCTATATAGCAGCCAGCTCCGATATCAGGCACCTCCTCGTGTGGCCTCGCTCTCAAGACCCCTCAATGTGAGCGATATCTCCCCTGCTACTGCGCACCCCAGGAGCTAGCCACACCAGCCTGCCGCTCGCCCACAGGCGCCCGCTCCAGCTCGCAGAGCACAGCCCAGCAGGGGCCAGCCCCCACCTCCGCAGTTACGGGCCCCAGCCAGGCCACGCCGCACTTACCGGGCCAGCACCGTGAACAGCGCCGATACCTGGGGGCACGTAGCGCCTCAGCACCAGGGGAGCCGTCCACCGTGGGGCCGCCACTCCGCACCGACTCCAGAGATGGGCAGGAATCCGCTCAATGGCGCAGAAGGTCCCCGCACTGGAAATCTCCGATTCTGGAGCCTTGAAGCATCCGCGGTTTGCAGACAGACGCGATGTGTCGCTCTGATCCAGCGCTCCGGTGCCACGTCAGTTAGCTGGGCCCGTCAGTCGATCATCTCGGCGGCCGCCATCTTGTTCTTGCGCATCCGGGCCTCCTCCGTCCACAAACCAGTCTCCTCAGCGCTCCCCTCCGCGCCAAAGCTGTGCCAAATCATGCAGCGGTAACTCACAAATAGGCAAGTATAATTTGGGAGATTTTACGCAGTTATTTCAGGCAGATAATGGGCGGATGGTAGCTCAGCCGGGCAGAGCTACACTAGAGTGCGGCCATCTTGCCGTGCACCCTCTAGCGCCCCCTCTGGAAGACAACTTAAAGTGGAATTTTTCCACTTGATTCAGGTATGTACTCCTCATATTTCTAATAGTGATGTGGGGATGAATAAGACTGGTCATGCAGAAACAACCAATATAATGGATGCACTTGACAGCCCAGCTTAAAGTAGATCCATTCTTTAACTGGCAGCCAATGCAAGGCTTTTCTGTCTATCAAAATGTGATCCATTTATCCTGCAGCCAACAAACAGGCAAACCACTACATTTTCTACACTCTGCAAAGCATGGATCCTAGCAGCAGAAAGTCTTCCATCTAATGGCATTGCATGGAATGAGGCGAGTGTTTGCAGCTGCACCAACTGCCTGAACCTTCCGGGGAAAGTATAAGAGAGGCAGAAAGTGCTCTAATGTGTTCCCCTGTAGGATGAAGCTGCTTACAAAAAAATGTTTTTAGACATATTGCCATCAAAGACTACATCAAAATCCGTCATCTTCTCTGGTGGTCAAATGTGTAACTAGAGGAGTTCTCAGATCAGGTTTGCCCCAAATATAATGAAGTCTATCTTTGAGCTATTTATCTGAAGACTAGTTTGGTCTATCAATTGTCTAACTTCTTGCAGTATGATTTAGAGAATGAAGCTGTAGTCAGGTTCCTTGCTGAATTTAAAGCACATTTGGGTGTGGTCATTATCAGACTGTCAGTACACAAATATAAATTAACATCAGGTCACAGAGAGGAGATGGTTCGCCCAAGGAACACCCACACAAAGGAGTTACTTCTTGAGAGTAAAAAGTCCCAATGTTGATTTTAAGTGACATGCCTATTAGGAAGTGTTGGAACTAGGCTAGTATCCTTGTTTTATTACAAACTACTGAAACCAATCTTTCAAGAAGGATATATTGACCTATAGAGTTAAAAGCCAACATCAACAGCAGATAGGCATCTCCATCATCTGCTATCATGAGAGCATCACACCAAAAATCAAGAAGTCTGAGTTTTGTGTGAAAACCCAGATTTCAAGGGGTAGAGACACTTGTGTTTTTTTTACAAATCCTTCAGGATGTTAGCCTTTAACCTTCTCCACCGCTTAGCCAGAATCAGGAAGTTGTTGGCTCTTTGTTAGGTCATCACAGAAGTTAATGGCTTTAATAGACCTGAGCTGGTCCTTAGTCATCTCCACTGGGACTACACTGAGTGAGAAGGAGGGTGTGGAGAGGATCTGAACTCATTGATTTGAGTAATAAGTTGGAAAGTCATCTAATAGTTGCAGTCATTTGTGTCCTTGAGTTCGCTATAAAGGCAATGAAGTAAGAGTTTAGCTGATCACACAAGCTCTGTGTAGGTGCAATATTGGCGTTTTTGGAAGTAGGATCCAAAGCTGAGGAGAAAATCCTAAAACAAATATGAGATGAATATCTGGCCTTGTAGATGATAGTCCCTAATTACTTATTGTTTCTTGAATAACATCAAGAATGTATTTTTAGCTTTGTTTGAAATGTCTGCACCATTAGATTCCAGTCTTCTATTGGTCTTTATAACCTTAATTATGAGAATACCAGGGTAAAATAAGGGATTACCTTCTGTGGTGACTTAGCAGTAAATTATGCTAGCGGGAAAATAGGATCTTTTACCCCAGAGACTTTAATGTTTGTATTATGGCTCATGAGATAGTGAATTGACAAGATGATGGATAAAACGTGTTTTACACTTGTATTTGTGATTTTAGCAATATGGAATATGGAATCAAGAATATGATAAATAAAATGAGTTGACACATTAACAATTTGCCTAAGCCCCATTTCAGAAGGACTGGTGAGAAAATATCCTGCCATTTTAGTCTAGAGTCTAACTGGTCTTTGAATTTCAGATTAAAATCACCCACCAGAACTAACTAGGAGAATTTGATTTTCAATGTACTTACATTGTTCAAACATGTGCCAATTGCTACTTTGCTGGCCCCCAGATGAAAACAGCGAATTAACCAGGCTGTGATGGATTTGAAGGAGGAAAGAATAGTAAACATTAGACCTGTAACCTTCTAATGTAGATCAGAGGTTGAAAAGCAGATGATATTTAGAATTTTCCTTGAATATAAATGCTACACCACCATGTATCTACTGCAGTCTAACATATCATAAGATACAGTTTCCTGAAGCTACAAGATCATGTGTAATACCATCTGATATGGATCTAGGTGATCCAATTTTCAGAAGACCTGAGAGTTCCTGGTAATAATTAATCATAGATCTGGTTCTAAGCAAAGCTCCCCTTAATGAGGCATAGAAAGAAACCCTAAGTTAAGGACCAAAAAGAACTGATGGATTAACAATAGGGGTGGGAGGTAAACCTCGCTCTGCCCGGGGAGTTAGCGGAGTTGGCCCACTCCACACTTTGCTTGGATTGTGGAGTTAGGGTACAACTTTATCAGCCACCGGGTGGCGGAGTCTACCAGCGCCCACCCCTAGGGTTTGCATAAAATACTCATGCCCATATAGACACATTTAGGAAAGTGTAGAAAATCATCATAGAAGAATGTGAGCTGACAGCGGCCAGTAAGTCAAGCCAGAGTGACAACTATTAATAATGTCCAGAGACACTTCTACCACTAAATGAGGTGCTGAACCATTGTCATGGCAGCTGAACTGAGCAAAATCCCGGACCAAGTGGGGACAAGTCTGAAGAAATTCACCTATCGAGTATCACTGTGGCTTCTCACTTAATGTGGCAAGCAGGAATGTGCTGTTGGCAGAACAAACACACCAAGGAGGTTTGACACGAGGCGTGTCCGGGAACAAAGAAATCGGCATCATGAACCACTGTTAGTGAAGGGCTTGCTCACCAGAGTCGACCCGGTCATACGAATTACACATGTCTTCTAAAGCTGCGTCCTGCCTGGACACAGGATCATGGGCATTCACAGTCCTCCATGATGGAAGGGTCAGGCAACCTGTACACTGACGGAAATGGGAAACGTACAGCATGTGTACGCTTTTCACATCGCAACCACTAAACAACAGGCAAACATTCAACTATCCAATCACAAGCCATAATACAGTTTGTAATGCTCAGCAGCTAGTGAATAGCGAGAACAGTTCTAGCTAATTTCACACCAGTAAATAAAATGTTTGCGCCTACATGATTCGTTGTGTACAAGCCTTACGTAGGCAATAGACGCAAAGTTATAAGATTTTGACTTGAGCTCAGCGGGAAGAGGTTTGTGCTGAGCATCAGCTATTCACATCTCAGGCCTGCTGCACAACAAAAACTGAGCCGAAGTGCAGCCCAGCTGCAGCACAAAGCAGGGTGCACTGCCTACTCCCCACCAGGGCTTCCACCAGCAGAGCAGCAGGCAAGCAGAAGCAAGGCACTGGTGAGCGGGAGGAGAGTGTGGCAGCCTGTGCCATGACTGATATCTCTGGCCACAAGATGGTTGAGTTGATTTGTGTAACATTTTGGCAGACTGCTGATGAAGCTACAATAGTGGTTACAATTCTGTATTTCCGTATTTGAGCATGATGTGCTGATGATTCCGCCAGCTCCGCAGATTTCCACGGAATCTCATGGAGTTTTTTATTTAACTCAACGGAGTTCCGCAGAGGGAAACTCCGCAAGTTCCACCCACCCCAAGTTAACAATAACAGCAGGATGAAGAAACGTCAGTCACAGCAGCATTGTGCCCAGTCCAGTCAATAAGTAAATAATGCAAAAGGGACTTACCTGGATTTCGGTGCAAACAGGGTATTTTCTTTGAGGCAAAGATACTGCTGTGAAGGGGGGCCCTGGAGGAAGGGATCCACATGGGAGACTGAAGGGAAGAAAAGGAAATTGGTGAGTATGCACCTCAATTCCTTCGATTCCGCTGACTCAAAGAAGGTGGTCTTCGCACCATAGTCAGCTCAATGGAAAGCAAACTCATAATTCAGACTGTGGTGAACTTGTCTGTACTGCCCTCTTACTGCTGCTTTACCCATGCCGCCATAGCGGCAGTCGGTGAATGGCTGGTGGTATCGGCGATGCTCCGGCAGTCTTTTGTTCTGCAAACTGCCAACATATTAATACGGCGGGTGTATGACCAACTAGGAGGCAGGGTTTCCAATACCACTTTGAACGTCAGTTCCCTTACTACCAAACTCGTAATCAGGCCCTAATTTTGGAGTGGGAATAGTAAATATGACCACCTCAAGTCCAAAACTTTCTCCAATGTGGTTAAGTTGGGAGTGGGAATAATAAATATTAAATCTCCAAAGTCCAGCACTTTCCCCAGTGTGGTTTAGTTTGAAGTGGTAATAATAAATCTGACTCCCCACCCCTCTAGTCCAACATTTTTCCTAATGTGGTTAAGGTTGTGGTAGAATTAGGGGCGCTAGTGAGCCCGGACGCAAGATGGCTTCCACTTAGTGGAGCTCTGCGGGCCGGCGCATTCATTTGACACTTATTTGCCTTGCGCAGGGCCATTGAGGGCTGGCCATCAGGGACGTTGACTCTCTGAATGACTGGCATTAAGGGGAGCCCGTCATCGCAACTGGAACTGGCAGTGAACGGACGTTGGAGCTGAGGCAAGATCTGCTGCTTAGGCCCCGGGCGGTGCGGGATGCTGGTGCTGTGCTGCGGAGGCTTGAGGAGGCATGGCGAGACTGGTGACGACACGCTGGAGGCCCGGCCACCAAAGATCAGGGACGTCAGGAGGGGCGGAGGCTTAGGAGTGAGTACAGCAAGCCTGAACGCAGCGGCCAGGCCAGGGCATCCCAGTTGCCGGTCTGTGGCCCTGTGACTGTGGCCAGTGTGCTATTTCTGTGGGAGAGTGGAGCCTGGTCCATCGGTGCTGCAGAGCTCCCGGGCTGCTGTGAGGGCCGGGGAGAGCTGCGGCAGATTAGCGGCCCTCGCCGGTGTGCACTTATTGAGAGGTGGCTCCTGGCGTCTAGGGTTGGGCCCTGCTGAAGATTTGTGAAGGCAGGCGGCAGTTGAAATGAGTGCTGGAAGCAGCTGCAGTGACTTAGAGAGTGCAGAGAGTGTGCAGCATAAAGATTAGTGGCTGCACTGGGACCTAAGAAGGTAGCAAATGGATTGGGCAACCTCAGAACATTACACCCCTGACTCCCCAAGGAATCGTGGCAACAGATCTAGAACCTTTTTGCTCAGTCACTCGTGCATACCCAGGGAGTTAGACAAGAAATACACAAAGAGGAGTTTCAAAATTAATTGAACTATTGGGATTCTTGTGTAAAACATATACGCCACAATGATTAATAGACAGAAGCAGATGAATGTAATTAGCAATATGAGAAGAGTGAAAAGGAAAAACAATTCCACCATTGTGCTAAAGCAATATATATATACGGGCACTGATGAAGCTATTTAAGCGAAACGCGTCTGCCGTGCGTTTCTAGGTTGTTGCACACAAGAACGCTTGAAGCCATTAAAGTCAGTTTGAAGCCTATCCCGGAGCTGTCTCGCACTTTGTCCTTACCTGGAGGAAGACTGGTTGGTTGTGTTGGCCAGCTTGCAGGTGCTGGCCTGGCGGGACGCCCTCTCGGTCTGGAGCTACGCGGGACACCTGCAACTTTTGGTTGAAGTATTGTCTACAACGCGTCGCCCCCCCGGTGCCACGCATTTCCATTTGGAAGTTATTGTCACATGGTGAGAGAGGAGGCAGAATTTCATGCCTGAAAAGGGAGACTCAAACTGACTTGCACTCCCCGAGGTGGCTGCGCAGGAGTGGGGTTCACCAACCAACAAGGATTGGGGCACCACTGGATGTCTGAGAGGCCTCTCACTGCATGGGCACTCATGGAGGACTTCTACTCCCAGAATGCAGTGGCCTGGGGAGTGGAGCGCGAGATGTCCTGCAACCTCAGGAGCGGAGGAGGGGCAAGTAATCACCTGACTGGGAGTGGCCACATTAACAGCTATATTCCACCAGACCCCCAGGACATTGTTTTACTTTTGAAACGGGCACTGATGAAGCTATTTAAGCGAAACGCGTCTGCCGTGCGTTTCTAGGTTGTTGCACACAAGAATGCTTGAAACCATTAAAGTCAGTTTGAAGCCTATCCCGGAGCTGTCTCGCACTTTGTCCTTACCTAGAGGAAGACTGGTTGGATATATATATATATATATATTCCAACACAGTGCCGCATAAAGTCGATCCCCTCCTTTCGACACCAGTGCCTGCTGCGACAGCGGCAGCCGCTAATATTCGATCCACATAGCAATTTGAGAAATCCCAAAATCAGCAAAGCGGCACACCAAAGGACAACACAATTACTTTATTGTGTCTACAAACGACGCGTTTCGGCGAAGCCTTTGTCAAGTTACTGACCTGCACCCTACTCCCCATAGAAATACAGGTCGCGGTTAATAAACAGCGAAAAAATACTTTGTTATAATGCATATCAATGCAATGCGATTCGTAAATTCATGGCAAATCAAGTTGAATAAATATAAAACATACATGAATTAAAGCTCAGAATTTACAATACTGGGACATTATAAGTGGAAAAATTTCCTTTGTGGTCAAAATGCATCATAATATGTAATACTGTAAAACATGTAGTTTCGCGGTCATATCTTATTTAAATGAATTTTAAATCCAACAATTCTTGGAGATGGCATGATAAACAATGAAATACAAGCATACAATATAAATAGGTAATGTACCATCTCTATTGCTAATGGTGGCCTAATACATAACACCATTAGTCATGTATAAATAAATTTCATATGACCGCACGAGGATAGAGGCGTGTGGACTATGCGATAAATATCATGGGTAATGTACCTTAATGTCCTACAATCCTGTCTATATAAGCAACCGCAATCTAATGAATTCAGAACAGGGGAGTATCAGGCTAGCAGTGTTTAGTGACACAGTGTGATAAAGAGAAGTAAATAAAAAGTGAATAAATAATGAGTATGTACATGTGCAATAGAAATAATAGGAGACTATAGGATCAAAGCAACTCCCCTCGATAGCCGTCATGAGTGGAGTCATCTAATCATGTATGATATCGGAACCTCTGCCATCATGGATTCCCAACCAATGAGTTAAAGATCTTCCCTGCACTGAAAAACAGTGCCAAGGAAAGACTCTCCACTGTATGATCCAAGTCTTCCTAATTAATTGACTAAAAAGTGTAAGTGATTAAAACAGCTAAGCTGATCAACTCATTCTAGGGAAGAACCAACAGAAGAATACTTTCCTGTAGTGTTTCATTTGTATCCAATGTGTGTAGCTAATTCCTCTCCACTATTGAGCCCATTAGGAAATTTTGTATTAAGCTCAATGATGAACCTAGATTCTGTAATTCGTAACAGTTTTTCTCTATCTCCGCCACGAGGATGAGGTGCAATCCTATCAATCCCATAGAATATTAATAAATTGGGATTGCTCTGGTGTTTCATCTGAAAATGTCTGGCCACTGGATAATTGAAATCTGCGTGTGTTATGGCTCTCATATGCTGTAGGACCCTGGTTTTGAGCTGCAGTTTTGTGCTGCCTGTATATCTAAGACCGCACGGGCATTCCAGGATGTAGACTACGTAGTCACTCGTACAGGTTATGAATTTAGTGATCTCCCTCGTTTTACCTGGGTGAATATTGTAATTATCCCTACTGCGACTATGTTTGCATGCCTTACAGGAATTGCACTTGTGGAAACCTTTCGTAGTTCCCAACCATGTACTGCTGGTAGGTACCGGTTGGTAACTGTGTACAAGATGGTCCCTTAATGATTTGGATTTGCGATAGGTTATGAGTGGAGCTTTCCCTATGCTTTTCCCTATAATGGGATCTGTTTCCAGTAGGCCCCAATGTCGTTTCATCATGCGTTGTAAGAGGCCTGATCTCATATTATAGGTAGTGATCATTCTGGGGATGTTAATCTCATTGGTTTTACTTTCTTTGGAGATAAATAAGGCATTGTTGTGTGTGATTTCATGGACTTTCCGTGCTGCTGTGGATATGATCTTATTATTATAACCTCTTTGCTTAAATCGTCCTTCCATGATCTTTTGCTCCTGCCTGAACCCACCTTCAGTACTGCAGATTCTGCGTGCTCTTAATAACTCCCCATAGGGGATGCTATTAAGTAAGGGTGTGGGATGGTTACTGTTGGCATGAAGGAGCGTGTTCCCAGCGGTCTCTTTGCGAAATAAATAAGTTACCATCTGCCTGTTGACAATTCTGATGGCTACATCTAGGAACTCACAGTATGTTGTACTTATGTTGTGGGTGAAAGAAAGATTTAACTGGTTGTTACCTAGTTCAGAGATAAATTCCTGTGCCATCTCCAAAGAACCATCCCAGATCAAGAACAGGTCATCAATGTACCTGATCCAAATTGGGATGTGTTCAGTATATTTTTCATAGGTTTCCACCCATACCACCTGTTCCTCCCACCAGCCCAGGAAAGGATTAGCTAGGCTGGGGGCGAAACAAGTGCCCATGGCTGTGCCCGTCTTCTGTCTGAAGAGTGTCTTGTCATAAATAAAAATATTTTGTGTGAGACATTGCACCATCATGTTTTCTAACATTTCAGTATGTTTCCACAAAGAAATATGTCTGTCTTTAAGGAAATACAGGCAAGCATCTACACCTTGTCTTTGGTCAATTGAGGTATACAGTGAGCACACATCTAAGGCTATCATATGATAGGAATCCTCCCATCTTATATCATGGATACGGCGTAAGAAATCACTGCTATCTCGACAATATGATCTGAGTCTAAGTATATATGGTGACAAGAATAAGTCCAAGAATATTGAAGTGTTTTCAAAGACTCCCCATTTGAAGAGACTATAGGTCTTCCTGGTGGTCTAGTGGAGTGCTTATGAATCTTGGGTAAAAGATAAAAACAAGGAACACGTGGTTTGTCAATTTTCAAGAAGAGGTACTCATCTCTATCCAAAAGACCTTGTTCCCACCATTCTTTTAAATAGTTATGATAAAGTGCAATGGATGTTTTATATATTTCCCAGCTGACTTCTTCATAACAATTACGATCTTGCAGCTGTCGCAATGCTTGCCTTGATTTTTCTCTTCCAGTTCCTTCTTTTGTTTGAGTATCTGGAATTCGTGTAGGAAGGTCAGGGGACGTACCCCTAAAGGGGTATTAAGATTTAGAGGCATTTAATTCCATCATGATCCAGGAAATCAACAAAATGAAGAATCAACGAGCCTCGTTTACATATGACAATTTGACCAAATCACAGAGAATAGCCCTGAGAAATTTATCTAATGACCCCAAAATAATTGTGAAACCATCTGATAAGGGTGGGAACGTTGTGATTATGAATTTTGAACAATATAATGATGAAGCATTGCGACAGCTGCAAGATCGTAATTGTTATGAAGAAGTCAGCTGGGAAATATATAAAACATCCATTGCACTTTATCATAACTATTTAAAAGAATGGTGGGAACAAGGTCTTTTGGATAGAGATGAGTACCTCTTCTTGAAAATTGACAAACCACGTGTTCCTTGTTTTTATCTTTTACCCAAGATTCATAAGCACTCCACTAGACCACCAGGAAGACCTACAGTCTCTTCAAATGGGGGAGTCTTTGAAAACACTTCAATATTCTTGGACTTATTCTTGTCACCATATGTACTTAGACTCAGATCATATTGTCGAGATAGCAGTGATTTCTTACGCCGTATCCATGATATAAGATGGGAGGATTCCTATCATATGATAGCCTTAGATGTGTGCTCACTGTATACCTCAATTGACCAAAGACAAGGTGTAGATGCTTGCCTGTATTTCCTTAAAGACAGACATATTTCTTTGTGGAACCATACTGAAATGTTAGAAAACATGATGGTGCAATGTCTCACACAAAATATTTTTATTTATGACAAGACACTCTTCAGACAGAAGACGGGCACAGCCATGGGCACTTGTTTCGCCCCCAGCCCAGCTAATCTTTTCCTGGGCTGGTGGGAGGAACAGGTGGTATGGGTGGAAACCTATGAAAAATATACTGAACACATCCCAATTTGGATCAGGTACATTGACGACCTGTTCTTGATCTGGGATGGTTCCTTGGAGTTGGCACAGGAATTTATCTCTGAACTAGGTAACAACCAGTTAAATCTTTCTTTCACCCACAACATAAGTACAACATACTGTGAGTTCCTAGATGTAGCCATCAGAATTGTCAACGGGCAGATGGTAACTAATTTATTTCGCAAAGAGACCGCTGGGAACACGCTCCTTCACGCCAACAGTAACCATCCCACACCCTTACTTAATAGCATCCCCTATGGGGAGTTATTAAGAGCACGCAGAATCTGCAGTACTGAAGGTGGGTTCAGGCAGGAGCAAAAGATCATGGAAGGACGATTTAAGCAAAGAGGTTATAATAATAAGATCATATCCACAGCAGCACGGAAAGTCCATGAAATCACACACAACAATGCCTTATTTATCTCCAAAGAAAGTAAAACCAATGAGATTAACATCCCCAGAATGATCACTACCTATAATATGAGATCAGGCCTCTTACAACGCATGATGAAAAGACATTGGGGCCTACTGGAAACAGATCCCATTATAGGGAAAAGCATAGGGAAAGCTCCACTCATAACCTATCGCAAATCCAAATCATTAAGGGACCATCTTGTACACAGTTACCAACCGGTACCTACCAGCAGTACATGGTTGAGAACTACGAAAGGTTTCCACAAGTGCAATTCCTGTAAGGCATGCAAACATAGTCGCAGTAGGGATAATTACAATATTCACCCAGGTAAAACGAGGGAGATCACTAAATTCATAACCTGTACGAGTGACTACGTAGTCTACATCCTGGAATGCCCGTGCGGTCTTAGATATACAGGCAGCACAAAACTGCAGCTCAAGACCAGGGTCCTACAGCATATGAGAGCCATAACACACGCAGATTTCAATTATCCAGTGGCCAGACATTTTCAGATGAAACACCAGAGCAATCCCAATTTATTAATATTCTATGGGATTGATAGGATTGCACCTCATCCTCGTGGCGGAGATAGAGAAAAACTGTTACGAATTACAGAATCTAGGTTCATCATTGAGCTTAATACAAAATTTCCTAATGGGCTCAATAGTGGAGAGGAATTAGCTACACACATTGGATACAAATGAAACACTACAGGAAAGTATTCTTCTGTTGGTTCTTCCCTAGAATGAGTTGATCAGCTTAGCTGTTTTAATCACTTACACTTTTTAGTCAATTAATTAGGAAGACTTGGATCATTCAGTGGAGAGTCTTTCCTTGGCACTGTTTTTCAGTGCAGGGAAGATCTTTAACTCATTGGTTGGGAATCCATGATGGCAGAGATTCCGATATCATACATGATTAGATGACTCCACTCATGACGGCTGTCGAGGGGAGTTGCTTTGATCCTATAGTCTCCTATTATTTCTATTGCACATGTACATACTCATTATTTATTCACTTCTCTTTATCACACTGTGTCACTAAACACTGCTAGCCTGATACTCCCCTGTTCTGAATTCATTAGATTGCGGTTGCTTATATAGACAGGATTGTAGGACATTAAGGTACATTACCCATGATATTTATCGCATAGTCCACATGCATCTATCATCGTGCGGTCATATGAAATGTATTTATACATGACTAATGGAGTTATGTATTAGGCCACCATTAGCAATAGAGATGGTACATTACCTATTTATATTGTATGCTTGTATTTCATTGTTTATCATGCCATCTCCAGGAATTGTTGGATTTAAAATTCATTTAAATAAGATATGACCGCGAAACTACATGTTTTACAGTATTACATATTATGATGCATTTTGACCACAAAGGAAATTTTTCCACTTATAATGTCCCAGTATTGTAAATTCTGAGCTTTAATTCATGTATGTTTTATATTTATTCAACTTGATTTGCCATGAATTTACTGAATCGCATTGCATTGATATGCATTATAACAAAGTATTTTTTCGCTGTTTATTAACCGCGACCTGTATTTCTATGGGGAGTAGGGTGCAGGTCAGTAACTTGACAAAGGCTTCGCCGAAACGCGTCGTTTGTAGACACAATAAAGTAATTGTGTTGTCCTTTGGTGTGCCGCTTTGCTGATTTTGGGATTTCTCAAATTGCTATGTGGATCGAATATATATATATATATACATGATGATGATGAGATACATATTCCTGTAACAGCATGTTTGAGAATACTTCTAAATATATTGATTTTTTTCTCAATCCTATCGTAAAGACGCTCCCATCATACATAAGAGACTCTGCTGATTTTCTTAAACATATTTATGATGTAAGATGGGATGCCAATATGGTACTAGTAACTCTAGAAATGTCAGCACTCTACACAAGTATAAAGCATTCAGATGGCTTGAGATCTGCCTAATATTTTTTAAAAACAAGGCCAATAAGATTTGCTGCACAGAATTACATGTTGGTTGAAATGATGGAATGGTGCCTTACTAAGAGCATTTTTATGTTCAGCAATGAGTCGTTCCAACAGGAGCAGGGGACGGTGATGGGCACCTGCTTCGCCCCCAGTTATGCTAATTTACATCTTGGCTGGTGGGAGGAGCGGGTGGGAGGAGGGCTAGAATTGGAACACTGGGCAGAGAATGTCCTGGTTTGGCTACGTTTCATCGATGATGTTTTTGTGCTGTGTCAGGGCACAGAAGCAGATATTGAGCTATTCATTGATGATTTAAATAAGAACATGCTAAACGTGAATTTTGTGGGACACCATAGTAAAAATACCATCGATTTTCTAGATGTCAGAGTGGTGGTGAGGGGAGATAGGCTGGAAACTACGGTTTTTAGAAAGCCTAGGGCTGGAAATACAATACTTCACGCGGCTAGCTCAAACCCAGCCCCCCTCATCAGAAGCATTCCATTTGATGAATTCTATAGGGCACGAAGAACTTGTAGCACCATGGAAGATTATTTAAGTGTGGAGAAAGAAATGACGATTAGGTTTTTACAGAGAGGCTATACAACTAAAATTTTGGAAAATGCCTCTCAAAAAGCTTGGAAGTTAACTAGAGAAAAACCTTTATTCGAGCTATCTAAAACTGCTGTAAAGATGAACAAATTGAGTCAGGAAGAGAATACTCATAGGTTTATAACAACATATAACACGAAACATGAGGAAATGGGGTTAATTTTAAAAAAGCACTGGCACTTTATTAAATGTGACCCTGTAATAGGAACACAGGTTAAAAAGTATCCAGAAAGAACCTATAAAAAATCTTAGTCCTTGAGAGACAGTATGGTGACTAGTGAATACAGTGAAAGACCTGGTAGACAAACTTGGCTGCAGCAAAAAGAAGGTTTTAAAAAATGTCTAAAATGTAAAGCCTGCCAGAATGGGGAAAATCTATCTAATTTTAAAACAGTTTTTAACAAAACTATAAGAATACGAGGAGTTATGTTTGGGGGTCTCTAGTTGGCAGAGGTAGGTATCTTTGACCAAATAGGGACCCTTGCGTCTAGTCAGGGTAAGGGGCTACACTCCTAAAATAACCCCTGCTCACCCCCTTGGTAGCTTGGCACGAGCAGGCAGGCTTATCTCAGAGGCAGTGTGTAAAGCATTTGTGAACACATACAGTAATACAGTAAAAACACTACAAATGGACATCACACAGGTTTTATAAAAATAAGTATTCTTTATATAGATTTAACACAAGACCAAAACGACAAAAATCCACAATACTGTAATCAGAAATAATACTTCAAGATGGTAGAAATAGCTTAAAAATAGGTTATTCACTTAAATGCAGTCTTTAGCAACAGATAACCCCAACTGGAGTTATCACGACGTCGAGGTCAAAGAAATCCCAAAGTAAGGCACCAACTGCGAAGTGTGCGGCGTCGTGCCCGGAGTCAAAATAGACCCACAAAGAACAGTACCTTGGAAAAGCGAAAACAAAGACAGCTCACGGCGTCGGGGAGGTGCGGCTTCGTTGGCGCTGCGCGGCATCGGTTCCTTACGACCCTAGGGGAGGTGTAGACTCGGTTCCTTGCTGCAGCGCAGGGGAGGTGAGACGACGGTTCCTTATTGCGTCGGGGAGGTGACGCCACGATGGCGCCGAAACCACGGTTCCTTACGATGTCGCGTTGTCGATGGATTCTTGGTCACCCACGTCGAGGATTGGCTCCGCGATGGCGTTGTCGGCTTCGGAGTCGATGCAGCACAGCAGCAGGCGTCGGACCCACGGCACAAGTCGGAGCAGCGCTCATGGCTTCGGGCAGGATACGGCGTCGCTCGCTGGTGTCGATGTGCCACGGCGGCCGCCATCGGGTCTACTTTGCAAGCCGGAGCAGCGCTCATGGCTTCAGTGCAGAATACGGCGTCGCTCGCCGGCGTTGCAATTTCCTTCTGTAGCAGCTAAAACCGCAGTTCTAGATGCAGGCAAACAGAAGGGGTGAAGTCTTGTATCCCTGAGACTTCAGGCAGGAGGCAAGCTCAATTTCAAGCCCTTGGAGATCTTCCTCAAGATGATGAAAGCACACTCAGTCCTTTCCTCCTTTCTTTGGCAATAAAGTAACCACTGCAGGCCAACCCCAACTACACGCAGCGTAGGGGTAGTCTCCTTCTTCAGTTTCTTGGTTCTTCTCCTCAGCAAAGGTTCGTCTTTATTCCCAGAAGTGATCTAAAATCTTGGGGTCTGGGTCCCAATATTTATACTAGCAAATCCTTTGTCCTCTGAAGGCAGAGGGTCCTGTACCTAGTCCAAACCAGTTCTGGGTGCATTCTGCCAGTGCACACCTTCTTCCTTTGTCAATGTGGGCCAGGGACATCAGACGCACCACAGGAGGTGGAGCCAGCATTGTGGAAGGCAGGCACAGCCCTATTCAGGCCCAGGTGCTACTCCTCCCACCACTCTACATGCAGATAGGTCTATTCAGCCCTGTGCTGACTCACCCTGTCTCCTGGAGTCCCCGAGCCCCTGTCACTCACAAACCCAGACATACAATAAACAAGCTAGCAGAGGCAGGCTGGATGGTTAGGCAAGAAAATACCTACTTTCTAAAAGTGGTATTTTCAAACACAGAATGTTAAAACCAACTTCACTAAAAGATGTATTTTATCATTCTGAGTTCAGGCATACTAAATTCGTTTTTCTACCATGTTCCCTGGGTCAGTTAGGATTATAAGATGTTATAATCAAACTGCCCATTCTGGCCTATGGGGACAGGTAGCCTTGCAATAGTGAAAAACGAAATTGGTTGTAATTCACTATCAGGACATGCCATCCACATCAGGGCATGTCCTACCTCTTACATACAATGCACCCTGTCCGCAGGCCTACTTTAGGGGTGTCTGATATGTAGTAAAGGGAAGGTTTGGGGACTGGCAAGTGTGTGCACTTGCCAAGTCGACATGGCAGTCCCAGGCTGCACACAGGCTCTGCAATGGCAGGCCTGAGCCATAGTTTACAAGCTGCTCCGGTGGGTGGCACAATCAGCGCTGCAAGCCCACCAGCAGCATTTGATTTACAGGCCCTGGGCACACACGGTGCACTGTACTAGGGTCTGACAAGTAAACCAAATAAGCCAATCATGGAGTCACTAATCGATTCCATCCATTTACAATGAGAGCATATGCACTTTAGCACTGATCAGCAGTGGTAAAGTGCCCAGAGTCATAAAACCACCAACAACAGGTCAGAAAGAATACAGGAGAAGGCAAAAAGTTCAGGGATGACCCTGCAAAAAGGGCCAAGTCCAACACAACCCCCTTCCAGCCAAAACGCAGGGTAGACCAATCACTACCTTGACGGGCTTCCCTGCTTTGGGCGATAGAACATGGACCCTGGCCCGCAACAGCAGGGGCATATTCCAGTTCTACGCCAATCTGAACCTATCTGGATCCCTCTGTCCATACTCTCAGGGCCCACTAAGCTAACCCATGGGGAACCCTTCTCCTCACCTGTGGACACCATCTGTGCAGCACCTAACCTTAGCTTACTCACAGGTATGTCCCAACAGACAGACAGTACCCACATGGCCAACACAGAGGTGTGGCCCAGTCCACCCCTGGGGTGCGACTCCTGTCCCCCCCCAGGGGACACTCTGTCCATCAGGACAGCAAGCTACAGTGGCCAATGACAGTTGTCAGTGATGAGACCCATGCCTTATGCCTCTCAGGGCTCTCAAACCTCTGTGGCGTCAGAGAGCAGGGAGCAGTAGCCCCAGGTGCCTGGCACCCTTTGTCCACTCTCCCTCCTGTCAGGTCAGGTATAACATCCTGACACTGACCCACCAGCCCCAGGCCTGTACCCGGCGGCTGGACCGGAGACTGGGGTGGGCTTTCCCACACCCGGTCCTCCTCCTCGGGGCTCTGCACCCTCCCACCTGGAGCGGTACCCCCTTCCAGAATTGTCAGGGCACCTGTGGCAGGTGTCCTGCACAATTTACCCACCAGTTCAGGGGTTCTATCGTGCAATTGGGAACCCAGCATAGGTTCTGTACCCTTAGACTGGGCAGAGGTCAGGGGTGAGGCTGTCCTCTCCCCGCCCCCCTTACTGGGGCCCTGCACCCTCCCACCTGGAGCGGTGCCCCCAGAAGACAAACTGGTAGGGGCACAGTTAGCAGATACCCCTTCCTCCAGGTCAGGGGGGCACCCTGAACCTGGCCCTCCAACCCAGGGTCTGTACCATTAGGCTGGACCTGTGCCTGGCAACCCAGGACTTCCGGGGGGTACACCAACCCCCCAAGGGAAACACACTCTTCTAGAGTTATGTAAGAATCTGCCTGGCGCACCAGGACTTCCTGGGGAGCACGCATGCCCCCCCAGAGGGTAACACATCTCTCATGTGTTGTGTGACAGTCTGCCTGGTGCTAATCTCCTGACCCCTGTCCACCTGACAGTGCGTGAAGACCCCCCAAAACAGAAGTGGTGTCACCATGGTCACTCCTAGGAGGCTCAGCCCTTCTGGCTGGCCCCTGACCCACTGGCTCTCCCACTGGGGAACACATCCCCCTCTCACCCCTCAATCTGGACTTCTGCACCCTCCCAACTGGAGCGGCACCACCAGACACCAGAACCACTGGAGCTCCATTTACAGACGCTCCAGGTTCTCCTGACACTTGGAGATCCCCCTCAAATGGCCTACCAGTACAGCCTAGGCCCCCAACCTGGTGTTCCCTTAAGGAACCCTCCAGGCCCTGAGACTGGGTTTCGGGCACCTTGGGACACGCAGTCCCACACTCACTCCTTCTCCGCAGAGACAGGACATGAGCCCCTACACCGCTCCCACTACACTGGGACCTAGCTGGGCTACTCTGAACCTCTTCCCCCACGCAGGTCTGGAAGATACTTGAGCCACTCCTTTTAGGATCACTCCCAAATGCCTCTTCAGATCCTCTAACATGCAGCCAGAGGTCTGCCTCCTGTGCAAACTCCCTGGGATCAGAGAACTCACACTCCAACAGGTGTTGGCATAGCTCTGGAAAACAAGGACTTACAATATGCTCTCCACAATTTGAGTCATATATCCCCACCAAACTATCCTTCACCTCACCATCCAGCCCCTTGCACACGTACCCCACACCACTCTCCTGAGATTGGCAAGACAGTATCTGACTGTCTCTGTCACTCAACCCACACTCTTCTGGGCGGTCTTAACACTCACACACCAGGACTTCAACCATGGGGGAACCCCTCTCCCTGCACCTCTCATCTAGAGTCAGTAGAGTGTCCCTCCCACCACTAGGACTATGAACCCCTGTACCAGTTCCCCAATCCACCTCAGGGACACTGTGCACCACTGGAGCGACCTCATATCCTTGAACCTCCTGGTGTATATTAACCCCCTCCTTCAAGTCAGGCGCCACATCTCTGGGTGTGTGTACTACTCCCTCAGCACTAGATAACAGAATTTTGCTGCCACCATCTGAGCTGGACTCCACCTCCAACTCAGCCAAGCTCACTTCCTGAGCTACCCAAATTTCTTCTTATTGGGTTAAGGCCCTCTTAGCCTCATCAAGCTCTCTCAGCTCCTCATCAATCTCTCTCAGCCTCTGCTCACAAGCCAGAAGCCAGCCATCTTTTTCTGTTTCTTCCTCACTTTCAGAGAATTCCTCCTCCTCAGATTCAACTGGTAGTGTTGCCTTCCAGCGGGGTAACTCATAATGAAATAGGGATGCCTCTAGATCCTCCCTGGACCTTCTCCTCACAGGTAGCCCCCTTTCCTTGCAAAACACACGTAGCTCCTTCATTGTGTAGATGAACATGTGCCAGAAGTTAAGTTCCATTTTGCAACAACTAACCAGAGTCCTAGTGTCAAAAATACTTCCAGGAGGACACCAGAAAACAGAAAAAACAGTATGCGGTTGCGTTTGGTCTGCACTCACTAGTAGTGTACATCAATCACTGTATATGAGTCACAAATGCAAGTCCAAATCCTCACCGCTGACCACCAATGTTAGATTTGGGGGTCTCTAGTTGGCAGAGGTAGGTACCTTTGACCAAATAGGGACCCTTGCGTCTAGTCAGGGTAAGGGGCTGAACTCCTAAAATAACCCCTGCTCACCCCCTTGGTAGCTTGGCACGAGCAGGCAGGCTTATCTCAGAGGCAGTGTGTAAAGCATTTGTGAACACATACAGTAATACAGTGAAAACACTACAGATGGACACCACACAGGTTTTATAAAAATAAGTATTCTTTATATAGATTTAACACAAGACCAAAACGACAAAAATCCACAATACTGTAATCAGAAATAATACTTCAAGATGGTAGAAATAGCTTAAAAATAGGTTATTCACTTAAATGCAGTCTTTAGCAACAGATAACCCCAACTGGAGTTATCACGACGTCGAGGTCAAAGAAATCCCAAAGTAAGGCACCGACCGCGAGGTGCGCGGCGTCGGGCCCGGAGTCAAAATAGACCCACAAAGAACAGTACCTTGGAAAAGCGAAAACAAAGACAGCTCACGGCGTCGGGGATGTGCGGCTTCGTTGGCGCTGCGCGGCGTCGGTTCCTTACGACCCCAGGGGAGGTGTAGACTGGGTTCCTTGCTGCAGCACAGGGGAGGTGAGACGACGGTTCCTTACTGCGTCGGGGAGGTGACGCCACGATGGCACCGAAACCACGGTTCCTTACGATGTCGCGTTGTCGATGGATTCTTGGTCACCCACGTCGAGGATCGGCTCCGCGATGACGATGTCGGCTTCGGATTCGATGCAGCACAGCAGCAGGCGTCGGACCCACGGCACAAGTCGGAGCAGCGCTCACGGCTTCGGGCAGGATACGGCGTCACTCGCTGGCGTCGATGTGGCACGGTGGCTGGCGGCGGGTCTACTTTGCAAGCCGGAGCAGCGCTCACGGCTTCGGTGCAGAATACGGCGTCGCTCGCCGGCGTTGCAATTTCCTTCTGTAGCAGCTAAAACCGCAGTTCTAGATGCAGGCAAACAGAAGGGGTGAAGTCTTGTATCCCTGAGACTTCAGGCAGGAGGCAAGCTCAATTTCAAGCCCTTGTAGATCTTCCTCAAGATGATGAAAGCACACTCAGTCCTTTCCTCCTTTCTTTGGCAATAAAGTAACCACTGCAGGCCAACCCCAACAACACGCAGTATAGGGGTAGTCTCCTCCTTCAGTTTCTTCGTTCTTCTCCTCAGCAAAGGTTCGTCTTGATTCCCAGAAGTGATCTAAAATCTTGGGGTCTGGGTCCCAATATTTGTACTAGCAAATCCATTGTCCTCTGAAGGCAGAGGGTCCTGTATCTAGTCCAAACCAGTTCTGGGTGCATTCTGCCAGTGCACACCTTCTTCCTTTGTCAATGTGGGCCAGGGACATCAGACGCACCACAGGAGGTGGAGCCAGCATTGTGGAAGGCAGGCACAGCCCTATTCAGGCCCAGGTGCTACTCCTCCCACCACTCTACATGCAGATAGGTCTATTCAGCCCTGTGCTGACTCACCCTGTCTCCTGGAGTCCCCCAGCCCCTGTCACTCACAAACCCAGACATACAATACACAAGCTAGCAGAGGCAGGCTGGATGGTTAGGCAAGAAAATACCTACTTTCTAAAAGTGGTATTTTCAAACACAGAATGTTAAAACCAACTTCACTAAAAGATGCATTTTATCATTCTGAGTTCAGGCATACTAAATTCGTTTTTCTACCATGTTCCCTGGGTCAGTTAGGATTATAAGATGTTATAATCAAACTGCCCATTCTGGCCTATGGAGACAGGTAACCTTGCAATAGTGAAAAACGAAACCGGCTGTAATTCACTATCAGGACATGCCATCCACATCAGGGCATGTCCTACCTCTTACATACAATGCACCCTGCCCACAGGCCTACTTTAGGGGTGTCTGATATGTAGTAAAGGGAAGGTTTGGGGACTGGTAAGTGTGTGCACTTGCCAAGTCGACATGGCAGTTCCAGACTCTACACAGGCTCTGCAATGGCAGGCCTGAGCCATAGTTTACAAGCTGCTCCGGTGGGTGGCACAATCAGCTCTGCAAGCTCACCAGCAGCATTTGATTTACAGGCCCTGGGCACACACGGTGCACTGTACTAGGGTCTGACAAGTAAACCAAATAAGCCAATCATGGAGTCACTAATCCATTCCATCAATTTACAATGAGAGCATATGCACTTTAGCACTGATCAGCAGTGGTAAAGTGCCCAGAGTCATAAAACCACCAACAACAGGTCAGAAAGAATACAGGAGGAAGGCAAAAAGTTCAGGGATGACCCTGCAAAAAGGGCCAAGTCCAACACGAGGATTTTTAACCTGTAAGTCAAGTTACGTAGTCTACATCTTAAAGTGCCCATGTGAAAAAGCCTATGTGGGTAGTACTACGTTACCAGTCCATAAAAGGATCCTGCAACACAGGAGAGCAATAAGTAATAACGATCGCAGCTATCCTGTGGCTAGACACTTTGAGAAACAACACCAAAGTGATCCCATTTTACTGCGTTATAGCTGTATAGCTGAAGTATCCAAAAAGAAAAGAGGAGGCAATAGAGAGAAAGAATTAAGGAAATTGGAAACCTATTACATCTTAGAGTTAGACAGCATAGAGCCGAAAGGACTTAATGTGGACGAGGATTTGTTCACATGTCTTTATTAAATAAAGCTGTACAAAACTGCACACTCAAGGAAGCCAACTTTTAGTTGTTTTATATATGAAAAACCTTTTTAGAATGAGGATATTAGCACTAGCACTTTAATAACTAATGTACAGCACTTGCACTTTAATGGTTTTTATGTATGAAGGTAATACATTAATTAGTCACTAGCACTTTATATATGAGAGGTATAAAGATGAGGGTAATCCATTCAAAATAATGGTTGTATAATTTAAGGCAGCCTAATGAACATCTAGCACTATGCACTTTATTGAGAACAGGACTTGACACTTGTCTCTTCCTATCTTAATTGTAAAATCATTATTTCACACTCCTGAAGTTCTCTGATATATAAATACAGAGAATGTAAGTTGTATTGCAAATAATGGAAAACCAAATAGAACAACTATTTCTACTATGTGCAAAAGAAATATTTTTCAATTTGAAGCTCTAGGGCACTTTTTGTGGGAGAAGGGGAACTGTCCCATTTCTATTTCTCAAAGTTGAGGTTTTAAAACTGTTATTTATGATGCCATATTTATATTGAAATATTGTATTTTATCGTTTGTAATTTATGCATAAGGTATGATCAAGAATAGATCCTTGTGTACAATGGTAATTACTAATATAGGAATGTGAAAATGTTGTCACTTTCGAGTAGCATAAAACAAACAAACATGTTCTAAGATGGGGCCTAAACTTGATGACCCTAATACCTCACATTCACATGTTTGAACAGTCCTCTTTCTATGTAAACGTTTTGTCCTTTGCCCGTCATTTGTCGAGTAAAGTGATATGTATTTAAAAACAGAAAAAAATATGGCTCAGTATCGCGACCAAGGCTGCAGGCGGCGGCCGAAATGCGTAGATATGCCATCACTGAAATAATAAAAAGTTCGAATGGATTTGAACTTCTGGAGTGCTGGTCTTTTCCTTTGATTGAAGTAATTTGTTGAAACGGAATATATATATATATATACTTTGTAAAGTGCACTCCTACTTTACGCTCCCTAAACTTGTTACCTAGGGTGGGTGATCTGCCAAAATCCCCTACTGGGTGATCTAACTCCCCATTACCTGTGGGAGAATGTGTTCCGGTTCCTGTCTTGGTCACAAGTTAAGCATCCCTCCTCGCAGAGGGTAAACATAAATTAGCTGGGCTGAGACTCCAGCAAAACCGTGACCTTGCAGTGACAGCAGAGTGCTCCTCTGATTTGGACACGGAAATGCATGTGTGTATATAATAACCGCATTCATGTTTCCGTGCTGAGGCCTCAGTCAGTCTGTCATTTTTAATCCTTTTGTGATAGCTGTGTCGCCTTATGGACGAACAACAAACAACAACATTTGCACAATGGACATTTAGGCCTTGTACTAAATGTTCAAGGTGATGTGATAGTGTGCCTACAAAGTGGAAATGTAAGCAATATGGTTTCAGAGAAACTACTCCTACACTGTCACTCAAGCAAATGTGTGTCAAAAGTCGTTGTGTACAAAAAAGGCAGCTTAAGAAACGTGTGTATGTAAATAGGCAGTGTTTCTTCCCGGGCCTAACTCAGCCACATGACAATATACACTCACACACACTTACAAAAAAATACCAGAGGTTAAAGTGTGACATTACAGTTAGGTATGTTAATAATAACACCTTACTTTACATTTAAAAAGCCTAAAAAATTCACTGAAAAAAAAGCAAACGTTAAAGTGTTGTTATAGAAGTAGCTATAACTAGCTTACTCATCATGCACTACTTATGATCTCACATATCATACACCCCATATTCTGTGACATCATTAATAACATCACTGATAGCATCTGAAATACATTTATTGATGATGACACGGTGAATGGCAGGGGCGTAAGTTATAGTTACTTCAGTTAACTACAACTAGTGAATTCCAGTGTTTTTTTGAGTTTATGATGTTACATCTTAACTGACTTGTCACTTTTTTTAGTGTGTATAGTATTTCAGTGAATATATATATATATATATATATATATATATATGTATATATATATATATATATATATATACTGCAAACTCCGTCACCAGCTTCCACGTTCCAGGGAACAGACGAACACAGACCCAGATGTCAGTGCAAATATTCTTTATTTTTCACCCTGCACTGCCGCCATAACGCGTTTCGGCCTTCCAGAGGCCTTGATGACGGATACACACACATGGGCCACTAACAATCTACAGGCATCCATGAATATGGTAGAAATCCTGATCAAATAGACCGAAATTGATAGATGCGAAATCTTAAAAGGAATCGAGAGAATAAATGGTCTTTTGGCCGAACTTGATCAGAAGGATTTGATAAGTAAGGGCAGAGAAGAAATTGAAGGACGAATGAAGAAACACGAGGACACCATCAAAGCGCGCAAGGTTTTTAAGTTTGCGCGTGATAAAAGAGATTATGAGACAGGGAGGGTGTTCTTTTCAAAGAAATTTGATACGTACAAACGACAAACTCTTGCAAATAAAACACCCACTGTCGACTTGCCAACCCAAACAAATACTGGCTTTGAAACTTTGAGTTCAGACGCTAGTTCAGCATTAAGCAGCAGTGAATCAGGTCCAACCATGCAGCTAACTGTGGCAGCAAACTTAACACCAGCTGAAGAACTCAATTTTTTGCGCCAGGACCGGCGTCAGACCCTGCGGCCCCAGAACCCTCAAACAAAACAGGGAGAAGGAGAAACCAATGCAGGAGGGAGAGGCGGAGGGTACGCAGGCAACAGCAGAGGCAGAGGAACACGAGCGAAGAAGTGGGTGCTTCAATAACTCCCACCGATAACACAGTTATTAACCTATCTGACACTGTTTTGTCCACAGCTGAAGTTCAATTGCTTTCTCTCGACTTGACTTATTGCCCAGAAAGCAATTTTAAATATAACCAGTCTAGGGTTGACGTATTCAAATTTATACGTAAATTGAAGCTCCTTAAGTTCTTTCAATTAAAGAATTTAACAGCAAGCAACATCAATGTATCATCAGGAAATGAAACAAGTTCCAATCTACAAGCAACGGATGTAAGCACTCTTAGGCTCCTCCATTCGCTGGCCAATGATAGGATAAAGGTACAAATTCTACGCAGAAGGATTTGCTGGAATTAACATCAGCAGTCCTCTAGGCAGTCCTTTCCGCCCTACCTCCACTTTTGTACCTGTTATGCCAAAAGATGCAATAGATGTCTTTAGTGATCGTGTTGTGGATGAACTAAAGAAATTGAATAGATCCATCAACCACCACAGACATCACAACAGGCACATGGAAGTGCAAATTTCCAATCTTATGCGCAAACTTAGAGAAAATAAGAACTTAAACGTCAACAAAGCCTACAAAGGCGGCAATTTTGTACTTTGGCCTAAAAATCAGTATATGGAGGAAGCTATGCATCATCTCAATGATACGGCTTGCTATGTAAAAGGGCCTCTTTCCAAGATCTACGTCAAGTGAAGGATATGGTGTTTAAAGAATTGGCACAGTGGAAAAGAATGGGTTTGCTAACTGAGAACGAATTTAATTTCTTGAAAAATGAACATCCTGTGACCCCTGTATTATATTTTATCCCAAAGGTGCACAAGAAGCCCCATTGTGGTGGACACCCGAGTGGTGGCCAGGAGATCTCGGTGTCCCCCCCCCCCCACCTAAGACCTGCGTAAAAAACTTAGGCATCCGCCTTGATCAGGCCCTGACCTTAAAGGAGCACGCGACTGCCACAGTCGGCTCCTACTTTCATATACTGGGTTTACTCCGGAGAGTCTTTCCTATGGTTCCTGACTCCGTACGCAGAACTCTGATGCAGGCGATGGTGCTGAGTCGCCTGGATTATTGTAACGCTTTGCTGATCTCTGCAAATGAGTCATCTTTCTGGCGCTTGCAGGTGGTGCAAGTCAGCTCCCCTACTACATGGTTGTCCACAAAGTGCAGATTTTTTAAGTGCAGCTCTTGCCGAGCATGTAAGTTTGGGATTAATACCACTGAGTACACCACTGCATTTGACAATAAACCCAAGATGATCCAAGGGTTCTATACATGTCGTACTGACTATGCTGTTTACGTGCTGCAATGCATGTGTAATCTCAAATATGTAGGGAGCACTAAGCTACAAGTATTCAATAGAATATTGCAGCACCTCCGTGCAGTGGTGAACTCCGATCCAAACTACCCAGTGGCGAGACATTTGAAATTAGTTCATCAGAACAATCTCAAAGATCTCCAGTACTTTGTAATAGGGGCTGTTCCTAAATCAATACGAGGAGGCAACAGAGAAAGACAATTACGACAACTTGAGTCACATTTTATCCTACAACTTGATACAAGGATGCCCAATGGATTAAACACTGGGGAAGATTTACATAATTTTCTCTAGTGCAGCAGTAACTTTCTGTATAATCTTGATATCTCTTCCTATCTATGCCTCTCTTTGAAGTAATATGTGACATTGCGGTGATCCAAGCCCCTTATTTAGTTTTTAGGTCATCAGTACAAGACTCAGGATTAGTCAACTGTGTGTGACACAATAGGTTTCCTCATCACATTTTCTGCTGGTTTTAGTTTTCGTTATTTTGTGGTTTCATCATAGTATAGCTTATGGTAGTGTGGCCATTACAGTTTGATCTTATCTATACCTTGCATACCCATGCATAATATGTTTTTACATAAGATTTTGTCCACAGTGCACTCGCACATCAACAATCTAGGTTGCAAACTTTCCTGTGGCTGCATGGTTTTTAGTTGTGTTTGGTTATGGAATTTTATTGCACTAGCACTTTATTAATAGCACTTTAGCAATAGCACCTTTTGTCGACGTGCAATATTACAGCATTAGCACTTTAATCCCATGTACTGTGCAGTTTTGTTTACATATCCATCTAGGCATTGTGTATATATATATAAAAAAAAATATATATATATTATCTATTTCGAGGGCCGTGCGTATTATCAATTATCAGGATATAATTTCATTAAACTAAGTATTTATTATTGCTGCTGGCATCGTGGTATTATGAGATGTATATATTTTTCAAGTTTCAATTGGGCCTCTGTTGGTTGATATATGTATTTATTCATCCATTCGCTGTACCTAATGGTTTTATTTATGTGCATTGTAGTCTGTCGCCTATGTTTATTGTTATGCACTGCTGCTTGATTGCTCACGGGTGTGGAGTTTTGTCACTATTTAAACACAATCAAATCGACAGCGCGTCATGTGATCAAGACCGATGCAACGGTCGAAACGCGTCATGCTGGGCACTAGCCAAGGACTGACTGGTTGCTAAGAATTTGATTTATGGAATAAAGCACCACATCTTGCATTCTACTATTTGTGGTCCGTACCTGTGATTGCCTTGCAAAGGGACGGGGCAAGTCGGGATTGTACACACACATACATACATATGTCACTGAAAAACTGAATGTTAAAGTGGAGTTATAGATAGGTCTTGTAATAATAATAAAAATAAATTGCCAACTACATTTTTAACGACAAACACAAACAATGAAATTCACAAGTGATACATAATGAACATAAGTATAACTTGTACCACCATAGATTTCAGATGTCATCAGTGATGTAATATGTGAGGTCATAAGTAGTGCGTCATAGTGGTGCAAGTTATATTTATGTCAATTACATATATCTGGTGAATTTCAGTCATATTTTTGTTTTAAAATAATATTTTTTTAATATTACTACATATACCACTTAAATCATTGTTTTTCAGTGAATTTCTATAATTTTGTTCAACATAAAGCAATATCTTATTACAATCCTTCTGTGATACCCCACCACCCCCGCCATGCAGACTTTGGGGTCAGAGTATCCCTACCCTGCCCCTTATATCCTTTTAAAATTTATTTGTGAGGACTCAAGGACTGAATCCCCGAGTCCTGTAAAGGCGAGACCAACATTTTTCTTCACTGCAGCCAGCCAATGACATCACTCAATCCCACAGCTACAGATATATCAGAATCTTTATTTGTCTTTCTTTTCCTCTGCACTCCCGCGGGAATACCATTGCAACAGATATCGCTATTTTTTAAAGCTTTTTTTTAAACTAGCAAAATTCACTTATAAGTAGGGACACAGTAAAATGACATTTGAAAAGTGAATGTGGCATAAATGTTAAACGTCACTTGTGGGCTGCAGTGTAGATTTACAACATGCACGTTAGGACTTTGAAAGTATTTCTTCAGGCCTACTACAGCAGCCCTGAACTGCTGTGAGCAAGACTACAGCAGACATATGTCAAAGAAATCAGTATATTTTATATGTTTAAAAGCCATCTTTGACAGTAGTTGAGTCACCAATGGGTAGTGCCTTGAAACTCACAGGGGCTAGGTTACATAATTTCCAAATGAAGCATGCCTTTGTTTTGTCTTGACAGTGACAGGATAAAAAAGCTCTCTTCCGTTGCATTAGTCAGCAGTAACAGTGGTGTAGCAGTATGTCATGGCTCTTGTACATGGAAAGAAATGGCCCCCGAGCTGCTGTTTGAACTGTGAAATACAGCAATAATCAGGGTTCTGTGGATGCCTCAGGCCTCCAGGCCCGGTGCCGCTGCACCTGCAGCACCAATGAAAGCTACGCCAGTGAGCAGTAATACTTTACCAATGTTAAACTCCACTTGTCAATAAAAGTTATTAATACTTATAAGCCAAGTTAGAAATTAGCTAAATAAATCAACTGTGTATCAATGCACTATTTATTAATAGTAAGCACACAGTTTTGTTAAAGATGAGTGTATAGAAGCAAGAGTATCTCTACCTCAAAGCCAGAACTGTAATTAATTCAGTTCTGACCAGGGTTTGAAATGGGAAGTCTCTTTCCATGCCACACTTACACTATGTGCAACCCACTATACTCTTCTGCTCCTGAAGATGCTTGTGTTCAGGAAATTTGGAGACGTGCTCCTCCGCACAGGTCTAAAGGGCAGGGGTAAGCATGTCAACAACAGCATCCTGACAGTAATATGAATGACCAACCATGGAGCTGGAATTGTCAGAGAGAGGAAAGGTATTTTGACCTCTGCATTTATTGACCCTTGACTTCAGGTCATATGCAACTCTCCTAATTCCATCCAGGAGTTAACAACATGTATATGGAACACGGGTGGGACCAGTGGTGGCCAGCACGGATCTGGGGGGGTGGGGGCGAAGGGGAGGGGATAAGGAGGTATGATTGTGGAAAAAATAAAAATGTACTTACCTCCTGGCCGTTCTGTCCCACGTCGTCTCTCCTCAGAACAGGAAGCAGCCAGGCTCCACTGAGACAATCACAGCACTGCCATGCAGGGCTGTGATTGGTCTGAGCGCTGTGGTCGGGCGCTCAGACGGGGACTAGGAGCCTGGGCATGTTCTCCATGCAGGCTGTAATGCACTTTAGTGTGCCCACCACTCCTCCCCTGCTCTGTCAGCAGAGCAGCCCCGCCCTCATGCTGCCACAGCAGGAAAGAATAAAATGATAATAACATCGCATTATTATCATTTTATTTTTCCTTTCTTTTACTGCTGCACGGCAGCAGTGGGGCGACGCTCCTCTGCCTTAGCGAAGGAGCCGCCACAGGATGGCTATGGCTTTTCCAATAAAGTTTGTTTTTACCCTCCTAAACTGCTTACTAGACCTTGCATTGTTTTCTGAACAATTTGCGTTTATTGCATTTACCGTCTGGTATGTTATCATTACTAACATGGGACGTAATTGGTGTTTTGTTCCTTGCTAAATGCACGTTTAATGGGAAAAAAAGGATTTTTCTAAGCAGGGAACAGGCAAGTCTTCTGTGATTTCTATACAAGCTGTGAATGTGTGATTGTATGTGGAAGGGGGCAATTTTTGGTCCATTGATGAATAGATGATGAATGAAAGTCTAAATCACCTGCTGAAACTTTGTGTACTTTCTAACTCTGAAAACCATCTCAACTAGAATTACAAGCGAACAAATGTTTACAGATTCTGCAGAAAATTCTAGCCTCACCTCCATAGAATGAATGGTCCAAGGTCCATATATTGCAAAGTATACTAAACTGCATGCATCTGTTCAAATGGTAAAAAGTTAAGAGTATTTAATTTCTTGGATTCATACGCTGCAGTTTCTTTCAGCCATCGTGATGCTGCATTCTACAGACACCAAAGCTATATGATAAGATGTTTGTGACGCTAAGTGCCATCACAGTGGTAATTTTCTGAGGAAATGACATATATGCACACATTTTTATAAACTATCCACATGAATGGTCTACCTTCTGATTGGAGGATCTCTACTTTAGATGAATATAGCATTAGGAACATTTTACTCATTTATAGAAGAGGTGAACCTTTCTGACAATGTTGGTGCAGAAATGTTGATAACATCAGAGACATCTTTATTGCAAGAGGAGAGGTCGACATACATATTCAGTTATTTCTTTGAAAAAGGGGAATAGGACAAAAGTATGGAGAGTGCCAATAGCAGGTGGCAGGAAGAAATATGATTGATCAAAATGGTATGATCAACAGAATTAAATGTTGAAATGATGTCGACCAAAAACAACTCCATGGTTTTGCCCTGCTCACCACTTCTACTTAAGGTCAAACAGTACTGATATTAACTTTTCGCAGGTGTACAGGCAGGTTGGTGGCAGTAAAGACTATCGAGAATTTCACAAATGGCAAACGTGTTTCATTGCTACTACCAAGTTGAGTAAGGTAAATTTCATGATGTAACAAGGACATGCCAGGACAGAACATTGACCGCAAATAGCTTTCTGAAGAGACATCAGAATTGCAGGCTTGCGATCAATCCTTCACTTAAATAAATGAATGTACAATTATCAATGAAAAATCGTAATAAATCCTCTAAAATAAGAAACAATGTAAATAATAAAAATGAGTGCATTTGATTTAAATTTTATGCATAAATAGAGTCAGGAAATCCTAGTTAAATGTTTGAGTATAGTAGTAAAGTGCTTGGTGAATCTCCCTCTCTGTGAGTGTACACCTTTGGCTGCCTCTCTGAGTGTAGGTTGCACATACAAAAATACATAAGTGCTGTCCTGGTTGAACTCAAATCGACTATACATATGTGCACAGCTTTAATTTTGAAGGATAACAAGATTTTTTTGATGGGTAGTACTGTTTGTGATGGAGTATCTCTTAACATGATGTTGGACTTGGCCCTTTCTGCAGGGTCATCCCCAAACCTTTGGCCTTAACCATCCTATTTTCTGGACCCGTTTGTGTTGGCTTTTAGGACTCTGTGCACTTTACCGCTTCTAACCAGTGCTAAAGTGCTTGTGCTCTCTCCTCTAAACATAGTAAAATAGGCTTAAACCCAAAGGGGAAATTTATATTACTTGCATGTACGACCGTGGAAATTGCATATCAATTTTATAAGTGGCTCCACTTCAAACTTACTAAGCAAACTTCAAATGTCCACGCTTGTTAGACCTGGCACCATTGGCGTGGGTTTCCCCTGTATTTTCCCTTCGCCTCCTGTGTTTTTGCTGCGTGATGGACTTCGTTTTTGCTGGTCTAGATGCTTTGGGCACTTTGCCACTGCTATTCAGTGCCAAAGTGCAAGTGCTCCCTTTGTAAAGTATTGTTATGGATTAGTGATTCCCTGTTTGGCATACTTGGTTTACTAGTCAGTCCCTAGTACAGTGCACTGTGTGTGCCCAGGGCCTGTAAATCAAATGCTGCTAGTGGGCTTGCAGCACTGATTGTGCCACCCACATAAGCAGCCTGTAAATGTAACTCAGGCCTGCCATTGCAGAGCCTGTGGGCAGTCTAGGACTGCCATGTCGACTTGGCAAGTGCACCCACTTGCCAGGCCCTAACCTTCCCTTTTCTTACATGTAAATCACCCCTAAGGTAGGCCCAAGGTAACCTTGTGGGCAGGGTGCAGTGTATGTAAAAGGTAGGACATGCCCTGGTGTGTGTGGCAAGTCCTGATAGTGAAATACTGCCAATTTCGTTTTTCACTATTGCAAGGCTACCTGTTCCCATAGGATAGAATAGGGAGTTTGCTTATAACATCTTATAAACATAACTACCCCTGGGAACAAAGTAGGAAAATAAAGTTTAGTATGCCTGAACTCAAAATGTTAAAATGCATCTTTTAGTGAAGGTGATTTTTACATTCTGTGTTTGAAAATACCACTTTTAGGGGCACATGCATCAAGCTAGGCTTTTGCTATTCCTTAATTGCGATTATTAAGGAATCGCAATTATGGAATCGCAAAAGCTTATGCATGTAGGAATCATTAAAAAAATAGCGATTCCTAAACATTTCTTAACTGCAACTCGCACATTGCGACTCGCAATTAAGGAATGGCTTCCCATTCATTCCGATGGGACTAGAGGCCCATAGGAATGAATGGGAATTGCATGCGCAACTTGCGAGTACCCAATAGGTACTCGCAAATTGCGCATGCAATTTCAAGGGTGCAAGGGTGCCAAAAGGACCTCCTGTTGCACCCCTGAAATTTCCTTTTTACCAGATGTTGCGCACACACATGTCCCCAGGGCATGTGTGTGTGTAACATGGGACTTTGAAAAATGCACTTTAGTGCATTTTTCAAAGAAATCGCAAATTACCATCAACTTGAGATTGACGGTAATTTACAATTCCTAGTTGCGAAATCGCATTTTTTTTTAGGTTAATGCATTGCATTTAAGGAATTGCAATTTGCGATTCCTTAAATGCAATCGCAATTTAAGAAATCACAATTTTGCGATTACTTAAATTGCGATTTTTGCATTTGGAATGATGCATCCCAAATGCAAAAATACCGAGTCGTAAAGGGGCAGATTCTGCGAATCTGCCCGTTTGCGACCGGTTTTTAGATTGATGCATGTGGCCCTTAGAAAGTAGGTTTTTTCTTGCTTAGCCATCCAGTGTGCCGCTGTCAGGATGTGAATTGACGGTCTGACTTTGGAATGACAGGGGCTGGGGAGGAGCAGTGGCTCCAGAGAGTCTGAATGAGTCAGGGCTGGGCTGAATAGACCTGGGCTGCATTTAGAGTAGGGGGAGGAGATTTCCTTTCACCTGAATGGGCCTGGTCTGCCTGGCACAATGCTGTCTCCACCTCCTGCCAGGAAGCTGCACCAGAGGGGAAAGAACTGGTTTTGACTGAGCACAGGGCTTCTCTGCGACCAGAGAACAAAGGATTTTTCTGTATAAAAAGAGGGGCCCAGACCCCAGACTTTTAGATCACTTCTGGGAAATCAAGAGGAACCTTTGCCAAGGAGAAGAGCTGGAGAAACTGGAGGAGGAGTACTGCCCCTTTGCTGTGTGCTGTGCGGGGTTGGCCTGAAGTGGCTGTTTCTGCTAAGGAAAGGAGAAGGACTTTGCTGTGTGCTGTGTCCCCTGCTTGAGGATGATCTCCAAGGGATTGAAGTGGAGCTTGCCCTGGGTTCACAAGGTCTCAGGAACATCAAAGACCTCACAAAGCTTCTGGGCTCCGTCTCTGGAACCGCTGGTTTCAGTTGCCTGGAGAAGAAAAGGATAACCGACTCTGTCACCGAGTCCTTCGCAGGATTCCGTGTCCTGAAGGCACCGTAGAGAGCACCACCCTGTTTCGCAATGCAACCCTGGTCTCACCGACTCCGTCAACGAGCCGCTGCTTGCACGTGTCCTGTGGGTATCGCACTCCTCACCGCTTCACTACACGCTGCACTGACATCATCGACTCCGTCGCTCCCCGACTCGAACATCGACCCGCTCCGTCGCCGCATTGTGACCTGCCAGCACTGCATCGAGCACCGTCTCACCCTGCAACGCAAGCCTTGGCCTCACCAACTCCGCCAATGAGCCACTGCCTGCACCGAGTCGTGAGGACACCACATGCTGCAACGTTTCTGTTGTGTTCTGTACACATGTAGACACAGGTAGCCATGTAGATTCTGAAGTCTTCTTTATTAGTTCCAAGTGATATGAACAACTGTCCATTACATGTCTACTTCAACCCTGTTACTAGTCTTTACATCTCTTACACCAGCCCCACCAGGAGCAGCCTCCCTGCTGCTCAGCCCATCTCCAACTGTCATCCACTCATCCACACAGGCACCCAGGCATTCCATTCATCACATTCACACCAACATTCCGTTTCCATCTCTCACTCTGGCTGAGCAGCAGGATACAGCTAGGCTGTGTAGCATTACATATCACAGTGAGGATATAACATTATCCCCTTTCTTATAAAAGAAAACAGAAAGTGTGAAGAAACAGGAAGGTAACTATAAACATGGCAATAAAATATACACTCACAGAAAATGTTAAAACTCATGGAAGCGAAGCAAAACAAAAGCTAATTCGCTAGAGTAGAAACTCTGTGAACCTGAAGGAAGGAAAAATATCGTCAAGCAATAATAAATACATAGCAAGCAATATACCCATCCTTCCCAAAAACAATTAGAATAAAAGAAAGTAGTGAAGGGTGGAACACACCCAAAGACCAACACCCGAGGCCAATGTCAGACAACAAGGGTGAGAACTACACCAAAAATACATATGTACCACAATATGGACAACACAGAGGGTACACACAGTGAGACGCAGGGCGACTTACACACGACAACACCTGAAGCGCAGGGCGACTTACACAGGACAACACGTGAGGCGCAGGGCGACTTACACACAGGACAACACGTGATGCACAGGGCGACTTACACACAACAACATCTGAAGCGCGGGGCGACTTACACAGGACAACACGTGACGCGCAAGGCGACTTACACACAACAACATCTGAAGCGCGGGGCGACTTACACAGGACAACACAGAGACCCAAATATAATAGAAAACGGAAGCTCATACAAATGCCCACCCCCATGTAGAGGACACTAAAAAGGACTAAAACCCAACCTTACCCCTCACTTAAGGGATCAACTGTGATGTCCACCCACTCAGAGACTAGGACGTCCCAACCATTAAACAGCGTAAAACTGTGGCATCACGAAATATGAAAAATGAAACTTTTGATCTTTTTAATACAATTCCATCTACTGACTAATGACCTGTGCACCTCGCCGGTGAGCAATCTCTCACCCGAGTTGAAAAAGGCTAGAAACTCGTAAGGGAACTTATGCTTACTAAAAACATGAGTAACTAAACCCATAAAAGTAGAAATGTAAACACAAATGTACTGAAAAGTAAGTATGACACATATTGACTAAACTTTATCTTATTACCCAAAATTCACATAACACTGTGTACAGAAATGACCAAGACTCATGGTACAAATCACACACGGATAATGTAAAATTTCATGCTCTAAGCCACCAAGAGATAGTCTGATCCAAGGTGTGCAAAAAACCTGAGAAATAGCTTTCCTGCTCACAAACAGCACTGCAGCAAAATGCCCGCATAAAGATAGAGTGAGCCTCCATAAAGATAGTCTGATGCTGAAGATGCCAGTAGTAACTCACCATGGTTCCAACAGATCACATCCGACATACATGAAACGGAGTGTCACAAAAAAAACATCCCACGAAGACAAATCCTCATGTTTATAAGCCGAAATTCAAATTTAGGCGGATAGTTATGGTAAAAGCCCAGCAATGTACACAAAACGCGTGTAAACCACATGCGGATTCTGGCACTACAGAGAGGATCGCCGAGGGATTAAAAACAAAAAATACCCTTACTTCGCTGGAAAGCTCTTCTGCCACAGTGTCCTTTAAGCAGAAACCGCTACATAGCTGCCAGACGTGAGTACTCCCGCGCCGAAACTCGCTGGAACTCCAAGCTTCTACTTTCAACTAAACTTTATTTCATTCAGAAGCGAAGCAACGTGGTTGGCAACTCGGAACCAGCAAAGAAAGAACATAGTAGCCGCCAGCCACAAGATGGCGGCACGCTTTGAACGTCGCTGCAGAGTGGCTCACGGTGCATACAAGCACCAAAACGTCGTAATAGCCGAGAAGCATCGCCAAAGCTGAGGCAGCCCAGCACGTCATAATGGAGAAGACGCAGGGCACAACATCGGAGGGACTGCACGCGACCAACTCGATGTAAAGAGGTAGGCGCATGATGCTTGGCTCGTGCCAGGATTTTTTTAAAAATAAAAACAGCGGTTGAACTGCTGCAAACTGGGGGCAAGACTGGGACCACAATAAAAATAAAAATAAACTTACCCCCATGCTTGCACAAGTAAAGTGAATAGCTGAGAAGTGTTTTTTCCTCACGGCCTCTACAACAGACTGTCCACACCTTAACTTGTGCTTGCGCAAAACACAAGTGCATTAGTGTGAAAGAACCCATGTGAAAGGATCCCATAAGCACCAAGATCCATCTCGACATGTTCCATGTAGCTCCAGACTTCACAAAGACAAAGAAGAATCGTAGCCTTCTTCATAGAGTCACTGTGGAAAATCTTGCATTGTTAGCTGTAACTTCCACACACTTGTAAATTTCACTCCAGGTTGCAGGAAGGCCGTTTTAAACCACACCGTTTGTGTATGGTACTTGTGAATACATTCACTGAGTTAGTGCAGCCACAAATCCTTTGAAGCAAGAGTGTGGTAGGGGTGAGACCAAATCCAAATGTCCCCTAACATGACAGACCATACTTGTAGTCAACTCATACATCTTGTTGTGACTTCATGCTTTTCCTTAGAAGTAGATTGATGTGGTTGGAAAACCAGATGTTGCTGTAGAGACTACTCCTCCAACTCACAGAATCCTTTGTAATGTACCTTAGGAGTATTGCAGGCTGTAATGTCCGTTGGTAAAGACACATGTCGGTGGGGCTGTCCGTTGGCAAGGACACTGGTGGGGCTGGCATGCCTGTTGCTCCATACCAGACGCTCTTTACTTTGTTTCAGGTTGATTTCTTCCATCGAGGTTCTCAGGTTTCTTTTGGTCTCTTGGTTACAGTAGTCTTTAGTTTTTCCTGGTTACTGTACCATCTTTAAGTACGCTGGGTCCACGTCCGCTCGTCGCCAAATAAATGTTGTGTTCTGTACACATGTAGACACAGGTAGCCATGTAGATTCTGAAGTCTTCTTTATTAGTTCCAAGTGATATGAACAACTGTCCATTACATCTCTACTTCAACCCTGTTACTAGTCTTTACATCTCTTACACCAGCCCCACCAGGAGCAGCCTCCCTGCTGCTCAGCCCATCTCCAACTGTCATCCACTCATCCACACAGGCACCCAGGCATTCCATTCATCACATTCACACCAACATTCCGTTTCCATCTCTCACTCTGGCTGAGCAGCAGGATACAGCTAGGCTGTGTAGCATTACATATCACAGTGAGGATATAACAGTTTCCATCTCACATCACAACCGCAATGGTTTCCCCAGACCGTCTCGTACCATCGTGTCGGCCGCAACAACAAAAGATACTGTCTCTGAGTCTGCCAGCGCTTTAGCTAACCTGTATCGACGCAGTTGTCTAGAATTGTTAGAATGTCGTATTCAGTATTGCGGTAGCCCCGGACGGAGCTTCCGAGTCGGAGGAACTGTATGTTCACGTTTTTCCTGCAATTTAAAGGTTATTTTGCACAGTAACTATTTTTAAGAGTATTTTATGTTGGATTTTTGTCGTTTTTGGTCTTGTTGGTTTAGATAAAGTTTGCTTTTTTTTCTAAACTGGTGTGGTGTCCATTTGTGGTATTTTCACTGTGTTACTGTATGCATGCACAAATGCTTTACTCACTGCCTCTGAGATAAGCCTGTCTGCTCGTGCCAAGCTACCAAGGGGGTGAGCAGGGGTTATTTTAGAAGTGTATCCCCCTTACACTGACTAGGAAGAAGGGTCCCTACTTGGACAAAGGTGCAAACCTCTGCCAACTAGAGACCACCATTTCTAACAACGCCTCTTCGGGTCGATGAATCATTGTCATCGTATTAGAATAGAGCACAACCCAAACACATCTTTAAATCGTCTTCAACATTCTATGTTCAGTCAATATTGAGAGGTTTGGTGACGTTTTAAAAGTTTATTTTCTCTTCCAGAGATTAGTCTGTATTTTTGTTTTTTTATTCAGATTAGTCAAATAAATCCATTTTACAGAAATATCAAGAACATTTTGGTTAGAACAAGCATACAAAATAACAGCGTGTTCCATAAAGAAACTAGTCCCTATCATAATCTAAAGGACCTAACCTATCCTAGCAAGAACCCTTGAAGAGTTCTTTTTGAAAAAAAGCAAATAAAACTTGGAGCAAAAGGCTAACAACTATGAAAATATCGAAGTCCCCACAAAGAGTAGTTCTGGAAACTCAGTCGAGTTCCCTAACAGCTGCAGTAGCAACTGTTAAAACAGGTAGCAGGAATGAATCACAGCTGTAGCTATGATCGACGTAAAAGATAAAAAGTCTTCTCACAAAGCGTAATGGAAACAAAGAAATCATTGTTATCAGTTGCCTATGGCTATTCAGGCTAGCACAACAAAGTGCTAAGGGACATAGCAGGGTATGGGTGCATAGAATGCCTTCACTCTCTAGCTAGGAACACACACAATATAGAAAGCACAAAACAGGTTTCAAACATATGAATATTGAATCATTCCTAACCAATAGGAAAGAATCTTTCGATGGTCTGTGGTCTTCTTCTTTGATACCCACGGTAAATGTCCATGTCGACATGCAGTTATTTGAATGTGGCTAGAGCGTATTACAAAAAGATGCATTTAGGAAGGTTCTGTTAGCTGTTCAGTATCCCATTGTGTAACAATGAGCTGCTCTATTAAGTGAAACATCAATATCTGGCATGTCCAGGTTAGATCATGGAATTTAAACCTACAACGAGCATTTCTTTCATTAATATACTTGTTCATTATAAGCATGGGCAGAGGAAGCAATCTAAAATATAATTAAGTTATTTGGTGTGAGGTAGGAAAGAAAAACATGTTGCAGCAATCAGCACATTTCACAAAGATGTTCAGTTATAACCTTAAATCATAATTTACAAAAATGCATTTATTTTCTTAAAGGGATAGGAAAGAATCAAGAAAATATTGAGGCCTAGCAGTGAAAGAACAATAGAAATGAGAGCATTGTGCAGAAATGAGCAGCATTTTGACTTTTTGCACTTTTAAAAAAGGCACTTTTTCTAACCACTATTCTGATATGCATTTTTTATGTTAACGTTAAAGCACATTTCTATATTATTATGAGGTTAAAGTTACGTAAAAATGTTCAACTTTCACATAAGTTCCTAGTAAAGTGGCACTACATGTACCCAGGGCTTGTAAGTTAAATGCTACTTATGGGCCTGCAGCACTCATTCTGCCATCCACGTAAGGAGCCTTTTAAACACGTGTGAAGCCTGTCATTGCAGCCTGTGACGCACAGTTTTAAACTGCCATTTCAACCTGGCAAAATAAACCTTTTGCTAGGCCTTAATCTTCCTTTTTAGGACATATAAGTCACCCCTAGGGTAGGCCCTAAACACCCCATAGGGCAGGGTGCAGTGTATTTAAAAAGTACTTTTAACTTTTACATGTCCTGGTAGTGAAAAACTCTTAAATTCTTTTTTCACTACTGCAAGGCCTACCTCACCCATAGGATAACATTGGGTTGCCTTATTACATTTAATAAGTGATACCTTTTAAATGGGGCAAGTAGGAGCGTGAGGTTTGCTGTCCAAAAATGATTAATTTAAAACCCACTTTAACGGTAAAACTTGATTTGAAGTCACTATTATTTATAAAAATGCCACAATAAATCATTGCCATTTTCTTTTCCTAGCCATTTGGTGCCAGCAGCATGTATCCTGAGCCACATGACTAGGAATAGTCGGCAATTGGTCTTTGTGTATTGATCCGAGACAGTGAGACAAAGAAGTAATAGTTGTTGGCAGGATTGGTTTGACACTAGTCTATTGTGCCCCAGACAAGCTGGGGACAGAGTAAGGAGTCAGGAAATTCCAACCACCTCTGAGGGTGGAAACCACCAGAACTTTTCCTACTTCAAAGCTGGCACCAGGTATAAATATTAGACCCTCAGACTCAACTCTCCACTCAACTCTGGACGTGTGGAAGACTCAGAAAGACTGATGTGCTGCTCTGCTGTAAGAAGGTCCGCTGCCCTGCTACTCTGCAGCCCTGATGCCTCAGTGGCAAAGAGTGGACTTGCATCTTGGACTCAGGACCAACAGAGTTACTCCAAGGACTAGTTGGCTAGCCTCCTGTTTAGAGCCTCAGGGACATAAAAGTCTCCAACCACCTTGAACCAAGCACCTGTACTCTATCTGCTGTGAGTCTTGCACCCCAAGTTGGGCAACCCCAGTCCTGGACCCTTGGAAATGAGCCTGAAAATGCTTTTCTAGGCCAGCTGCGGTCTCTTGGGCAGAATCACACAGCATTACACATTTACTCTTAGCTTCGCATTGGAGCCACTGCTGTGCGATGCATCCCCGATGCAGAACCTCGCATCACAGCACCCAGCTCCTCGGATCCACCGCTGCGCGATGCATTTCTGATGTAGCTTTCATCGATGGCTTCATCGGTGACACAGCAGCTGCATGACGCATCTCCAATGTAGGATCTTGCATCACAGCCTTCAGTTTCTCGGATACTTTGTTCAGGAGGTCAAACTCAATCCCTGTATCTGGCCGGAGCTCCTTCGTAGTCAGCCTGAACTTGTGACTTTGTGTGGCCTTGCGTGGTTTCATAAATGTGACTTAGAGGCTTGTGTCAAACATGTACCACTTTGCATGGTGCAAACATGTGACAAGCCGCTCATAAATATGCCCCATAACTTGGGAAATCTTTGTATTAGAGCAAGAGCTGAAGACAAAGCTTGGAAACACAGAGCCTTCATAGCCTCCCTGCAATTACGAACTGTCTTGTCTACAGTTGAACCATTAACTCATAG
The DNA here is from genome assembly GCA_963921515.1 of Calotriton arnoldi. Taxonomy (NCBI): domain Eukaryota; kingdom Metazoa; phylum Chordata; class Amphibia; order Caudata; family Salamandridae; genus Calotriton; species Calotriton arnoldi. Next base: position 2,058,171 of record CAWUFW010002155.1, on the reverse strand, counting down.
ATGTATTGTATTGTAATTGCATCTATATAGCACTTACTACTCCTGACCATGCATTGAAACGCTTGGAGTAATCGCAGTTTCAGAAAAACAAAAGTCATAAACACGTCCTGTATCTGCTAGGTGCTAAATATAAGATCATGATACCGCCGACATCTAAAAATAGTTTTACACTTAATGCTGCTCTCATATAAGTGGGAGAAAAATCCCACACAAACCTTACATTTTGCAAAGTAATTTACCACCAACAGTTTTTGGGAGGGGGAAACCCTTGTGCAAAAACTGCGTATTTGTACTTATTTTCACAGCAGGCGGAGTTGTACAGAGTTGACAAATTTAGCTACTTTGTACAGCAGGAACAAGGTGCACTTGGCTGGTTAAATTTAAATTTGGCCCACCCTGAAGTCGCAATTTTGATAATCTGCCCGCAGGTTAGTGCATATTTCAAGAATTTACATACATCATTGCTTTGCAATTGAAAAACGTTCTCGAACTTCTCATTGCTCCATTAAACATGTATACAATCCAAAGCATGGCACTGCTTTTGTCTGTAGAGTTTGATTACTTTACTTTATGCTAGCGTGCAGATAATCTGCATACTAGCATAAAGTAGCGGAAATATTCAGGCAAAATATTAACTTGTTATTATTCTCTCTCTGCAGCCCCAAGCATCTTTAATTCATTCATGGTTCATTTAGCTTGTCCTGCAGCCTTTTAATGATAATGTGGAGAATGGTTGTGCTCTCAGATTAAACAATGCTTGCTATCTGTGTTAGAAACACATTAAGACAACATATATCAGTCTAATAACTCTGACTTACAATATTACAGTGGATTCTGGGTTTTGATGATAAAAGTCGAAGCAACCTTCTTGTGAAATGAGTTACAATTTCCATGACTAATGCTTTGGCCCATTTGTGGCAATTTAACTGTCTCATCGTATTTAGAAACTACCTAATGGGAAAGCTAATGCTACACTGATTAAATGATGACTGATGCAATAAAGTGGCAGTTCTTGCAGAAAAAGGAAAACCTTTCAAGTCTGTAAGTGAGGTCTCCATTTTCTGGAAATTGGATTTGCGTTTTCCGGCACAGTGCAGGCCTATTTTGCAGAACTTTTACAGTTGTGGTTGATGTTGAAATTAAATTCTGTTGCAGTCCAGATTTAACAACGATCAAACTAACACATTTGTTTTAATTTATACCAGAGGAAACCGATTTATAGAAATAGTAAGCCTTTCACTGTTAGACCTGGCAGCCTTAGGTTGGTATTCCTCTCAACTTTTTGCCTTCTTCCTCCATTTTTTCTGACCTTGTTTTTGCTGGCATTAGAGCTCTGAGCACTTTACCACTGCTAACCAGTGCTAAAGTGCAGGTACTCTCTCCCTTAAACATCGTAATATTGGTTCATCTCAAATTCGTATATTTAATTTACTTATACGCCCCTAGTGAAGTGCACTACCTGTGCCCAGGGACTGTCAACGAAATGCTACAAGTGGGCCTCGGCACTTATTGTGCCACCCACTTTAGTAGCCCTCTAACCATGGCTCAGGCCTGCCATTGCAGAACCTCTGCGTGCAGTTTACACTGCCCTTTCCACCTGGCAGGAAAAACCTCTTGCTAGGCCCAAACATTCCCTTTTTTACATATAAGTCAACCCTTAGGCAGGCCATAGACAACCCAAAGGGCAGGGTGCAATGTATTTTAAATGCAGGACATGTACTTTTAAGTTTTACATGTCCTGCAAGTGAAAAACTCTCAAATTAATTTTCACTATTTGCAAGGCCTATCTCTCCCATAGGATAACTTTGGGATTGCCCCATTCCATTGTCTAGGTGCAATTCCTAATTGTGAAGAGATAGGCTTTCTAAGTTTGGCGTCTCTGGAATCCTAATTTAAAATCCTAACTTAGTGTGAAGCTGGATTTCAAATTACAATTCTGAAAATGCCACTTTTTGAAATTGGCATTTTCATGCTTTAGCCACTTGGTGCTGCTGCCTGTCTCTGATCATAAGCCTGGGGTGGATGACAGTTGGACTTTGTGTATTCCCCCTAGGCATCCACACACAATGATAGCTTAGGTGTGACTTGATGGGCCATCCTGGTAGGATAGGAGGGAGAAGCTAGACCTGAGTAGGCTCTGTCCTGTCCCCACTTAAAGGCCTGCATTCCCCCTTGTAGTGAGTCTGGAGCCAGAGCAGGAAGGGAGGTGCTCTCTGCACTTCAATGGCCTGTCTTTGAACTCACCCCCACTTCAAACGCACAACTGGGTATACATACTGGTCCTCAGACACCACTACTTCAGTACACTGGACCTATGAAGACTGTTGTGCTGCTGAAAGACTGCCACTCTGCTGGACTGTTGCCTTGTTGTGCTGACCTGTTGCCTGCTGTTATCCTATCTAGGTGAGAAGCACTGGACCTGGATCACTTACACCCAGAGTGAATTAAAGGGCTAGCCTCCTGACTTGAAGTCTCAAGGACATAAAAGGCTTCCAACCATCCGGCTTCTGCACCTGGACTCTGCCATCTGTTAGTCTGCCCTGCCGAGTGGTGCTACCCCAGTCCTGGATCCTTAGAAGTGGGCATAAGCAGTTTGCTCCAGTAGAAACCAGGTAATTTCTGTCGAACCGGCACATCACCTTTGTTGTGTGGATCAGCATCGACGCATCTCCACCATTGCGTGGACCAGAACAGGAGCATTGCCTCTTTTGCGTGGATCGTACCCAACAGATCGCCTTCAGAACCTCCACTGTGCGATGCTCTTCCTGGCACAAACACTTCGCATCCCCGTTGACTGCTGCCTCGACGATGAAGACGAACCTCCACATCGCAGTTCACTGCTCATCGGAGCTGACATATCGCCACTGCTCCGTGGATCAGGATGGGGCATCTCCACCACTGCGTGGATCTGTACTTACACATCTCCTCAGCTGCAGCCCGAATCCTCAACGTTGACGAAAGGTACTTCTGTTCAGCAGGCCTCACTGGGTCCCTGTATCCGGCCCAAGCTCCATCGCAGTCAGCCTGAACTTTTGACATTGTTTCGGCCCAGAACTACCAGATTCCCAAAGTGCCTATTGCTTCTAAGCACTGTTTTATAGTTTGTTCTTTAGAAATTCATAACTCAAGTTCAACTTGTTCGATTTTTGTCATTTTGGCCATCTTATTTTATTTATTAAATCAAGTTCTATTTTTCTAACCTGGTGTGGAATCTTTTTTTTGTGATGTTTTCTCTGTTTTACTGTTTGAAGTGCTGCACAAATACTTTAAAAAACAAAAGAGAGAGCTAGGACTGGTGGATAGCCGTCCTTGTCCCTTAATGATATATCAAACCAAATGAGACGGCCAAGCTATATAGCTATCTGACACAGAAGTGTCTGGCACTTGAAAGTATATCTAGAAAACCCTCACACACCAACCTGGTTGGTGTCATGCTTCATCATCGGGTCCCAGCTGAGTAGCCGAATGCTACTCAGCTGTGCTGCAACACCTGATTACAGTGGAGCGGGTTGTACTGTTAGTGCATGTGATGAAGTAAATGTGAAACTAAAAATACCTCTGGGATTCTACCTGTTAATTATTTTATTCCCAGTGATCCAGGGTATGTTAAAACAAGAGAGTGGATAGTTCACTGAGTGTGAGGCTTATATCTCAGTATTATCCATTGATGGTCAACATGTTTCAGCCCGCTTAGAAAATTGCTGGGGCTTTCTTCAGGACCTCTCATATAAAGTGCTTGGTGAGTGAAGTGAAAAAAAGTGAGTGGTAAAAATGAACCACGTGTTAAAGCATTTTTAGTACTCGCGCTAAGGAGTACCATACATGCTAAGAGGACTAACCGTACTCAGGGTCCTCACAATGGGCTAGTATCTATAAAAGAAGAAGACATAACACAACACAATACGAACATTTAACATGTAAAATCATAAAACTGGAGCTTATGCCTTCACCGTATTGATGGTGCACTATAATTTTGTAACTACAGCACGCAGTGTCAGATATACGTGCAGTCACTTTCAAACACAGATCATGCATCCAATATAACATGTTTGTGTATAATATAGTGATCATACCATCAAGTATCAATCGAAAAGGCGTTTAGTTTGTGCCTTATTTAATCGGTATTGCTTATAGTGAAATGGTGCCAGTGAGAGAAAAGTGTGACTATACGTGGTAGTCACCTTAACGCCGGTTTGTATTAAACCGAGTGGGGCCGGCTGAATTGTGCCGTGTTGTTATAATAGTATTTTATACAGTGACTCAGGGAAAAGAGTAATTAGCACTTGGATAATTACACTACTAGTATAACTGGCTCACACTTCTGATCCTGGGATGGGGGAGCCATTTAAGTCACATACTCTGACAGAAAAAAGGGGGATAAAAACGGAGGAGGGGATCAATGTAAACAACTCGATCTGCACCAAAAACGATTAAAGGTGACAGAGCCAAAGACGATTACAAAGGAAACAGAATTATACGTAAGGTGTAGCGGCGAAGGTTGTAAGAAGCCGACTAAACTCTGAATAGGGTAGATCTTACTTCGTGTCATGGTCTCTCCCGCTGCACAACCTATTGCGGTATCCTCAGGAACAGGCTGGTAAGAGAATGGAGGAGCCGGAGTTGGTTAAAAGAGGATATCGACCAATTGCGGGAGGACATCCGGACAGAGTCTATTCATCATCACGTGTGTGACGTGAGGCGCATAGACAAGACTAGAGTGCTGACTCTTGTTCTGACAACGACTTCCGGGCAGGATATGCACGTCGTCACGTATATAACGTGAGACGCGTATTAAATGGTTAGAATGTTAACTTTTTAGATTGAAGTATCCCGCTAAAGGTGGTTGACTTAGCAACTAAACGATGGGCTACATGTGTGAAAAACGAAGGAAGGAAAGAAGGATAACCTTATTCACAAATAGAGCCAGATTAAAGGGCAAAAACCACCGCATGACCTCCCCCATGTGCGAGGATACAGATAGGAAGGTATATGTAATTACAGGATGATGGTTTCAAATGAATTACTGTAAGTACTGGGCGTTTAAGATCTAATGTAGCACCCCAAAGATAATACCACTGGTCTCAATTCTTAACTGTGGATAGTGACTTATTGTAACCGCTAACACTGATCCAGAGTATATAATCATTTAGCCTAAAGGTCAATTAAATAATCTTTCGTTATGAAGAAGAATACTTCAAAGGAATTAATATAGATACTAATAAATGTGAAAAATTAACTCCTAATCATAACAATACAGTTCTCAATTTTAGAATATGGGATCAGCGATTTAGACTATTCCAGGGTATGTTGTCATTTAACCCATGGATATTAGTAGACATTCGATACACCCATCTTTGCTCTTTATCTAACAGTAGTTGCGACATGAGAATACAATCTTGAATGCATGGGGCTTACCAAAAGTTACAGGACACTACCCTTGTGGTGACTGTAGTGTCTGCCACCTCACAAAACCAATGAAAACTCTCAATTTGGAACCAGGAAAAACCTGGGAAATACGCAGACACACAAACTGCAACTCCATGAATGTCATATACCTCATAACCTGTCCTTGTGGTCTGAGGTATGTTGGCATGACCAGTCGTAGAGTTAAAACTAGAATCTGCGAACATCGAAGTAATATTCGTTGTCAGCGCAATACAACTCGTATGACAAATCATTTTCTGGAACAGGGTCACACCCCTAATGACATGCAATGGGTTGTGATTGAGCAATTGGACCTCAGCACCAAGAACACCCAGCAACTACTGTTAGATAAAGAGCAAAGATGGGTGTATCGAATGTCTACTAATATCCATGGGTTAAATGACAACATACCCTGGAATAGTCTAAATCGCTGATCCCATATTCTAAAATTGAGAACTGTATTGTTATGATTAGGAGTTAATTTTTCACATTTATTAGTATCTATATTAATTCCTTTGAAGTATTCTTCTTCATAACGAAAGATTATTTAATTGACCTTTAGGCTAAATGATTATATACTCTGGATCAGTGTTAGCGGTTACAATAAGTCACTATCCACAGTTAAGAATTGAGATCAGTGGTATTATCTTTGGGGTGCTACATTAGATCTTAAACGCCCAGTACTTACAGTAATTCATTTGAAACCATCATCCTGTAATTACATATACCTTCCTATCTGTATCCTCGCACATGGGGGAGGTCATGCGGTGGTTTCTTGCCCTTTAATCTGGCTCTATTTGTGAATAAGGTTATCCTTCTTTCCTTCCTTCGTTTTTTCACACATGTAGCCCATCGTTTAGTTGCTAAGTCAACCACCTTTAGCGGGATACTTCAATCTAAAAAGTTAACATTCTAACCATTTAATACGCGTCTCACGTTATATACGTGACGACGTGCATATCCTGCCCGGAAGTCGTTGTCAGAACAAGAGTCAGCACTCTAGTCTTGTCTATGCGCCTCACGTCACACACGTGATGATGAATAGACTCTGTCCGGATGTCCTCCCGCAATTGGTCGATATCCTCTTTTAACCAACTCCGGCTCCTCCATTCTCTTACCAGCCTGTTCCTGAGGATACCGCAATAGGTTGTGCAGCGGGAGAGACCATGACACGAAGTAAGATCTACCCTATTCAGAGTTTAGTCGGCTTCTTACAACCTTCGCCGCTACACCTTACGTATAATTCTGTTTCCTTTGTAATCGTCTTTGGCTCTGTCACCTTTAATCATTTTTGGTGCAGATCGAGTTGTTTACATTGATCCCCTCCTCCGTTTTTATCCCCCTTTTTTCTGTCAGAGTACGTGACTTAAATGGCTCCCCCATCCCAGGATCAGAAGTGTGAGCCAGTTATACTAGTAGTGTAATTATCCAAATGCTAATTACTCTTTTCCCTGAGTCACTGTATAAAATACTATTATAACAACACGGCACAATTCAGCCGGCCCCACTCGGTTTAATACAAACCGGCGTTAAGGTGACTACCACGTATAGTCACACTTTTCTCTCACTGGCACCATTTCATTATAAGCAATACCGATTAAATAAGGCACAAACTAAACGCCTTTTTCGATTGATACTTGATGGTATGATCACTATATTATACACAAACATGTTATATTGGATGCATGATCTGTGTTTGAAAGTGACTGCATGTATATCTGACACTGCGTGCTGTAGTTACAAAATTATAGTGCACCATCAATACGGTGAAGGCATAAGCTCCAGTTTTATGATTTTACATGTTAAATGTTCGTATTGTGTTGTGTTAAGTCTTCTTCTTTTATAGATACTAGCCCATTGTGAGGACCCTGAGTACGGTTAGTCCTCTTAGCATGTATGGTACTCCTTAGCGCGAGTACTAAAAATGCTTTAACACGTGGTTCATTTTTACCACTCACTTTTTTTCACTTCACTCACCAAGCACTTTATATGAGAGGTCCTGAAGAAAGCCCCAGCAATTTTCTAAGCGGGCTGAAACATGTTGACCATCAATGGATAATACTGAGATATAAGCATCACACTCAGTGAACTATCCACTCTCTTGTTTTTAACATACCCTGGATCACTGGGAATAAAATAATTAACAGGTAGAATCCCAGAGGTATTTTTAGTTTCACATTTACTTCATCACATGCACTAACAGTACAACCCGCTCCACTGTAATCAGGTGTTGCATCACAGCTGAGTAACATTCGGCTACTCAGCTGGGACCCGATGATGAAGCATGACACCAACCAGGTTGGTGTGTGAGGGTTTTCTAGATATACTTTCAAGTGCCAGACACTTCTGTGTCAGATAGCTATATAGCTTGGCCGTCTCATTTGCACAAATACTTTACACATTGCCTATAAGTTAAGCCTGACTGCTCTGTGCCAAACTATCAGAGGGTTAGCACAAGTTGATTTACGGTTTGCCTGCTTCTGACCCTGACAAGGACTGTGGTTCATGTTTGACTAGGGCTCATACCTCAGTGAACTTACAACCCAATTTCTAACATTCACGGTATCAATGTCACAATTAGAATAGTTGAGGGCATCACTGGAATTACATCACGTCCTAAAACTGAGGTGACATCACATAAAATAAAATTACAAGAACTCTGACCCTGCTAATGTCGCATAAAACAAATGCAGTATTAAACATTTTTAACAGGTGAACTCTCTGGCAAATGTAATAGAGTTTAGTACAGAGGTCCCATTTTCATAGGACTGACCACAGTAAATGCTAGGTGTCTCCAGAGGGAGGCTTTATGTTCATGTTAATGTATAGTTTGGAGATGCCCAAATTGTGTACTTGGTCTCTCTAGGCCACATGTTCCTGTTTATGTTTAAGCCAACAGTCTTACTTTATTAGCGAAAAGCTTTGCATGTTGCAATAGGCTCATGCAGGGGGATTGCAGTGCAAACTGGCACTGGTACTACCCAGATAACCCAGATAACAAGACCAGACTGAGTTAAAAGCCTCTTCAATGGATCATTTAAATTGTAACCTGCAATTTTGCAATTGGTAACTCCACCTGAAATCATGTATTTGAAATTATGTGTATAATATGGAGTTGTGTGCTCATTGCAGTACCTTTTAAAGATGCATTGGCTGGACATTGATTATTTGTTATATTTTTGTTTTGCTGGGATTTGATTTTGATCTCCTCTTTGAGTCAGCCTTGACTGTTTTGCCTAATAACCCTGAGATTCAATTTCCAAAATAGGTGCCTAGTCCCCAGTTTGAAAGAATGAGGTAAAGAGGCTCAAGGACCAAAAGACAGGGCCAAACTGGGACAAAAAATAGGCCCGGGCACCAAAATTAAATTGTCCCACGTTAGCAAAGCATACAGTTAAAAAAGTGGTCATATATGGAAAATAAACAAACCTGGCCACAAAAACAGCTCAGAACTGCTAAACTAGCACCCGCACACCAATCTGTCAGATCAGCTCATCGGGCACTGCCTGATTGCCCAATAGGTCAGTTCGACCCTGCCAAAGGAGAATGTCCTCCAGTGAATTCTCAGATAAATACAACAAGAAAGGGTTTTTCATTGCAAACCTGTTGCTAAGCACCATAGGAAGGAGGTTTATATTGTCAACTTTATGACAAAGGCAATTGGAAGGGGCTTTACATTTACAAATACAATAGAAAAGCACATTACATTGTGACTTCTGACAAATTAGCAAAAAGTGTTTATGCATTGTGAATTCTTTGACAAACAGAATAGGAAGGGGTTTTACATGTTTAACTATCTGACAGATACAAAAAGAAGGGGATTTATTGTACGTACTCTCTGATAAATGCAGTAAGAAGAAATTTAATGCTTATGTCCTTTTTCCTAGTTTGGCACTAGAACTGATTAATGTTTACAGATTGAGATGTAAGATTCATATCAATGTATGCTTTGAGTCTTATTAAAATATTTGATGGGTAGCTCTAAGATGGGCGCATACAATCTTGGTAATTTATTTTCTCTTTGAAGCCAACAGGCTCGCTTTTTAATGATTAAATGGGGCAATAAAGGCAGTAGCCGTACTTTAACATTTTGAATGACCTGGCAAATCTTGTATGCTTAATGTTTTTCATGGTGAAAATCCTCATGTTTTCCAATAGGTCCATGTAGAAGCATTTTTGGTCTGCATGGTTTAAACATGCAAGGGCAGAAATTGCTACGTGGTGAAATTGGTTGGAAAGATATTGATAGGGTGCTAAAACCTACGAAATTTCTAAAGCCTCTACCCACAGAACTTACACGTACATGTACTTGCACAACATGTGCAATGAAAAGATGTGCATGTTGATATGCTCTTCTCAAATGTTCAACATTCTGCAAATGTACCACAAACGATTGCCGAAACAAATAAATGAAGTGAGCTATGAAAATATGTCTAAAACAGAAGTGATACAATTATTGTTTTTTTTTCATATTCAGATTATAAACATAGATTGGTATATATATAAAAGTATTAAAAAACATTATTATTTGTTTCATTTCCATATATGTCTCTTCTTCCTCTATGATAGCCGCCATTTTGGAAAATGGTGGAAGAGTTGCTCTGAGGAGTTATTTTCTGTCTCTATACTACTTGACCCCCAAAACCTATGTTTTGACACAAAAATGAAGTATATTGGTCTCATTGTTCCTGAAATATTACATCATCACTGCAACACATCTGCCATTTTAAAAAATGTCGTCCAGAAAAATTTGGTCCAGATTAGCAACGTCTACCCAAGCTAAATTAATTCTCTAATGATACAAAAAAAATCAAAACTGAAAATCTCTCGACAACTGTTTTTTTACTGAGGTATATCAAAGGGCCAGGACTACAACTACAATAAGAGGAACTTCTCATTGTGACCCCCCCTGGACACCACCATACGGAGATGCACTGTTAAACACTCAGAGACATTACTCAGAAGAGCTCGAGTTTAGGTTGTGCAAAATAAGTTTTGATTTTATTGTATACATATATAATGTTTTGTTTAATATTTAGCTGTGGGTTAATTAAAATAATTTTTCATTTTAAAAGTAATAACACTGGAAATTGATTAGTTCAGTTACTTTAATTTGTTCTTTTGGTTTAACTTTTTTAACTATATTGTCAATATTCAATTCCTCATGCAACAAAGTGGTAGTAACACTGACCTTCCCTTAAACTTCGGGAATGTGTTGCTGACATCAAATTCTGATGACCAATAAACTTTACAAGTTGAATACAGATGGTTCAACTGAATCATTTGTGGATGTGGACCTCCATTTGGTATTGAATGCCACATGTCCCACTACCACCCCCCACTACTATGAGCAAAAATGAAGTGTTACTATCAGCTCTGATACTACCTTCTACCTGCATGTCAACAACATTTCTGGTACATTTTACTCCCTTTTGAAGGGCTTACAGAAAATTATTTCTTTCCTCCTACTTAAAGAGAGATCATTGGTGATCTAGGCAGCCATATCATCCTGTGTGGATTATAGGAATGAGGTCTTGCTTAGATTGTCTAAATATCTTATCTAACATCTTCAGATCGGGAAAAATGCAGCAGCCATGTCTGTCTTTAATTGACCTCAGGCACACTTCTATTAAATCCCAGATGGACTTCCTCCACAGTTTCACATTGAATAAACAGATTTTTTGAAGGCAGTTTGATTCGGTGGATAAGGCACTTGCTGTTATTAGACCTGAGTAGCTAATTTCTTGGCTCCAGCCATACGTTCCCTCCCATATGCTTAATTCCTTTTCTCATACACTTTAAGATGTGCCAATTTTCCATCAGAGCAGAGAGAACTTCTTTCTTGCTTCTAATTCCTATTCCACATATACCAGAACTAAAAGACTTTGCCCATGTGAGAGCAGGGTGAGATGTTAGCATGTGAGTGTGCAGGGTGCAGCACACTTAAGCCAGAACTATTGCTATTACAAATGCTTGTTAGTTTTCCCCATTTCTGTGTTGACATAACTCTTGATTGTGATTGCCCTTGTGAGGTACAACATAGTTATTTTTCTTAAAAAATATCTTACATGGGAGATAAATCTCAGATCAGTCAGCTGCTTTCCCACTGCCAAATTTGGTAGTATAATGTAAGCAGAAGAGTGTACAGATGCACATAAGATAAGTGCCTTCTATTAATGTTGAATCTTACATGTCTACTAAGTCTTGGTGAGGCAGCAATAAAGGCAGGTGAGCACTATTAAAAAGTATGGGATATAAGATACGGGAAACAACGTCTTCACACCTATTCCAGAATGCTTCCCCCATGTTTTTCACATGGAAATTGGTGGCTGCCCACTGCCTATTGGTGTTCGAAATCTGTCATATACTGGACATCCCTGGTACTTGACGATGATAAACAAATTGCCAATTATTGCACAATGTGTTGATCTCTCATACTATCGCACATGAGTTCTTAATACAAAGGACGGGTATGTTGTTGTTAGAGGACCAAAAACTGCATTAGCTAGAAATTAAAAAGCTAGCATTTCAGGACAAAAAAGCTTTTTTCATTTCCTAAAAAGGATATGGTTCTATTTGAGTAGATGGACATTATCCAAAAATTTACTTTTGTATTTTATGGTTAAATATTTGTATTTTCTAAACTGTGGCATTTCAGAAGTGTACTTATGGTTGATGTGGGAGAGTTAAATCATGCTGAGTTCACGAGGCTTATTATTGATTTTGCTCCTTGTACTAGAGGGCTTCTGGTACTAGGGCTCTCATTGAGAGTGGTCTGTTAAAATTCCTGTTATGTCCATGCCCCAGAATTATCATTCCGGGGGGGGGGGGGGGGAGTACTGGAAATTCCGGGATGGAGAACAACAGTGAACAGTGACGTTTTTGTTGAATAACACATTGAAACAACATTTCCACACCTGTTGCAACATGTTTTCTCTTTTTCCAGATGGAGATTTGAGCTGCTTTTAATAGACAAATTAGCTATGAAAAAAATGTAGCATAATTCTAATGAACCTGATATTTGCTCTTACTGTGCCTATCAGAATTTTACAAGCCATTTACAATGATGGGCTTAGAATGACTTCAGGGGAGACACAAGAGGCCAGAGGTCCCAAAGGTTGTATCCTAGCCTTCATTTTGCGCTGTGACAAAGATAGAAATCTGCTGAATCACAAAATAGCCATTCTGTAAGTTTAAAAGACTATTGCCCCATTAATGAGGTATGATTCTAATTGCAAATTCTACCAACGCACTTTGAATGTGATACTGAACACCTGTGGTGGAAGTGCCTCCCTCCATGTCTAAATTCGTATTTGTAAAATGCCACCTTTTGCATGATTACAGCCCTTATCCCCTAAAGGCACATGCACTGCAATGACAAAACAAAATAGGCTCTATATCAATGGCAAAATAGATGTTTTACAAATATACAACAGACATTTTGACAAACAACAAACCATGCATGCATCTCGTTAGATAATTTAAGTGAAATTATGCTGAACACCGTACAAAGCTTTCTTGGGGATCATGAACTCTAACATCAGTGCTGATGGCGAGGCTTGCCAAGCACACCACAACATTACTGGAATATTGCAGTGCTGCCGCTTCAGAACCCATAATGATTAGCTAAATAATGTAAAAACTGCGATGTAAAATACATCATATAGCTTGGTTTCCACATTTGTTATGCAGGGGAGCCCCCGAATCTCCATAAAGGAAATCGATCTGGCTCACTTCCCCCACTCACTCAAATCTCAGACAATGTGCATACTTGAATATAATATTTTAGATTCTGCTTTAGTTGGTGGGTTTACTGGCTCCTGCTGAGAACACTGTTTCTTTATTGTTGGCTTCTAATAGAGAGTGATTTCAATGGCAATGTCATCAGACTTTTCTGGCTTTGATGATTTGCTATCTGGGTATGGAATTCCCAAGATTATGCTCTACTCCAATTCATTCTATGTCCACTCTAAATTCTTCCCTAAAAAATGTGGAATTTTTGACTTGGTTATTTACATTGTGTGCTTTACTGGCCCACCTCTCCTGTTTTCTATGATCACTATCAGTTTCCTTTCCCCCTCTTTTCTATCAGATTACTCCGTTTTGTCTCAATACATACCTATACCTTCTCTAACCCACTTCAATTCATCTTCACCCCTTGTCTTCTAGCCCTTGTGTAGAAAGGTGGGCAATTATTGTTTCCTTTAATTCTTTTCTGAAAGCTAATACTATCATTGTTCTTTTTCACCCTACTAGTTCTCCCTTCCAGTTCCAAATACATTCTAATAAAATGTCCATTTACAGTTACCTTTTGTAACTTTATCTTTCAACACTTTATTTGTCTATACATGGGATTCTGCAATACCAGTATAAAAGTTATTTTTGTCGTAGTCTATTTTTAAAATCTACTGATAGTGTATAACAATTAGTTATGCGATACCCTTGTCCTACTACTCTTCTAGTCTCTGCAATCTGCAACTATATTGACCACTAAGGGGGGGGAGCTGCCATTGCCTATATTCCCTACAAGTACAACAATGCTCCATACTTCTAATAGATTAAGCGAGGACTGAGTGGTTTCCTAAGATGCGATGGCGGTGGCAGTTGTAGCAGACTAGCGCACTAACAGTGAAGGAATCAGAAGCGAGGTCCCACTCCCACCTAGGTTAACTCCAACTGTAGGATTAATCGGAAGGATTATTCATCACAGGCAGCTAAATTGAAATAAAAACAGAGTTAGTGGGTGATATATTATTAAATCATAGCTTTACAAATAATTGAGAGCAGACTAGAGATAACTAACGACAAAGGATTCCTGACAGTGAAAATCTAACAAACAATACTAAATTATTCAGAGCAATGGTCAGATAGTATTTAAATTAAAACTATAGTTATGAAATACTCGAATAATGAAGTGGACTCAAAGTCTGGAGTGGACAAGGTTAAGCGTTTACGCAACCCAATGCCTGAATGATGATGTTGACGAATGATGTTCTTATTTATCTAAACATATCGATCACTTTTTATGCATGGGTGGGTCAATGGGGCCAGTGTGGGCTATCATTTAGGTAACAGAACTGAGGATCCTGCACTTAGCTTGTGTTGCTTTCATCACATCCAAACCAACAAGTGTGTGATCAGTTAATGGTGTACATTATTAAGTCACACCTCAATAAATCACACAGCCCGGAGGGGATGGTTAGGGGTTTGATGAATGGATGGGAAAGGGGATTTGGGGAAATGTGTGAAAAAGACAATCACTACACAAAGACAATATTCATCTGGGTGATGGGCAGCTAACCATCATCAATCTGTTGTGGGAGGAAACAAAGGAATGATTATGAGACAGTTAACTTAAATGCATTGCAAACAGTACGTCAGGCCCAGAGAGACCCAAGGGATTATATTATTATATATCTAAATGTTCTGTCACCTAGGTTTGAAAAATAGTAAATACTAATTATGTAGGACTGAAGCAAACACACACAGTTATAAAAAATGATTATTAAAAGAAAAGTGATACTGTATTGCAGAATTAGGCAGTGCATCTGCATTCTTCTTGGGTTGTCTGCCAATCTTGGGTGCATGTCTTGCTGAAGTGGTCCAATAAGGTAAGCATGAGCGTTGTGGTGCTTTTGTATTTTGTGCAGGAAAAGAGAATGTTGTCAAGACCAACAGAGAGATCTTACCATGAACTTGCACAGGAACAGAAGATGCTAGTTCCCACCTCCCTCTCAAGGATTCTCCAGAGTCCGATAATGATCTAGACTCCAAAAGACCCCCAAGGGGGAAGGGGAGTGGATAAAATAACAAACAACAGAAGAGACTGGTCCTGGAACTGTTCTTTCAGCTTCTCTTGGTTTTCGTCCGTCCTGCAGACTGAAATTCCGAGAAGACCTGAGGACACTAAACACAGATATTACTGTACTTCCTATTCTGCTCTAAGCTAGTCTAAATTCCTTTCTTTGCTCAACTACGTACCTAACGTTCCAAGTATTTAGCTTCTCTTCTTTATTATTCTTTTGCAATATTCTCTTCTTTCTTCTATTATTGAAAAAAGTACTCAGTAGGTTAACCCTGTCAAGCAACACAATTATTACTATGTTTTCTAGTCTATATTACTCTAACTATATGATTAACCTGTAATGTCTTACCTACTTTCCTGTCTGTAACCTTTTACTTATTGATTCTTCACAATGTATTGTTTTCTTTCTTCCTTCTTTTTGATTCCTATGTAATTATATATATATTTATCCTTATCTGTACAGCTAATACTACTGATAGAAACTTAACATCTTTCTCTGTTTTCTTACAGCATTCGAAATTACGTGTTTGAGGTAAGTTTCTTCTTTTAACACTTTCAAAATATATACATGCTTTCTTAAAGTCTTGTTTTATATTTTTCTATTAGAAACGTGCAGTCACTTAGCTTCTCTCCTCTCTTTTCCTGGCTGCCGGTGACTGGAAACTGCTACTAACGGGTTAACAGGCAATGAAGACTGTAGACCTTCCGCTGCGAGGGAGGCGCATCTTAGATAGGAACGCCTCCTCACGCCCCTTGCCTCTGGAAAACAACCGGCAAGAACCTTGTCGAAATAGACAGATGGGAGCTACTCCCGACAGGGACTAAACAGAGCGAAAACCAGGAGAATACCCGACGCGACACTCTAGGGAAAGGAAGAATTCACGCGGAGCTCATTTCCTGAGGGACGAGCTTGGAAATTTCTCTGATGAAGTGCGCATTCGTTATTGAGCGCGAGCTTCATTAAGGTTCCAGGCACCTGTGGGGAAATAAACTAGACCGCTAGTGTAGATTTGGAATCGGCGGCCATCTTGGAATTCCACTCGCGGTATAACATCTTCCAATTATTATTCCAGGGCTGATTTCTCCTTTTAACCCAATGTCTTTTGTTCAGTAATGCACACACTACATGTGCTGGGTGACCCAGAGGTCTGACAAATGTCTGCAGATTGTAAAACAGAAATGATATTGTAGAATCATGGAGAAGGACAGAAGGTAAGCTTCATGAGGAGTGTACCAAGAAGTCTCAGAGTCAGAGCAAGAGCATGGTCCTTTGCAATTATTCATTTTATGACTGATGTGTGATCAATTATGTGAGAGCAATTACAACAGCCAACAATCACAGACAAGTGGCTGTATGTATCAGGCTCATCAAACTCACTACTGTCATGATCATCATCATAACATTTAGCCTAGTGCTTGCATAATGTGATGATGTGACATCATCATCACATGTCTGACTCCAGTTACCTACAATAACAGGTCTTCCACCCAACTGCATACTTTCAAAGTTGAGCCAGCCAGAACACACACTCACCAGCATTGCATTTCCCACATCAAACAATTAACGCACCTCTCACCAGTCCACAGAGTTGAGTAGGCCTCTTAGAGTCATCACTATATTGGTTTCTGTGAAGTTGATAACTTCCTGTTTCTAGCAATTGTTGAAGTAGTCACACCCTGAGTCCTTCCATGATGCTCCTGACTCCAAGTAACAAATATGTCCTATTCTGTACCAACTCCAGTCCCGACCCAAATGAGAGAGATCGACCTGCAGAGCAATGCTGTTGATGAACATCAAGAGAAACAATGAGTATTTTTTTGTGCAGACTAGATTTGTGTTTGTTAGCTAAATGGACTGGTCAAGGTTGAGGAGTGTGAGCCAGAAAACAAATCAGTGTGGACCTGGGAAATCCCGCTAAGTGTCAAAGAGGAAGGAAAAAATCACCTTCAGGAAAAAAATAATCACCCACTAGGTCACCAACATTGTAAATCATCACAAACACAACCAAACTTAATAATTATAGTTAAACACACACTCTCACTGTCTGCCACCACATGAATCATCTCAACACACTCACACACAACAATCACCCAAATATCACTCATTGACGCATTACTTACCTTTTCCAATTCAAGCAAGGTGGTGCATTGCCGATCCTCTTTGAATCACAAAACACACATTGGCCAGTCTTGTAAATTAAATATTGTGGGGCAGTCCTGCTAGGGGATTAAAGAAAAGATAGGCACGGGTTGGAGGAAGGCATTGTATCTCCAATGTCCTTCAAGGGAATGGGGGGAGGCTTCTTTACTGCTCACTGGTCCATCTCCAATACAGCCATACATGTGTCTAAAACAGTGGAGCTTCATTAGTCAGTCAGGCACAAACAAAACAAATATAATGATATAATGTTTCCCTAGCTATATCCTTTTTTTAATTTGTCAAAGCAGTTCGGCTATAGAAAGTTCTATGGTGGCCGAGGTCTACTCAGTAGTCAGGGAAGTAGAGTTTGTCCTCAAACTCAGGTGGCTCACCCAGAAGTTGGTCAGTTAAAACACTACCATGACCTGAGTCTGACCAATCACCTTCATCCTTCTCCTGTCATACTTTAGATTTGGTGTAATTTGGTGGTGTAAAGTGCTAATTCATTTTGATCATGGTTAATCTCTTCACGTTTAGGAACAAGAGACTGGTCCTTCTCAGTGTGACAACTGCACCAGCTGCACTAAACACATGCTCAGCACACACACTGGCAATCGGGCAAGTCAGATACTTTATTGCCAGCCTGGTGAGCACTGGCCATTTGACACCTCTTCCCTTACCAATACACCAATGGGTATTGATCCAGATAGACCTCTGTTGGGTCATCCAGATAGGCCTGGACCATCCTCTCAATACAGATTTTGGGGCCGATGTTCCTGTTCCTGCTTTTGCTGGTGTTTTTGTTGTTGGATACGGCTCCCTTGAGCCAACAGCTCTTTCCTCAGGCTCTATGGAAGTTGAAGGCTACACTCCAGAACTCCTGTCTAGGAGTGGGCCTCTAATTCCCAGCTGTTCTTTTGCTAGGTCATTGGCTTGCTCAGCAATCCATGTCTTGTAGTTTGAAACATCCCCGTCTGAAAAAGGAATGAAAGTGGCTAGTAAATGTTTGTACCGTGGATCAACAATTGTGGCACAGATGTAATGTTTGGATGACACAATGTCTGTTTGCAGCCTTGTATTAACAGATAAGAAAAGGATTAAGCTCTCCACCAACTCATGTGCATCTGTTTTTTCATCCACACCTGTGTACATTTCAGACACCTCCTTTAGCTGTTCCTGTAGCATATGCAACAACGGCATAGCTTGGCCCATGGTACTGTCCTCCTTGCAGACTTCCTATGTGAAAACCTCAAAAGGAAGCAGCATTTCTGTTAGGCATTTGACTATGTCCCAATAGTCCATCTCAATGATCATCCCTTTCACAGTTGCATCCCCTCTTTGTATGACATATTCATTAATCGATCTGTACTGCTCAAACAGATGTTGCAACATGTGATAAGTCGAGTTCCAATGTGTTGGCACCTCCCTATGAGTGCTTTAACTGGCATTCTATTATCACACTGAATGATCCTCAACTGCTTCCGGGTTTTAAAAGTATGGCTGAAATGAGTGCAAATTCTTCTGCAGTAAGTTGCTGACTCGGTCTTCTTTTTTGAAAACGTCCTGTACAATGATGTTGATGCAGTGCACCAAACACAGGACCCTGAAATAGCCACCATCTGACATGACACTATATTACTGCCATTGTCAGTGGCAACAAATCCAATGTTAAGCCCTCTGGATCTCAGTCATTCAAACACCTTGCTGTTAAAGTCTTTCAAGATCTTTGCAGTTGTATGGGATTATTCCATGGCAAACATGGCCACTGCTGCATGCCACCGAATGCCATTAAAAGTATCCTCAGCACTGAGACCAGTCAATATCTGTTGCCTAACCTCCACAGAAGAGACCCAGTGTGCAGTGATACACATGTAATCAGTGGCTTGACAACTTGAACACATGTCTGTCATCAGGTGGATAGTCTGAACAGCACTCTACTGCAAAGCTTGTCGAACCAATTCCAGCACATCGTGATAGAGAGCTGGAACAGCCACTCTGCCAAAGTAGGCCCCACTGGGAACCTTCCATTTCAGGCAGATGGCTGCCATAAACTCTAAAATTCCCACTCCTTCCACAAAAGAAAAAGGGAGGAGCTACAGCTTTTTAGCCAAGTTCCTGTTGTACAAACGTGCCATTGATGGTTGCATTCGTAGGGCCCCTCCTCCCTAAACATGCTTGTAATAGTAGCCTGGATTTTTTGTTGTTGTTGGTGCCACTGATGCAAGCAACTTCTGGAGAGGACCATGAGGGAGTAGACTTATTGCGCGTCTTGGGGCAGTCACTGTATGCTATTGCTGTGTTGTCTCCATCTGACTCGTGTACCATTGTGAGGTTGCTGTGGCGGGTGATAAAGGCACACTGCTGGGAACAGGGCTGCTTTACACAAAGATGTCACCCTGTTCTTCCTCCTCACCACCTACATCTCCCACTCTGATCGGAGGCTCCAGAGCGACACCCCTCGCACATCACTTTGATCACCACCGCATGCAGAAAGCTGATTAAGCTGCACCTCCCAGCTGAGTATATGATGTTTTTTCAAATGGGTTGCTTGGCTTCCAGTCCCATAGTATGATCCAAGCTTACCTCGATGAACACTAGTGTTGCAAATGGGCCATATTTCAATATTGTCCTCCTGCTTGCTAATCGTAAAGACGTCCCAAACTGGGGAGTAGTACCTTTTCAGTGTGCCACTGCCAATGCCTGAAGAACTGGAGGTAGGCAGACATGTTGACTATTGGCTCTCTGCAGTGTGCACTTCTACAGAGCTAGTGGTGGATGCAGGTCTCAGTGAGGGCCTTACAAACATGGAAGCTGGTGCAGGTGGTGGAGGTGGTGCCACATCCCTTAGAGCACGTTGAATAGCAGCGGTAGTGTCAGTCTCCTCTGTGCCAGCTTCCACAATGATGCCTGACTCATCGTCATCCTCACCCTCTTCCATATTTGTAAGGCTTTCAGGAACTTTCCTTTTCCTGAGCCTCTTCTGGCATATCTTGGACTCAGCTGGGGTCCAATAAGTGTCCTGATCATCAGAAGGGGGCTTGGAGAAGATGCTGGAGTATCGTTCCTTTTTTTTGCTGAAGATATGAAGCCAAAGGTTGTAAATGAGGAGGTTCTTGCTCAGCAGGAAGCTCAACCTCCTATTCTGCTCCTACTTGAGTAAGATCCATTGCTGGCTGCGGATGTTGCCCATTTACCTGCAATGATTGGGTACTATTTTGCAAATGAGACAAATCCAATTCAATGTCACTGCTCGTCAGTGTCAATATGATTGCAGTGGCTGACTCGCTGAGAGACATGGGTTTAGATTGGGGTGGTGCTGTTGACGGGCAGTGGTGCTCCCTGCTTGCTCCCCAGAGGCTGGTGTAGCAGGCACAAAATTGCCGAAAAAGGTTCTATGCCGGCACTCCAGTGGAGGAATTCTGCTTTTTCTCCTCCCCACTGGGCACTTTCTTGGCAGCACCTTTCTGTGGGGCCATCTTGAAGCTGTCAGTTGGCAGTGACACTTAGCTGCACAAGAGATTGGAGGACTCACGCGATTGTCTGGCAGTGCTGTGGGTGATGTCTCTTGTGTGCTTAAAAGCAAACAAGCAGAAAAAACATTCAGTGAAATGTGGCATTGTTGCAGTTTGAATTACTACAGACAATATATTTTAGTGTGGTTACCTAAGTTATCATCATTATTATCCGAAATAATTAACAACAGTGCATTTCAAAGTCAAACCACACCACCAGAACATAATATTTAATTTCCAAGGATAACAACATGCGGATGTAACTGTTTGCTTTGTGTGCATCTAAGGGAGAAACCTGTGTCAGTCAGGGAGGAGCAGGGGCACATTGTATACTGCTTAAAATATGAATGCTGGTATGTGTCTATTTTATGGCAGGTAGGGGGTGCAGAGAAAATGGAATAATCCTTAGAAAATGAATGCTTGTGTGTGTTGAGCACCTATGGCAGACCTATGGCAGACAGGGGATCCAGGGGAAAATGGAATAATCCTGTGTTGAGCACCTATGGCAGGTAAATGGTGGATGGATGGTGCAAAAACTTTAATACATTTTTTAAAACTTGAAATTAAATACATTAAATAAAATAAAAATAACAATAATTAATTGCTGATGTACTAGGGGATACTATGGGACTAGGAGAAACCCATTGGGAGGCAAGGGGTGCAGGTGAAAAATGCAAAAAGCATATAATATAAAACTGTTAATAAATATACAAACACTACAATGATCCTCAAGGATAATATAAAACTGATATCAGGGAAAAGTTTAAAATAAATGAACAAATAGAAAAAGGCATAGCCCTCTCCTATCAATGTCTCTTCAAAAACTGGAAAAAAGAGGTGGCAGCACAAAATGGCCGCTGGCCACATGGTCAAACAACAACAGCATGCAAGGAAGCATGGCCACAACAAAGAACACATGCATTGCCTATGTCAAAAGCACACTGGCTGACTATATAAAATGGCTGCCGAAACATGGTCAAACAACAACAGCATGCAAGGAAGCATGGCCACAACAAAGAACACATGCAGGCCTATGGCAAAAGCATACTGTCTGGCTACACAAAATGGCAGCTAGCCACATGGTCAAATAACTACAACCAGCAAGGAGGCATGGCCACAACTAAGAACACATGCAGGCCTATGGCAAAAGCACACTGACTGGCTACAAAAATGACCACTGGCCATATAGTCAAACAACAACAGCAACCAGAGATGGTGCTTACCAAAAAGGAGGCAGCTGTGGTCCATATGCAGTCATGAGTAGCGACTTGAATTTTATAGATCCAAGATAGGCAGGGAGTTAACTAAGCGAAAATGTTTCCAGTCATTTCTATAACTGGGTAGGTTTGTGATCCATTTTAACCTAAGCATTCTCTAGTTTTCAGGCGTTGTATTATATGATGTGGCGCATTTTCTTGCTATAGCAGGGCGCACCTTTCAAAAGATGCGCTTGGTGTTAACAAGGAGAGTGCACCGTATTAGATTGAATGCCCTGCCCCCAGGGTAGCCGTGAACTTGGGCTGCCCTGGGGCAGCGCATTCGAGAGAAATATGGAGCAGCTTTGAAGCAGCCGCTTCGTGTTTCACTGTGCAGGTGAAAACTCACCTGCACTTTTAAGAGGGGTGAGAGATCCCCTTGCAGCCGGGTGTAGTGGGTGATTGCAGGTGATTTGCCTGCAAAGGGATGTCTAGGGAGTCCATAGGATCCCCTTCAACCCCTCCAGAGGGCTGCCATCAGGGCCCAGATATTCTGCCCTCCTTGATTGCCCAATTTGGTTTGCCAAACACCGTTTCCAAGTCAATTATATGAGCAAAGTGGTCACTTTCAACTCTTTCGGCTATTCAGTAGTGTGACACTTGACCTAGCACATCATGATTTAGATTTTCCAATCTAGGGCCACCATCACTATTACTTGGCAGCACAGCGGTGGATGGGCTGCTAGGTCAGAGATTTAAGCTGGAGGAGCCAATTTATTGTCTTTCAGTGTAAACCTTGTGCTGTATGGTGAAGTGGGAGACTCGCTGGGTCACCCTACGACAATTTGTAAATGATGTTCCAACTTTGTTAGTGCAACATTGTACTGCTTCTGTTCTAGTTTATCTGCATTACAGTTGTTACACTTAAATATGTGTTTACTTGCATGTAACGAATATGATAGAATACTGCCGCATCACTTCACCTTTAAACTTGTATAATCCAGGGATTGTGTGCCCATATGTAAGATGTGTGATTTTTTTGTTAACAGATGTGACGTGTTATGTTCATGTTGTGACGGTGCTGCATTCACAATTATCTGACTTGCAAAACTCATGATTGTTGAAAAAGTATTTAATGCGAAGCTGCATTGCTTGATGTAATACACAAAAAATGTAATAAAATAAATCTTTAAAAAAAGATATATAATTACTTATGAAGTGCTATGTATTAGTTCTTTGTAACCTGTAAAGTGCTCCACTGACCACATGGCTAGGTTTGCGCACTACAAGCAATAAAAATATTAAATAAATACATGAAATATCATCTGTATTAATGACATAATATCATGATTTTTAACAGGTTTTTTTCCCAAAATACTTCCAGTCATCCTGTCACTCAAGAACCTTAAAATAGTTTACTACAGTACATGTATAAGTTTTCGGACACTGCTGTAGTCTCACAAATAAGGGGTTTCTAATTAATCTCGTAGTTTTCTGTGCTACCAAAAAAAATATTCAATCTGAATGTCACTAAATTTGGTATTAGAACCACCACTTATGATTTGCTGCTTTTCAGTCAATTCAACTAGGTCGTTTTTATGACGAAATAAATTACTTTAATGGGTTCCTGGCCATATGTCCTTCCCGGTGAAATGTGAGTATAACAATTAATGTGCTTTCTTGAAGTTATTTGCATATCCATGATACGTATAAATATATATTGCATTACTTCACAGGACTTAGTATATGCTTCTTGCAGGTAGCCATTTTCATCATCTCTCATGGAGCCAATTGCTGGCTTATTTATCGCTTCACACCCATATATATCATGTACACTTATCCAGGTTTCCTGAAGCAATAGTAGCTGTAAGGATGTCCATACCCTGGAAATTACAACTCAAGTCAACAATGTCAAACGATATGACAAACAAATGGAAGTGCAAGTCACTCAGGAGATAGCACATGCTTTTTACACAGCTCTCTCAGAATACCTTTTGATTTTACCATGATTCTACTCAAGGAAAAATTGCAAACCTCTGGAGGTCAACTTATTTTCCATAGCCAGATGTACTTCTACTTCAAGAAATATTGCATACTGACAAACATACGCGGGCTGTGCTACTAGAAACTAGAAATCACTTGCTGCTTTCCACACTTTTTTCTCTCATGTTATGTTCTAGAAGGACCTTAAACAACTTATTTGTAATAGACACCCACATGTAAAACCCTACTAAGCACCTCTTTATCTACTGCCATCATCTGAAACTCTTGTTTGGTAATACATATTATGATCTATTTCTATAACCTTTCATAATCTTCTACTTCTAACTATAGTACTTGCTTTCTCTTTGAATTTTCTCTTCCTCTACAACATATAGTTTTGTTCTATTAATTTGTCACTACAAGGTGGAGTTCCACCACCTTAACCAACTGTCCCATTGTATTCCCTTTGCACTTGTTGCCCTTTAAGCATTTTCTTATATATTTATTATTTCTTGTGTAGCTGTTCGTATGCTTGTACTTGTAATATATCTGTAATCTAGCCTTACTGTTTTCATTACAAGCTGCACGCCCTATACAATGGACTCATCATGTTTACTTTTATTACTGATTACATCATCCCTCACCTACCTATAATTTCCCAGTCCTTTATGTTACACTTTTTCTTTTGCAAATCGTTAACCCTATATTCCATCCTCAACTCCATTCTATTTCATATTTTATTCTCTTGTCTACCTGCCATTGGTTTCCCCTTGTATTTCTTGATTGCACTGATATTTTATTACTCACCTACATTTTGGTTTCTAATGTAAAGGATTCTAGCCCTCCTAGGCGATGTTTATGATACAGACATTTGCAAAAATAATGTTCTTCAATCCACTAATTCATAGTTAAAACATGATAACCAAGTTAACCTCATCATGATTTCAAAAGCAAATTATTCTAGTTCTTGATCTCAAATCACCAGAGCTGTCCTATCTGAGATGGCCTTTTAATGTTTCTGCTAAATTCAGGATGCCCTGTATCTCTTGGTATGTTATTAACTTTTATACAACATGTGATTACCCTAAGGCATCTTGCCGCTAGTGTCATAATGCCCTTCTGAAAATGATGGCGGGGGGGAAAACAGCTAAAATGTCTAATGAAGCGGATTCCTGAACAATTAGATTTTTAATTCTTTCCTAAATGCTAGAAGATTGGATTGTTCTCTCAGATAAGAGAGGAGGGAATTCCACAATTTGGAGGCAGAACAGAGAAAGCTTCTTCCTCCCCATTGAGATCTTTTTACTCTTGGGACATAGGTCAGCTTGGAAGAGCTTGACTGAAGAGTGCAAGAGAGAATGCACCATTTGAAAGTAGATTGTAGGAACCGAGGGCTTGCTTGATGTAGGGCCTTATGAGCCCAACATAGTGCCTTGAATCTAGTTCTTGCCCTGACAAGCAGCCAGTGAAGGTCTCTGATGACTTTGGAGGTTGAACAGAAATTAGATTGTTAAGAACTCTGGCTGCTGCATTTAGGATCGTTTGTAATTTGTTCAGTAGGTGACACTGAGCCTCTTCAAAGCGGGTATTGCAGTATTCTATATTAGACACCACAAGAGCTAGAATCACCGTTTTACTGAATTCCAGCAGGAGGAATGGTAGGATTTTCTTAAGAATTCTTAGCATGAGAAAAAATGATCAGGTTACTTGCTTGGAATGATCCAAGAAAGTGAGCTTTGAATCAAAGAAGACCCCAGGGATTCAAAAAAGAGATATATTTGTGGACGTTTTTTAGGTTATTTTCACGTTATAAATAAAATCAAATATTAATGATTTTTGCTTTGATGAAATAGTATCTATGCAGCTGAAACGAGTTTCCTATAAGGCTAAGTGTGTTTATTAATATGTTTTGTTTATGCCACATTTCCATGAAGCTGCCATATTAGTTAAAATGGATGCTGTTTCTGTCTCTACTCCTATATTCACCGCTCCCATCAGGTCCCCCTGCACATCTTATCTTCCCACAGAGTCCTCACAAGCAAAGGCAAATGATATAATGTATTTCCCTGAAATAGAAAAATACAGAGAAATATTGACAGAAGCTTCTATTGTACTAGGAAGTTTGTAACATTCAAGGTTTCTTCCACAATGTTTCCATGGCAGAGTTCATTTTCCATGTTCATGAATAGTTTTTGTCAGATGTTGCAAGCTATGTTCAAAACTTCTCCAGAAGACTGTAACACTGGTCAGCATCCTGCTTACTTAGAAAATGGGATAGTGCTAACTTATAATGCCACACATGGTGCTCTCTGATTTGCCAGAAGAAATGTTATATGGATCATGTCATGCCGAATCTGTGCTTCTAGCTAATTTTCTATGAAAGAATTGTGTTTATGAACTTCTTGATTTTGGGGGTGAGCCAGAAGATTTTAAGCTTTTCTGGATGCTAATAGGGGTGCTGTCAGACCTTTTCTTTATTTTGCTGTTCATTTGAGACTTATAATGATTTATTGACTTTTTTAAATATGATTTTATTGGATAATGAGACCATCAATACAGCCATACAGTGGGTATAATATGACCACTATACCATCAATAACAGAACAGGGGACCAAAAACCTGTCCTGAACGAACTGATCAAACAGAAAATTCATTAAGCATAACAGCTGTCATGTCTGTGCAGGTCCAATGGAAGGCATGCATCTTAACAGTGTAGCCCATTAGGGGCTCTAAATATAACAATACAACATCATCAAATGGAGTAGATAGTGGGCTGGGGAAAATATTTAAAGCCCAGGTAAAAGGTCCAAGGGAGAGAAGGGAGGACCAGGGGCATCAGTGGGAGGGGTTCCCAGTCAACCTCATGACCCTTTACACGCTGCAAGAGGAGGGGAAGATCAGATGGGGGTGGGAAGGCACAGCGTGGCTTGGAAAGGGCCAGAGTGTTCACGTAGAGCCAAGGGGGTCATTGAGTATCTCCCTTGAGTTGCAGGATAGGAGACCAAATGGCATAAAACGGGTTGATGTTATCCTGGAGCCAATAAACAATTCACCCGTAAGACACAACTTTATACATTTCAGCTAGCCATTCATTGTGTGTGAGCAAGTGTGATGAATGCAAGTGGTGTAGGACACAGAGTTAAGCCATGGCCAATACCATTGTCAGGTGTCCTCATTCATGATAATTGATGTCAGGCAAATCACATGTGCCATGTAACATGATCAACGTTCTTGGTAGGAGGAGGGATAATTCTAGTACAAGGCCAAGTGTGTTTTCTATTTGGGGCGAAAAGCAAGAGATAGCAGGCAGTCACACAGGAAATGTTTCAAAGTGCAGTCTGAGTGGGCACATCTCCAGCATTGTAAGTGGTGGAGGAGAACCAAAGCCGCAAGTTGCTGGGGGGCCCAGGACCAACTCTGTATTGTTTTAAAGAAGCAGAATTTCATTCTGGCCTCAAGTGCCCCTCTACATCTTATATCAGCTCTTTCTGTTCCTTGTCTGTGTTCCTTACCTGGAGGGTATCCTGCCAGGAAGTGTGGGGGGAGGGACAGTAAGGGGTGAGAGTGTAGATAGATTTATTGGATTTTGACTACTCAGTATTTTATGGGGAGTTTTATATAGCGCAAACTCAACCCAAAGGTATCAGAACACTTTACATGAGCTGCAGTTGCGTTACAGATGGACACATTCATTTTGTTAGGCACAGGGAGATTAAGTGATTTGCCCAGAATCACAGGACATTGAGTCTAAACCGAGACTCGAACCCAGTTTCCCAGCTTTGAGGTCGACCGCTCTAGCCTTTAGACCACATCCTCTTCACTATAACTTTCCATTTTTAAGCCTTTGTATCATTTACTCTGAATCACTGATTTAAGATTTTTGAAATAAAACTCTAACTTTTTCCTGATTAGAATTCAATTATTGAGTGATGGAGGAGCATAATTTTGGCTCCATCCCTCTACGTTTTGTTAGGCCAGACACATATATATTTACATTTGGCCTTATGTACTCGTGTGAAGCAATAATACTAAAGAGATATGGTACAAAGAAGGTGTAGAAGTCCATCTATTCCGTGTTCTAACATATATGTGTGTGCCTATTAATGTGTTTCTTTTTAGAAACATCTGGATTGCTGCTATTAATCTTCTATAGCTTTAGATTGTAAGATGATGTGCTAAATTGTATTTAATGCAGTACATTTGCCAGGGATTAGTGTGAATGAATCATATGTGTGTTTAATGCTTCCATATAAATTGTGACCAGTTTTCGTTGTCGCTCAATAAAATTGTATTGGTATACTGTGCTACATATGAGTACAGCAGGATATAGCTTGATTCGTTATAAAAGATTTCATTAATTGGATTGTATATGGGTTGTAGAACTAATATGCATTTGAGGAGAAATGTTAAGTTAGCACGATTTTGGGCCTTAAGCTTTCAGTCGATACATTTAACATTAACGTGAACGTTGTTTTTCTGCATGTTTTTCTCCTCTGCTTGTGCAGACCAAAGGCAATCTTTAGTTAGTGAAAAGCTCATTGTATTTCAGAGATAGTGAGGCAAGGAAGAGCTGGCGTATGATTTTAATGAAGGACAAGCGGAATGTTACCAATTGGTACTATCAGACGAAGGGAAGAACCAAGGATGCTTCGGAAGCGGAGACTGCAATATGGGAGTAGTGTTCAAGGTGCCAAGTTCTTCTCTGCGAACTGGAAAACATTTTATGATGTGTTTGAGGTCATGTTTTCTCGAATGTTCTTTGTGCATTCAAATTAGTGAACCCACCTTGGGTTTAGTCAGATTCCCTTTAGACTTGGAGAGGTGCAGACCTCTCTTGACACCTCTAATTGTGTAGCTTCATGTGAGTCTTTATTTATAGAACTTCTACAGAGGTTCTGATGCTGAAGCCTTTCTGGCTACCTTGTTCAATAGGATTTCCCCTATCCTTAGGTTAGTGTAGGGTTTAGTGGATACTACAAATCTTTTCCAGGCATGTGGAGAAGGATCGAAATCTTTCGAAGAGTCATCAAATTCTTTTCCTTATTTTATGTATCGCTATTACTGAGATCCTTATATGTTCTTTGCTGTTGAGGACCCATATTGTAAGACACTTTGGTCTCCCTGTACTTATTTTATACTTTTACGCTGTTTTTGAGATTGATATTCATCAGTCTTGCTTTGAGCTTGTAATAAACCTTTTTGATTTCAAGTTAAGGATTCAGACTTTTATTGTGTGGTCCTAATGATCACACTGTACTTTGAGATTTGAATTGTTGTTAACACCTCTTCCTCTCAGGCTACTACAAAGGTCTATTGAATTGGAAGAAGAGGCAGAGAGCATTTTCAGAGATCTTTATTATTTGTTATGTTACTCTGCTAAACTAATGTTGGGTGGGGGTGTTCTCTTGCACAAAGATCAACCCAGGGTGGAACCTCTGAGGACAAATGGTGATATTTGGAACATTTGTGGGCGGCATGATAATTGGGGTGCAGTCCTAAATATTGGGGTACTGGGTTCCACTCCCACGTAATTAAAGTCTGTGGTGGAAGCGACTGTTCGCTGAGGTACACAATTTAATGAGTGCATACATTTTCATTCATTTAATAGTGCTTTTTTATTTACTAATTGGTAGGAATGGGGCAGAATTCTACAGCAGACAACTGTATTGGTGATTCGCAGTTGTGCTTATTCCCCAACAAGTCTGTCCTCTGTACTTGGAAGATTATCTCTCCTTACTTGGAGAGATGACTTTGGTCCATAATGAGATACTTCTTCTATATCCTTGAGTGGTGTACACACTTCAGTGAGAGGGGCTATTCAGAACATTCACTCTGCACTCTTTAGTAACAGAGCTTTCATCAAACATATATGCAGTAGTTTTATTTTGCCATTCTACCTTTGTTTATTTCCCTGATATGTTTTGGTTTAACAGATGCATAGATGCATTAGGCCTACAGTGCTAACATTCCCCATCACATTCAATGGCATCTGAATAAGTACTAATGGCATTATTATCAAGAACTTTGTCACTGATTCAGTGTATTGTACTGGAGTACAATTTCTGAAATGTATGTTTGCTGTATTACTTTCCTCATTGAATCAGAAAACATTGCTGTGTTCTGAATTTTAGTCTTGCAGACTTTTTTTCCAAACTTCCCTGTTATTAGTAATAGGTTGAAGTTGTGAGAAATCTCTCTATGCATGATCTGTTTCAATTTTAAGTAGTTCATTCAAAAAGAGAAAAATAACTAAAAGGAATGCCTTAACTGTAATCACGATGTGGATTATGCTAGGAGAGATATTTCTTCCTGTTATTTTGCCCACACCAGAATTACCCTAACTGGGATACTCCATGATTCTGAGGGCAGGAATAAAATGGGAATTATGAACAGTAGGGGAATAACATGCAGAAATTAGTTTCACTGTGTCAAGTTTTTCCCAGTACCCCACCTGGAGATTTGTCCTGTGAGCAGAAGGTAGCCTGATTGAAACAGGTGAAATATCTGAGTGAAACACCAGGACCCACAGTGGGCTGAAAATGTTCTACTCCTTATCAGCCCCATCAGAATTATCAGGATACTCATAAAGAAGGTCTAAATCTCTTCTTAAGTTTGCACCATCAGCCGAAAGTGAGAAGAGCAAGTTAGATGCAAAAAGGATTACAATCAATCTCTTCTTCACAAACATTGTGATACAGAATGATTTATTCATGCATCCATCAGAATCAACTCCCCTGCTTGGTGATCAGTGGTAGAATTAATGCTTCACACAAGAAAGACTGTGAAGGAGACCTCCATTTTTTTCCACGTTCCTCCAGCATTTTCTCATTGATAAGCAAACAAATAAGTGTTCTCCCACACAGTAGACTCAAACTGAGGAATAAGTGAGCTAATACATGATGCCGGATTTCACTTGTGAAGTAGGTCTGTATAATAAACCATCTGGTCCTGGGGTAGTAGCACATGCCTCCTCACTTACAGAAACATTTGAGTACAAATTGTGAACTTTGCACAAATCTGCAGATGGAATTCTGCATTCTTAATTGAGATTTACAAGTGATTTCCATTATTTTGTATATGTTTTTGGGAAAATGTAGATGGAAAGAAGTATAGCTTTTGCATCCTAATTTCACTTCTGCACACATCTTCATTGACC
Organism: Calotriton arnoldi; assembly: GCA_963921515.1. Classification (NCBI taxonomy): domain Eukaryota; kingdom Metazoa; phylum Chordata; class Amphibia; order Caudata; family Salamandridae; genus Calotriton; species Calotriton arnoldi. The sequence goes on along the minus strand of CAWUFW010002155.1, from coordinate 2,026,955 downwards.
AATACTAATGCTTCTCATAATACCATTACATATATTAAGGAATTTAGTCAGAACTTGCTTATCTCTACAACAACAGTTTGTTCTAATTGTGGACATGCAGAAATGTGTGGTAGTGTTCTTTATATTAGTGGAGGCATTCAGACAATGCTGGCCTTTTCCCTATTTTCCCTATTGTTTCTACTGCTTACTGTGCTTATATACCCCCACCTAAACAAGCAAGAAAGGACTCTGCTTGATTTAAAATCTAGATTCTCCAGAACAGGGCCTGGGACATAGACTATCTAGACCCTCTGGCACTAAGAATTTGTCAATGTGCCAGCACAAGACAGAAAGCCAGGTGGAGCGCAACCACCCCACAATCTACTGAACACTACTTGAGTGGTATATGTTTCAGGTAACAGTCAATCTTGTTGGCCTATCACAGGGATGATTAGTGAAACCCAAAACCTCTTTCATGATAGAAAGGCACACTCAAGAACAGTAGGAAACAATATATTTTAAAGAAATATTTTAAAATGAAAATCCCAATCTAGTACACACAATATGAGTTGTAACTATAACAAAAACAGAATAGTAGCTGCAGCATTTACGAGGAATGTGAATTGAAGGAAATACTTTAACATATTGGCTGTGTAGCTTAATACCAAACCTTCAAAAGTATGGCTCACTAAGCTAAGCTCGGCACCAAAAGAAAAGCCTCATTTGATTTTCAAAGATGGTTCACACTCTCCTATCTACTTTGAATAATAAAGTTATTGTCCATTATAATGGCATAATATGCTACTCTAATCCACCCTCAGAAAAAGAGTGATAAGCCCCCAGGAATCCTTGGCTGAACGTGCCTTTCATTAGCCTTCAGCAAAAGTAGCTAAAGCGATTCTACATGGCCTGATTCAACTCTGTCTTCTGGCAAGAAGGTTATCCCTAGTCCTTCACACTCTCTTCTGTACTCGTATATTATTATCAAACCATTGTTGAATCTTCTGGAATAAACAATTAGCAGAAAGTGGCCTGAACCCTTTTACTTGTTTGTATTTTGTGAAAGTGTGCTCTTTGAATTATAATATTAAATAAGATTTGCAATTAACAGTTTTCATGAGAGCATGTTCATGGCTAAACAATTATTTTAGAACAGAGAAGTCAATTCATATTAAATACAGTGAATATATTTGAGCAGATTTAATTATCATGTTGCTAGAAAAAGTTAAATTAAACAATCATGCATGCTATATTTATAAAACAAATTGCTATTAAAAGCTAGGCCACCCAATTTGAGTGTGCTTGTCTTTTTCCTTATTGCTTCTAATGCCAATTGAGGACACACACCATGTTTCCTAGACAGACAAGGTGCCCAAGCCAGCATGGTCCTCCTTAGTCTTTGATCAACTGTGGTTCAAGGCCTTTCTACAAAAACAGAGTACCTCAACATTGGCCAGTTTGTCTTTTCATACACTCATATGAATTTCTACTTACTTCTCCAATGTGCACATATTTACCTGATAGTGGGCAAATCTCCACCTGCCTCAAATCACCCTGCTGACTGCTAGTATAGCAAAGAATCAAATTTTAGATCCAATATGTTACCTTCAAAGCATGGTAGGGCAAATAACCGGTCTTCCTCCAGTAACTGGGTCTCTTTAAATTGATTCAGGTCCTCTTACATCCAACAACTCCATATTAGTACTCAGAGCAAAGATATAATAAACATGGGGACAAATCCATGATGGTACAGACAGAATCCCTTGGAACACAAGGCCCCTCAATTAAGAGTTTTAGCCTCTCTTATTGAATTCAAAATGAACCAGAGAATGGAACTAGAGCTGACCAACAGAACTAAAATCATTTGGACAATACCCTCCTTCCCGGATCCCCTAAGATTGTACAAGTCATTGGGTCAAAGCCACCAAGATTAAGGAAAAACGCTTCTAATGACCAAGCGCACATTCAATGCTATTACAAGACAGTTTGCTCTCCCTAAATAAAATTTCCATATGTAATAATACATACTCAATGTTATCCAAATTCAAGGGCCAAGATCTCTCTAATCACCAAAGGTTCATTTGGAAACAGTTCCCTGAAGCTCACTTACAATGTGCTCTTAGAATCATGTATTCATCATTAGGCCATTCTGCCATTAGACATATAACATATGTCCACTTAATTCAGATCAACATTTGAACCTTTCATACTGGGTAAGCATGAATGGTGCTGCATCAGCATTATTTTCATTATTCGTATGATGATATGGTGACACCAAATCAATCATTAGTAAGGGGGAATGGCACTGCAAAAGAGGTGATAAAGATATTGTCTTTCAATAGTCCTCCCCTTGCCCTAGTATAATCACTTTCACAAACTTCTGGGTGGAAATTACTTCTTTTTTTCTCTCCATTATTTGCCCAAAATGCCTATTTACTCCTAAATGTCAGTGAACACAGGGACATGAGACTCTAATGCAGAGAGACACTGGAACACAAAATTCCATATGCAAGGAGATAGGGGCATGATACCAGTGCACAATAAAGTTAGGGGCAGAGGAGGACTACTCTGTATCAAGTACAAGGAAAGATGGAGGAAATTGGCTGAGGCAACTTTGCTTTATCAGAGCTTGCCTCAATTGCTAATTACCCTAGACAGAAATTAGAAAAGTCTCAAAATTGCATTATAAATACTTATTTGGAAAGAATACAGTGGTAGACAATGCTTACAATAGTTGAAGTAGCAACCAACTTAAGCAAAATTTATAAAACTGAAACAGCTCATGCAGATTAGGGTGAAAGCTTACATGGCTCACTAATCTAAGAAACACCACCATAGGAAAAACCTTCTCCCTCCAAATAACATCAAACACTCTTATATCCACCACAGGAAGTCAGATGTCCAATCTCCCTAAAGACCTCTGAGGGTAAACTCACGAATCATGTTTCCTTGCTGTGATAACCTAGAGCACTGGGAGGCCAAGGTTGTTGCAAACATTGCCCTATACAAAACCTATAGTGACAAAGCAAGTCTGGATCAATGCAAACTGTCTCTCTCAGTGCTCCTATGTACCTATCCGGTTTTCTTCTTTCCCAATCTTGCACCGACACATGGCATTTGCTGTCAACTTAAGGTACAAAACAACAGCACCAGATGCTTTGGGAATAGGAAACTGGTCACAGGCATAGGAGGCATGGAAAGAGAAAGGCTGCACAGAAACATGAAACAAATAGTCTTTTCTCATTTGTGTAAACCTGTGTTTGCATGAATTAGCACATGAAAGCCAGACCTTATGGCTTTGCCATGGCTTTTTGCAAATGTGTTTAAGGTCCTTTAAATTATACCATTTCCATCTCTAGTTTAGCATGTAGGAGATGCTTTAAGGGAAGGAATGAAAGTGTAGTCTGACCAATCCAATTTGATAGTGTCATCAGGTAGTTTGACAGAGGAAGACTGAACCTAAGTGGTTGTACTTGACAACATTTTGGTTTGTGCTTGCAAGAGTAGGTTTGTTATAAATTATTGCCCCAACTACCTTCATTTATGCTGACATTATGCTATTTGGCTTCATTTCCAGAGGGGTTTGTGGGTCCCCATTTGTTAATCTCCATTCAACCTCCATTGTCATAATGTTGGCAGTTTCATCCCCTCTTCTTTGTAATATGTAATCATTGATGGTCCTGTATTTCTCCAACAGGTGTTGTAGCATGTAGAAAGTAGGGCTCCAACAGGCTGGCTCCTGCATGAGGCCTTTTACAGTGACTCTATTAGCACCTTGAATAATCCTACCATTGTGGCCTGACTGCTGCAGTGAAATACCTGCAGCACAACCTAATAAAATAATCTCTATTTTCAGGTAAAAATTTCCCTTTTCAACATTAGTAAGTCGCCCCTGTGTAGGTCTTGTAACCCACAAGGTAGAGTGCATATTATTTTAAGCAATTGATTCTCCTATGGCAGTCAGGGGCAGACAAAAACAAAATAAACTAATAAATAGTTGGTGAACTTCTAGTGTTCATGGGTCCACTATTGGTGGCATGAAAATCAAGTAAAATAATTAAAAATGTTATCTGAAATCACCCTAGGGCACTTGGGAGGCAGCCAAAAATCAAATAAATTAATGAAAAACAACAACTATGTGCCACTGTAATCATCCACCAGGACAGATATGTCAGAAAAAATATCTTAGGAAAAAACAAAAATTATAAAAAAGTGACATTGGCCGCCAATCGCAATGCTCATAGAAAATGGAATAAAATGACGGATAAAAAGAAACACCCACTGGCTCAACAAAATGGTGGTCACTCGCCACATGGGATGGGCTAGCAAGGACGAAGGCATCTAAAACAAAGTCAAAATGGCTATATATGACACACAGACGCTGGCTCCACAAAATGGTCATAGCCTCATGGCCAGCAAGGAAGCAAGCATGGAGAACAAAGACAAAATGGCTACTTATCTCACTCACACACAAATACATACACTGGGTCCACAAAATGGCTGTCACTCCATGGAGGAATGTAAAACACAGAGAACATGACTGGCCCTACCCTAGTTGGAGCCTCTTTCTCTCCTTCCATCAATAAAATCTAGCAGGATTGCCAGGAAAGCTGTGCATAAATATACACCCAAAATGTGACTAGGTCTATCCGTGGGCGTACACCACCAGTAAAGCAACAACAATAAATTTAACAAGTACAGCAAAAAGAAAGCAGTGAGAAAAGTTTAAAAATAAACTCTAAAAATGCCCCAAACATAAGTCACACAACGTAAAAATTACACCTCTCAAATAGTTTTAAAAGATAAAGAAAAACAATTAATCAGACATCTCACATATGCACAAACACAAAAATGGTGTTTAAGCACATGGGGAAAAGCAAGGAAAATATCTGGATACATGGGCCTGCACTCCTGGAGTTACACTAACCCGTAACAGGCATATGCAGACACAAAAAAGTTAATTTAGAATTTAGGACATCCACAAGCCCCTAGAGTAATAAAAAAGTATCTCTAGCACAGAAGCAGTGAGAATGAGAAAAAATGACAATAAAAACTTCATCCAAGGCCTACAGCAGATTAGGGCCCTAAAAGTAAACACGCTACAGATGAAGACATATGTGGACATGAGCCACAAAAACACAACGAAAATGAGCAAATGTTATTAAGCAAGGCCACCACCATCCACAAATATACATTAGCCCTTAGGTCTCACAAGAGCCTGACAGCATACTCCCAAATCTAATCTCCAGGTCATCAGCAGCAAAGGGAAGAAAATAACAAAAAGTGTGTTGTCTGCCAACAAACATTTTCCATTGAACTGCACTTTGCATACTTGTGTTTTTTCCTGAAAAAAAGTACAGATTCCAACTTCCAAGGGTGGATGATACAGCAGAGAATGCAGACAAAGGAGGAGTGATGCGTTCCTTCCAAAATCTAAATCCAAAATTACCAAGGGCTGAACAAAGCACAGGGAGGAGTTTTCAGGACAGGATGAGGAAGTTGATACTGGTTTTACAGTAGCCTTCTTTCTATGGCACTTCTGCTATGGAACCCAAAAGAAAAAATATTTAAAAAAAAATGTATTTCTCACTCACCATTAACCCGAATGGTCAGCTCAGGTAAAAAAGTAAATGCAAAATGACTTTGAGATATTTTATCAATGCCTGTTTTAAAGAAATGCTGCTTGTGTTCAAGCTGCTTCTGTAATTTCTGTGCTCCCACAAAGAGTTTTCCCCAGAATGGGTATCTCGCTTATGCGAGATGGGGTATTGGCATAATCTTGGGCATTACGCATAATGTTTGGAAGATTACACCAATTTTATTTACACTGATTTAATGAAAATTACCCAACTGGCTGAAAAACATTTATTCCTGTGGCTAATTGCAATACTTGAAAGAAAATAACAAAAATCAATTTTAGGTTCAAAAACACATTTAGGTGCAACATCACTTTTATGCGCAAAATCACATGTAGTAGCAAAATCACATTTCAAACAAAGTCACCCATAGATGCAGCATTAGCAGGAGGGTGGAAACAGAATAAGGCGAACAAACAGGCCCCCATTGCAGCATAGCGATGCTTCGCTTCATCATCCTTACACTATAATGGGAGGCACTGCTATGGCAAATGGACTGACACGCCTAATCTCCAAAAGAGTGAGACTGAAACACTCCTCTGGCTTGATCTGAAATGTTAATTACACTTTCTTCAAGCAATGGCTGACGGAGGAGTGACCCAAGCAAAGAATTTGCTGAATGCAGCTGACCGACAACCCCTTTCAATGTATGTTTCAGGTAATGATAACATGAATTCCAATGGAAGATACAGGTGCCTTTAACCAGACCTAAATGTGTTCCTTAACACAGGGTAAGAAAAAGCCTTAAAGTAAGAATCGGATGCTAAAAATGTGCCATAGGCCTACGGGTCATCTTCTCATTTGACTAATGAGTACCTCAGTAAAAGTACTTGAAGGGCATTAAACACTATTAGAACATTGGAATGTTGGGAGCTCCATTGAAGACAATGGAGTGCTCCATGCTTCTACGGGCTGGTAAAGGCCCGCAGAGCAACATTCCAATGTTTTACAAAGGCCTCTCGGAGCTCGAGGGGATTTAAATCCCCTCGAGCTTCGAGAAGCCTTTGTTTTATTTGTTAAAACATTCTGCCTTCTAGTAGCAGAATGTTCTAATAGCCTTATAGCCCTTCGTAGCAGGGCTATACCAGCTATTAAAGTCCCGGTCCCTTGTTAAAGTCCCTCGCCTTCGGCTCGGGCCTTTAACGCGGGAGAGGGCCTTTAATAGCCGGTATAGCCCACTATGGCGGGCTATTAGGCTATATTAAAGGAATGGATTAATTAAATGTGTAAGTGATGATGTATGAAAGAGTACAGGCCTACAGTAAAATGGGAAGGCTGGGCAGCAGGTGAAGTTGCTGCTTTGATATTTTCTGTCTTGCCCTCCATGTATATCAAAGCAGCCAGTGCATGTCTGCTACTCTGTTGTGTGTTCACTCCCATGAGCTACAGGGACGCGGTGTCAGAGGCTGCTGAGCTAGGCAAGTGCCTGCCTTCATATCCAATCTGCACTTTTCATATGTATGGGCTATGATGGGCTCGTACCTTTCCATGCCTTTATTTATCTTTTCACCCCTAAATTAGGGGGAGGATCCAACTCTGTACTTCAACAGTGATACATTAAATGTCCAATATACATTCTGTTATGCAGACAGGGAACAGAAATGTCTCCTGCATTTGGCTTTTGCCTTATGTCAAGCCTGCTTAAATTCAGCACTGCTGTAGATAAAAAAGAAGCGTGCACATGCCTCACTGAGGAATGCTCTGCAAGCTATAGCTGAAGTCTTTGAGCAAATTCGGGAGCTCAGGCTCTAGGCTTGGGCCTAATGCCTGTGCATAAGGCAAATGACACACATGAAGCGTATTTTCCATATGCGCAACATTTGTGCACGTGCAAAATATTTTTTTTTATAATAGCATAGATCACAAAAACACACTTTTGTGAATTGGTCACACAGACTCGTGCCTGTTCGCTTCTGTAATCTTTACTGCAAACAGATATATAAAGTTGAAATTTATCATTTAATGAAATATTTGATTTTCGGTATTATAGATAGTGAAGGACAAAATAATGTATTGTGCCTACTTTTAACCTGTATTTTCACTACTTTTTAGTCTGTTAATAAAAATAGACCTGATGCAGGTTCGCTGATTGATAAATGGATCTTAAGAAGAAAGCAACGTGCAAAACCGAGATTTCGGTGCTATTTTAACAAGCCTTTCTCTGTTATAAATTAAATAAGTTGACTTTGTTGTAGGTTGAGTAAATTGCCTCTTTTGTCTAAGGTGTCAAGAAACTTGGAATGGCAGCATTTAGATAAGAATCTGCACCCCAAATGGCTAAATTGCTTTTTTCTACTTGGCATGGCCACATTGTTCTTGCTCTATTGCCAGACGTTAACACCCAAAGCTTAGGAACAGCTTAAAGCGTTATCTGGATCATTCAGTCAATCATTACAACTGGCTCCTCTCTTAAGTTGCAGTGTTAGCTACAGACGTTCAAGGAGTTTGTTTTCCACCTGCTTAAAAGTTGCCCTGTGAAATAAAGTTGACTGCAGGTTCGTAGTCTGCAAGCATTTATGCTTGGAGCACAGTCTTCACAAAGCTGGTGTAAAGAAAACTGACTGAAACTCTATATATAGTGAATTTTCCATCTTTTATATCGGTCGTAGTACTATATCAAAACTTCTAGCATTAGCAATCAAAACATTGTACACTAATATCATAGTTTCCAATCACAAAATATTTATCATTTAAAAAAAAAAAAAATACAATGGTGTAGCAAAGCCACCACAGGACCTTAGGCAAGCAGGGAAATTGCCTCCCCTCCACCATAGATTGCTACTAAAAACAGCCACTAATTGGGTTGAAGTTCTTCCTTACCCCCAGGGGTTCATGGTGCTCTTTTAATATATACACACCTGAAAAATAGCAGAAAAACGATTTTTTTGCACAAATGAATGTCAAATCACTAAAATACCAGGCATAGCAGACACCCTTAGTCACTGAGCAGCTGATAAGGGGTAAGTCGAAGGCAAGTAGCAAACCCACAACACTTAACATAAGATATACGATCTTGTGCATTTTCTCTTTCTGCCGCGACCTTCTTTACACCAAGCCAAGAGTGGCAGATGGTATCTTTGGCTACACTGTAATGAGTGTCTTGCTTATGGGGCGAACGTCCTTACGGTTTGCAGGGCAGTGTGGGATAGGTTATTGTTACGGAGAATTCTCTTCTGTCGCTAATGACTATTTTCCATGTCATCTGCCACTCTTATTATTCAGACAGAAGTCATAGCTAAATAGAGGCTGGTGATAACATTGTGAAGATGCCGGAACATGTTTGAAAATTGTACTATCCTACAGAGGTAAAGTGTGCAGAGTAGGAAACAACTAAAGCATCCTTAGCTCTACCCGGTGAAATGAGAGAGCGAGGAATCGGATGGGGAAATCAGTAAGGCCTCGAGTATGGCACATGTCACTGAGACCTGGCAGTTAGATTTGTATCCATCACCTTCACCACTTCGGGAGATTAAAATGCTCCATGGTAAGCCAAGGCTTCTTTCATGTCTACACAGTTGTGTACATTTATATCAAGAAAAGAGGAAAAGGTCCAGTTTATGAAAAACGGCAGTAAGCACTTGAACCTTGCATTTTTGTTGAGAAGACTAATCCTGTGTCTACAGTGTTGATACAACATTTGAAAAGAGGCTCTATGTGACATCACTGTACTGCTAGCAAGCTAATGATGGCTGAAAAGTCTAACTTTGCATTTGCAAAATATGAAAGCACTTTCTAGATCTGTAAAAGGTTCTTGGCTAACTGTAAATGTGCCTTTGACTGACATTAAATAGCATCACTCTATGCTGAGGCTACAATGCTTTTCAAAAATATTTTTGAGGCTGAAAGCTGTACGGACCACTTCTTCAAACTCTAGGATTTCCTGTAGGACGTTCAGGCTGGTGTAGGAAATTGCATTTGTCTTATTCTGCTCAGATTAACTAACAATTAGCTGCTATTGGGATTTGGTTACCAGGCATTCAGGTGTTTGAATGATCTTGCGTTGGCTTTGCATGACATGGTGCTTTGTGCTTCCCAAATTAACAAGTATTTGGTTTCGAGCTTGAATGTACTTTGATAGATTGAACTGACTTGGAACTATTTTCATTTGGCTGAAATAAATCACCCTTTGCACTTGGTTAGTAAAACAGAGGGAAGCAGATAGAGTGATGCCTAGTTGGGTGGAGCAGTTTTGGGACTTTGCAAGGCCGCCTACCAGTTGTAAAGTCAGAATGTGAGATGCAGGAAGTTAGTAATCGGAGGCAGAAAGATGAACTGAAGAGTGAGACGTGGATGAAAGCATGTCAATAATCCTGTTGACATGAGTCATACAGTGAAGATGCAGAGCAGACAGAGAAGCAAGAAGGTGATGACAAAGTGAGAATGTCTTCAGGCTTTATAGGGATATTTGCTACAGCAGAAAATAAGGTCAAGAAGGAGATAAGAGACAACTCAATGCCGAAGCAGGATCCATTGGATGGGCATATGGACAGTGGAGGCTGGTATTTAACAGCGGTAGGGGGGCCGGGATCACTGACAGAATATCGACAACAAAAATGTCGAGGTACAAAAATATTGGGACAAAAATATCGTTGTCCAGAATATCGAAGTCCTATCTACATCATGGTAAGTACAAAAATATCGCAAAAAAAATATTGTTGTCAAAAATATCGTTGTAAAAAATATTGTTGTAAAAAATATCAATTTTTTAAATGCTTAAAAAATAATGTAAAATAAAGTAAATAATACATATAATTAAAAAAACATAGTTAGAATTATTAGAAAATGTTTAAAATAATAAATAATAAATATAATGTTAAAAATAATTAAACATACATCTATATAAAATATAATATATACATTTACTTAATAATATTTATAAATAATTATTATAATAAATTATAAAATGTTAGAAACATACAAAAATTATACATATATATATACATATACCAGTAAAATAAAAATAAAAATAAAATATATATATAATAATTTAAAATATTAAAATATTATAATCTTTAACAATTACATTTGACACTACATTAACAGCAACAGTAGGGAAAATGTTGGATAGCGAAGGGGATAAAATTACTATTCCCACTCCAGGGAGTGCAACAGTAGGGAAAGTGTTGGATAGCGGAGGGGTAAAAAATACTATTCCCACTCCAGAAAGTGCAACAGTAGGGAAAGTGTTGGAAAGCGGAGTGGATAAAATTACTATTCCCACTCCAGCTAGTGAAAGAGTAGGGAAAGTGTTGGATAGCAGAGGGGAATAATTTACTATTCCCACTCCAGCAAGTACAACAGGAAGGAAAGTGTTGGATAGCGGAAGGGAATAATTTACTATTCCCACTCCAGCAGGTAGAACTGTAGGGAAAGTGTTGGGTAGCGGAGTGGAATAATTTACTATTCCCACTCCAAAGAGTGCAACAGTAGGAAAGTGTTGGATAGCGGAGGGGTAACAATTACTATTCCCACTCCAGCGAGTGCAACAGTAGGGAAAGTTTTGGATAGCGGAGGGGAATAATTTACTATTCCCATTCCAGATAGTGCAACAGTAGGGAAAGTGTTGGATAGCAGAGGGTACAAAATTTACTATTCCCACTCCAGAGAGTGCAACAGTAGGGATAGTGTTGGATAGCGGAGGGGTAAAAAGTACTATTCCCACTCCAGAGAATGCAACAGTAGAGAAAGTGTTGGATAGCAGAGTGGATAAAATTACTATTCCCACTCCAGCAAATGCTACAGTAGGGAAAGTGTTGGATAGCAAAGGGGAATAATTTACTATGCCCACCCCAGAGAGTGCAACAGTAAGGAAAGTGTAGGATATCGGAGGGGAATAATTTACTATTCCCACTCCAAGGAGTGCAACAGTAGAGAAAGTGTTGGATAGCGGAAGGGTAACAATTACTATTCCCACTTCAGCGAGTGCAACAGTAGGGAAAGTTTTGGATATCAAAGGGGAATAATTTACTATTACCACTCTAGCGAGTGCAACAGTAGTAAAAGTGTTGGATAGAGGAGGGGATAAAATTACTATTCCCACTCCAGCAAGTGCAACAGTAGGGAAAGTGTTGGATAGCGTAGGGGTAAAAATTACTATTCCCACTCCAGCAATAGCAACAGTAGGGAAAGTGTTGGATAGCGGAGAGGAATGATTTATTAGTCCCACTCCAGCAAATGCAACAGTAGGGAAAGTGTTGGATTGCATAGGTGAATAATTTACTATTCCCACCCAAGCAAAATAATTAAAATTAATTATCAAACAATTAATTAATTTTTAAAAATTTAACTCCCACCATATTCCCCTATAAATGACACCACCAATATTGTAAAACATAACACTATTAACATAATTAATTCATAATTAATTAATTAATTAAAATTAACAAGCAATTTAAAAGCAATCAATAATAAATTAATTCACACTATTAACCCTATAAAACAACTTAAAATAAATATTATAATAAAAAATGTAATAAAATATATTATAATTAAATTACTTCCCACCCTATTCACCTATAAACCCATAACCCGCTCCTAAAAAGTTTACACAATTAAGATATTTACCAAATCATTATTAATAATTAATAACTAATTAATAACTAATTAATAATTACTTAATTACCACAATTAACAATATAAGATATTAAATACCTAAATATTAATTAATCAAATGTATTTATTAATTAATTATAATTAAATTACTTCCCACCCTATTCCCCTATAAACCGACAACCCGCTACGAAACAAAAACGCAAAAATTTATTAAAATGAATTAATAACTTATAAAAATTATTATTACATTTATTATAATTAAATTACTTCCCACGCTATTCCCCTATAAACCCACAACCCGCTACGGAACTAAAACGCAAAATGTACTTCATTTTTTTTATTAACTTCTAAAAATGTAACACATATATTAAAAAACAAATGCAATACTTACACAAAAAAATAGAACACATACATATAAAATACACACTAAAATACATACCACTAAATAAAACAACGATATTTTTACCAACGATATTTTTGCTAAAGATATTATTTACTTCGGTATTTTAAAAAACGATATTACTTACCTTCAACTCGATATTCTTGACAACGATATTCTGACTGTCGATATTTTTGTAGTCCGAGATTTTGGACTCGATATTACTGCTACTCGATATTTCCAACTCGATATTATGTCTGTTCACCAGGGGGCGGGACACTGGGCCAAGTGCAGGGGGGCAGTGGGGATGTGGGAGGGAATGAACAAAAATAAAATAAACACCTGTCTGCCACCGCCTTCTCTCCCTCTACGCCCGCATCCCGGGTTGGAAGCAGGAAGCACACAGCTCCCAGCCTCCCGATAGCCAATCACAATGCTGCAATGCAGCATTGTGATTGGTCGCATTGTGATTGGTCTGAGTGCCGTCGATCGACGCTCAGCCAGAGAATGGGAGCCTGGGCATGTTCTCCATGCATTCTGTAATGCAGCCTGCATGAAGAACATCCAAAGTGCGCATGAAGGTTTGACCGGCCCGAGACGGTCAGCCAAAGCGTCCTGCGCACTTGGAGTGGGCAAACCACTCCTCCTCTGCCCTGCTCTGAGACCAGAGCAGCCCTATCCCTACCCAGCTGAGCAAGTGGAAAAATAAAATGATAATAACAATGAGTTATTATCATTTTATTTTTTCCTCTTTGACCTGCTCAGTGGGGCGACGCTGACCCGCCATTGCATATGGAAGCAAATGCATGCCATACCTGATGCTACCAATGAGAGAACATGAGAATTTCAGTGTATGGCAAAATCTGTTGAAGGTGACTCATTAAAAAGGCGTCACATTACTACTTAATAGTGAGACCTTAGCACCGGGTTTCACCCACAAGAAGATTCTGTTCTAGGCTATATGCAGCTCAGCTTCCATGGCTAATATTTGGCTTTGATTATTCCTGGCAGCAGACCTTCCATTTGGAGTCAAGGTAAACCTTCCCTTGGATGCCATCACTGAGATACTGCTGCTGGCAAAAGATAATGTTATTAACATTGCCTTTACAGAGCACAAAGGTGGGGGCAACACACAGATCGAAGTAGGTTAAGTCTAGGAAATTGGATTACTGGTTGAAGGGGGGTGAAACCCTACTCAAGCAGCAACTACAAATTATGTCAAGGTGAAGTCACAAGGAAGCCCAAAATGAGCCTGTGCTGAGCCCTCTGGGAGCTTGGCACAACAGTCAGGCTAAACTTGGAGGCAATGTGTAAAGTATTTATGCAACACTTCAAACAGTAATAAAGTGAAAGCACAAAACAAGAAAAATCCCACACTATTCCAGAAACACTGAGTAAAATTATCTGACACCAAAGTGACAAAAATCCAATTAGTCTAACTGGAGATATGCTATTTTAAAGATTTAAGTGAAAAAAGTGCATAGAAGCACAAATCACCAATTGTGGTTATCAAGTCGCACCGGGACAAAGTCACAAGTTCAGGCTGAACACGAATCCGGATAATGGCAGAGTGAGTGCAGGTAGTCCAGGACACCCATGATACTAGTGGCATTTTTCAAAATGACCACAGCAGGCCCAGGGCATGCAGAATCAGTAGGAGTAACATACACCTGCAATGCTATAAGGACATTTGTATACAGTTGGATAAGTCACACATTCCTCACCATCAACAATTTCCCTTTTGAGCTGTTGTGCTGCAGGCCATCACTGGCCACAGGTTATCGTCACCAAGCACCACAATTACATTATTTAATGTCAAGGACATTAATAAATATCTGACTATAGTACTTCTAAAGTGCCTTCCAGGTAACAAATAGTAATACTAGAACAGTGCTGCGGTTCATTAACCATGCCAAAGACATATTTAGAGCAAGTTCATTCCTTGTACTGATCACATCAGCCTCTGGCTACCCATTAATATGTGTTATTGTCAAAAATCCAGCAAAACATTTAATATAAATTAGTCAGTTCATAGGAGTAATCAATCTTCATTTTGACAATTTCTTTTGAGAATGGTATTAACAAAACATTTTTAAATGATAAATAGATTGATGCAGACAAAGGACAACTTTAATGTGCTTTGAAGTGTCTGTAAACTAGAAATCAGTGCATTTTGATGGCAAAATTAGGAATGCCATTTGATTCAGTAAATAAACATTTCTTGCAATAACCTTGTACTTTCATAACTGAATGATTTCTCATAGTTAATGTTTGAATTGTATAACAACAAAAGGTTTTATTGATTATATGTCACAATCCACAACATGACCACCTAGGTCAATGCCGTCAGTGCCTCATGCTTCCATACCCTGTAGATCCAGAGAAAGAATTTCAAATGGCTTTCAATCAGCACCCGGAAACCCATGACACATGCCCTGGTCACAGGCAAGCTGGACTACAGCAAAACCCTCAATGCTGGTATCAACAAAAAACTCATATTCCCCTAGACTCTTTACTGTTACCCTTCGTTTTGTGCTGAAATTAGTTTTTGTTGGCTTATGGACTGTGTGCACTTTACCACTGCTAAGTAGGGAAAATGTGCTTGTGCCCTCTCCTTTAAACATGGCAAATTTGGCTTACACCTGGTAGTCATATTTAATTTACTTATAGGTCCCTCTCTCACCCTTGGCTTAGGTGTCCTACTGCTATCCCAGAGTCCCTCTTTCAACTCAACACTGGTTCACAATTGGAGGAGGACCGCACGTTATACGCCGAGTTACCGAGATACTGCGCAGAGTCGAGCTGAGCTGCGGCTGAGCTGAGGGTGAGCTCCCCCGGACTATAGTCGGCGGCAAGTGGCAGGAGGCGCAGGCCCGCAGGTCAACTGCAGGACACAGACCTTGGGGGAGAAGCGGCGGCAGAGGGTAAGCGCGAGTGACCGCGGAGTGCTTTTCCAGCTTGCCCTGCGGCTCTCTAGCATGATTCTCTGCCTCCCTCCCACCCATCCACCTACCTTGTTCCCTGCTTTCCAACTTGCTGCTCCGGTTGACGCTTCTGTTGGGGGGCCGGGAGCTAAGCACAGCGGTTGGGTTGTGCTGGGGCGGTGCCGGTGCCACGTCCCTGAGCCACGCAGGGGGCCACGCAGTAGTCTGGTTGGAGTGTGCTCCGGCAACCCACGGGAAACTGCTTCACAGTGAGATTCTTTTTGTAGAGAGGGGCAATCGTTAGCCAGCTAGACTGCCAAAACTGCTGCCCTTGAAGCTGACCTCAAGTTCAAAAGACTACAGTCTATAAAACTACAAAAACACCACTCACCAGTAGTTACCAGCACCCATTACCAGCATCCATTAGTAACTATCAGCAACACCGTTAGTATCACGGTAACAGCAAGAAAAAAGCAGGATTAAAGGAAAGAAAAAAAGCACAATAATCAAAAGACAATCAAAGGAAATCAAAGGAAACCAAGGAGAAGAGATTTACTCTAGAAAAAACCAGAGGAAATCAAAAAATTAGAAAACAAACAAACCATAAAATGTCAAAACAAACAAACAAATAACAAACAATAAACAACAAACAAACAAACAATAAATAACAAATAATAAAAGGGCTGAATTTAAACACCAAAAAGGGCGGAAAAAATTGAAAAGAGGATCCTTATTTAAAACACCAAAATATTAAGGACCTACCTATAATCTACAGCAAAAAGAGCCTAAAGAACCTTAAGAATAACAGGAACCATAAGAACCGCATGAACCACAGGAACAACAGGTGCACAAGGGTTTTGACGAAATTAGATCAGGCAGGGAAAGACGAACTGTCACATCTATACTGAATGAAAGGGGAAAAAAAGAGCAAAGGTTTAACTGACATAGCCAGCAAGGAGAACTTAATGATGGGAGAAAATCCCAACCAGATCCTGGTAGATGTTGCAGGCCACGAACTGAACACAAAAACTACAACAACCAGCTATCAGCCAAAGATTTACACAAAATTAGCATTTCTGAGAGATGCAGGGGCAGCCCTCTTTACAAGCAACGAGAGTCTAAACGGCCTTCCCTCTCCCTTGTGCCCGGTGAAAACAGACCATCAAGGTCCAAAGGCAGACACGCCTGATCAAGGCAGCGAAGGTACAGAAGGCAATAGGGAAAACAAGCCCATAATCACAAGCACCCCACATTGGGAAGGACAGAAAGGGGGGTTAGTGCCCAGCCCAAAAACCAGTGCCCTAACAAAGAGAGACCACATTGGATCTTGCCAAGCACCAAAAATGGAAAAAGCTTCTGGGGAGAATCGGACAACAACAGCAGGAGCACTTTCCACTAGGATTGAGCCTGGCATAGGCATACCACTTGAACCAATTATCGAAATCTCTTCTGGGAAAACAAATTTCATTTATGAGATCAATTCTCAAACTACTGGAAAAGCGCCCACAACTGCCTCTAGCCAAACTCCTTCACCCCCAACCCACTACGAGGCACTCGTAGAGAGCCCAGAAAGCTCGGCATATGGTCCTACGCCAACACACAATGAAGTAATGTACATTGAGGAAGAGAAGCGTACTGATCCTCTAGCGCCACAGTTGCAAAAACCTCTGGGACAGAAGGACTTAAACTATACCAGCCCAGAGTCAGGTATGGAAGAACGGCACTCCGAGATCAGCCCCAGCAGGGCAAAGAGCCTAAGGAGAAACGACAATAGAACACCAAAACGGGATAACTCAACCACAACCAACTGTTCCAGCATTGATTTCCCCCTCTTGCCTAACACACATCCTACCACTTCTTTTAGTAGTTCAGACCAAAAAACTAGGGACAGGGAATTGGGAACCACAGAGGACCTACAAAGCGCAATATCCGGCAATTTAGCCCAAATAACTTACAACCAAGATCAGCAAGAGCTTTTCCATTCTTCTGCCGCCTGGCAGGCAAAGGCCATCCCTGCCCAGCAAACTGACACTAAAGGATTTAATCAACTAGACTCAGACAAGCTCTGGGAATCTTTACTGGACACCATGCAGCTCTCCATCAAGTCAATGCAGAATCATTTTGCCAAGATGGATGTTCAATTATCGATCCTTAATTCAGTGGCCATCCATATCTCAAATATTGACAGCAGACTAGCAGACATGAATAACTTGATAAAAAGGGCCCAGGCAGACACGCAACTACTCCCAACGCACTGCACCTGCTTTGCTATTGTCGATAAACTCTCCACCCTCCCAGAGGTAATGGGTGACATCCTGGCAGACATCAGGAAAACATCAAAAAGCCCTAGCACATTACCTCAGGAGGTCCAAACAAAAGGCCCCTTAATGGGATCAACCTGCCGTCAGGAGGACACGGCCAACATAGAAGGGGGAAAGGGTCCTCCAAAGGATTCTTACAACGAAACACGATCAGCCAAGGACCAAATCGTCAGACCGTTCAGCGCTGCCACAGAAACTGCCGATCAAAAAAGCGAGGATCCTGGCTGCCACAACACACTAGAGAACAGAAGGGGCCCAGAACATAGCCATGACCACCACCTGGAGGAACCATCACAAATAAAGCTTGAACCAGAAGCTTCAGAAAAGCCCCATGAAGGGGGAAAGAAGAACCAACACATAGCCGTAAGCAGAGGAGAAAGGGAAGAAAGAAGAAAAAGAACATATTGGATTACTTCCATACAGGCAGCGCAAGACCTGGGGCAAAAGGACAAGCTGCCAGCAAAACAACGGAACTACTGTTCCAAGAAGGAGACAACAAACTGAGCCACTTGACCACTTCAATACTAGGGGATTCAGAAAACAAAGTGGATATGATAGCGGATGAATCAACAGGGCCAGCTATAAAAACATCAGATGGAAGCACAAAGAACGCAAGCACCAGAGCTTCAGCATTTTCCACCAAAAAAAGATCGAAAGAGGTAACCATTCCCAGGAAAACGGAAAGAGACACAAACCAAGTCCTTTGATCACTCCAATATTAGGGGATTTAGACACTAAACCGGTTAAGACAGCGGATGAATTAACAGAGCCATCTATAAATACATCAGTTGAAGCCAGAAAGCACGAATGCAAGAGAGCTCCAGAAAACTCTATCAAGAAAAAACCTGGAGAGGCAGCCACCTCAAGGAAACCAACTACTACCACCAGGGAAGAATGCAGCCTCTGAGTGGATCTTTCCAACCCTCAACCCGAAGAGGAATTAGCTATCCAGGCAAAACTGCCAACCGCCAGCCAACTACAACTCAAAAACAACTCAATTTTGTTTATCCCTGAATATAAATCCAGAGGTTGTGGGGATATCCTCAACAGAGGGAACATTTTACATTTAATTCAAGCAATTAGAAACTTGGGGGATATAAGTACGCACGATCTGGAAAGAATAGCATTTAAAAACATCAAAGAAATTTCTGATAGAGAAATAACAAAGACAACCTGGTCCTCAGAAGACATAGGGGCCGATTCCGATCTCGGCCGGTAGGGCTCCGAATCGGATTCGGCTTTACCGGATCCGATTCGGAGCCCTGTTTCCCGACCGAACCGTACGCGGGTCCGGCCGAGCGAGTACGATGCGAAATCGCCGACCGACTCGTCCGGGCGTCCCGACTGCTCCGACCGACTCGCTCCCGGCTCGAACCGTTCCGACCGACTCGCTCGGACTCCGACTCGCACCGCGCAATGGAGACGTTTCCCGGCCGGGTAAGTACGATGCGCGCCGCGAGCAGTCCGACCGAGCCGCGCCGTCCGGCTCGTAAGAGCTGTCGGAGCCGTACTTTGGGGGTCCGTGTCGGACCCCCCTGTACGCGTAGCCGCGCGAGTCGCACACAGGGGGACCCATGGGTCCCCCTACCTGTGCGTGTACGGCGCGAATCGCTCCGCCGCGTACCCGCTGTAGGGGCGCCCTTGTCCGACTCGCACCCATTGAGTCAATGGGAGCCCGCGTACGCGTTGTACGACCGGCTCCCATTGACTTCAATGGGAGTCCGACCGACTCGAGTCCGATAACATACGGACGCATCGTACTCGTTCGGTCGGACTGCACGGGTCCGATTCGGTCGGAAATCTCTCCGGGTCCGGCTCGGTCGGAGAAATTTCCGGCCCGAATCGGAATCGACCCCTAAGTGAGGAGGATTCTGGATGAAGAACCCCAACTAAAAGCATGGGGAATAAAAATATTACTCTATCAAAGGCCTGGCTACCCGGATCCACTGATTTCAAACAAAAGAGAGAAAGCAAATGCAGCTAACTCCTTAGCGGGCTTGCAGCCCCAATCAGTGCTTAAAGGCGCGCGCAGTACGGATGCACGATCATCAGAAAGGAATTATCAACACCGAGCAACCAGGTCGGACGACTGGTCCTGGCTAGCGAGGACGATAAACCAACAAGAGGAGAGTACTTGACTTATGATAAAACAAACACCTCCAAGCGATCGCCACCTACGAATTTGCTCCTGGAATATAAATGGTCTGGGCAATAAAACATCGGATAAAGACCTTCTGGACTACTTTCAAGGCTTCGATCTCATCCTGTTACAAGAAACATGGCTAGAAGTACACTACCATTTAGTTGGTTTCAAAACCCATCATACTCTAGCAGTGAAAGGCTCCAAATTTGGACATCTAAAGGGTGGTCTAACAATTTATTCATCAATAAAAACAATAACAGCGACTGAAGATGTTAACACCTTCACATCTTCCACCAATGCAATTAAAGCACTCAGAGTGAGTATACGGGATGGAAACACTATACAACAAATACTACTCCTAAACACCTATATACATCCTCGCTACAAAATTAAAGGAGTCAAAATGGTGGAGGCAGAAATTATTAGGCTCCTCTCGGAAGAACCAACCTCAAATCTACTGCTGACAGGTGACTTAATATGCATCTAATGGGGCCACAGACGAGGGACGAGTTACTCGAAGAACAACACACCGCCTGGAATATCCCTCATCAGGAGCTGAGTACCAAGAAGCTACAATCAGTACTCGCTAGGAACTTCGTCAAGGATCTGGAACACCTAAGCTTTGTGGCACTAAATGGGCGCTTCCCGGGAGATCAGCACCCGGCGGCAACATTTCATAGCGCAACCTCGAGCATGCTAATAGACTACACCTTTGTATCCTTACCTTTCTTCAGCATGATTACAGGCTTCCAGGTAGGGACCCAAGATGAAAGTGACCATCTGCCACAGGGAATCTCCACAAGAATAATTGGATCACCACTAGATCAGCCTGCGGAGGACCCCGAGTCTATATCCACGGACAATTTCAGGAGGATCAAATTTAAAACCAATCAACCAGATGAACTACTGGCCTCAGCGAAGTCATTATGGGAACAAAGGGACAAGACTGATATAAATGAGATAACGCACTGGGAATACTTTATTAAAACACTAGGAGCAAAGCACATGGCAAGCGTTCCTCCAGCTTCAACCACAAACAGGTCTTTAGACAAACACTTTCTTATCACTAAAACTTCAACTCTCCGCAATCTCAAGAAATCAATAAACAAAACATTACGCAGGCTTCAGCGTACAGGACAGGATCCGAGTTTACAAAGGGACCTAGCCCAACTCAAAGCGGAAAAGAAAAAAATAATCTGGCAGGCAAAAAGGGATTCGGATGAAAAGCTGTGGGCTAGACTGTTAAACGACTCAAAATCAAACAACTGCGGAAGATTCTGGCGCACAATAAACAGCCTAGCCAACCCGAATGCTCAAAAAATCAACTCACACCTGACAGAGGAAGCTTGGGCCTCGCATCTGCTTCAACACTTTAATTCTGATCAGAAGCAGAGCACACGCTATATCTCTGAGGCAATCCCTTCCAATCAAAATGTTATATCAGGAAATGAGTTTCTTTCGTTCACAACTCGCCAGATCAAGGACAGGATAGCTAAAGGCAAGCGGGAGGGCACCCCGGGCCCCAATGGGATTCCACCATGCCTATTAAAAAAAGACCCGGAATACTGGGCTTCTAAACTGCTACCGTTGTTTGCACAAATTGCAGGAAGAAACACCATCCCGGACTCTTGGAGGGGGTCAATCATATCCCCAATATAGAATAAAGAGGACAAGAACTCAGCAAATAGCTACAGGCTTGTGGCTTTAAATGATATTGAAGCGAAATATTACGCTGGCCTACTTTTGGAAGACCTCATTGCCTGGACAGATGAAAAATCAATCATACCCATCAATCAAACGGGTTTTTGCAAGGGCATGGGAACAACTACCAACATACTTGCCCTGTCCCTATAGGTAGATGGGGCGAAATTAGCAAAACACCCTCTATTTATGTGTTTCATTGACTATTCGTCAGCGTTCGATAAAATTAACAGGAGCAAACTCTGGCACAAGCTCAAGGATAAAAAAATACCACCTGCTCTCCTAAACCAGTTAATACTTCTCCACACAAATACGTGGGTTCAAGTCAAGCTGGGAGATGGTAAGTTCCTGTCCTGGAAAATCCCAACAACCACGGGGCTCAAACAGGGGTGCGTCTTGGCGCCGACACTTTTTAACTTGTACATGTCTGATCTATCGTCTGAACTGGACACTTGTAACTCGCATGCGCCAAACATACGAGGGCTGCTACTCTCCAACCTCCTGTATGCAGATGACCTCGTGCTGGTCAGTCGAACCCCCATTGGCCTTCAACATCTATTAGACACAACCAGTAGATATTCAGCAAACAATGGTTTAACCATCAACTACGATAAAACAAAGGTAATGAGGATTCATCCAAGAAAGGAAACCTCTAATTTCTGCTGGCACATGGCTTACTCAATAATAGAAGTAGTCGACCAATACAAATACTTAGTAGTGACAATAGACAATAGAGGCACATTCAACTCATAAATAAGAAGTCATCAAAAGAAGAGGCAACTCTATTGCGGCAGAAATAAAATCTATCAAACATAAAACTACTGGCCCAAGTCTTACTCCCCTTTTACAAGTCTGGCAAGCACAGCTCATCCCGGCAATCACTTATGGCAGTGAGTGCCTGAGGGGAAGAGACACGGCTATATTAGATAGCACTGTCTCAAGAGCGGCCAGAATGATTTTCAATCTACCTAAGTATGTTTCGCCGGCACAAATAAGGTTAGAATTCGGCCTACAAAGCCAAAACTTAGCCCGCAAAGGAGCTTATGTCAAGAGCTGGTACAGGATCAAAAGGGCCAAAGCAGGAACACTGAATTCCTACCTTTGGAACGAAATACATCGAAAGAGGGACTGCGCAGCTATGAGCTATCTGACAGCATCATAAGAGCGCCTGGGTCTGGAGGAACTCTGGGCGGCCTCAGGGTCCTACCATTGCTTTAAACAAATCGTAAATAAGACAGTGAAAAAACTATCCCTAGTAGAAGACAAGGTGGTACTTACAGAAAGAACCCACGGATGGTTTGTTGTGCAAAGCTACGCCAAGCCCTCTCCGCAATCTTACCTAGGCACAGGTTTAAATAGGAGGAAGAAAGAAAAATATCTTCATTTCCGAATGGGCATCTTACCATCATTACCGCACCTTCCCCCTTGGAAACGATCGCCGGGTCAGACAACATGTTGTTTATGTGAGGAAGCCAGCGAAAGTGTATTACACCTTTTGTGCATCTGCGGAGAACTACAAGCTGAACGATGTGAATTACTGAAGCCATTCTTTGTAAGCAAGGGGATAAGAACCTGTAGACAAGCTGTGATGGCATGCTTCGGAGGAGGAGACGTTCAGCTAGCGTGTCGCTTCGTGCAATTTATGGAAGCGGTAGGGGAGAAACTTGGTCGTTTACAGCAAATAACACTCATTTAGGTTGCCCCTCACCCGGATGAGATATGCTCCAACATAACAGTCAACAGCAATCTACTACTGCCTCTGGTCATAAAGTAACTGATTATTGCACATTTACACCTTCTCTGAGAACTGAGTATTTGTTTAACCAAATTTTAAGTCTGTACTGTACAAGACAACAATCATTGATAATTGCATCATTGATGTTAGCATAATGCACGGATGTTTTATGGAATGCTATTTTTAAATTTGTCTTAAATCATGAACATTGCTGCTATAACTTTTTCTTTTTTCTTTTTATGAGAAATTGTAAAGGTTTTAATTAATCAAACAATAAACTATTACTTACTTATAGGTCCCTTGTAGAGTGGTAAACCATATACCCAGGGCCTGTGCAGTAAATGATACTAGTGGGTCTGCAGCACCTATTGTTCCCCTGTTTTAAGGCAGCCTCTTAAAACATGTACCAGATTTGCAACGACAGCCTGAATGCAGTTTTAAACTGCCAAATCAACTTGCAATATTACTCCCTTGCCAAGCCTTAAAATCCCCCTTTATTGCATAAAAGACACCCCTAAGGTCGGCCTTAGGTAGCCCATAGTGCAGGGTGCATTGTAATTAAAAGGTTGGACATGTACTTTTAAGTTTTACATATCCTGGTAGTGAAAAACTCCTAAATTTGTTTTCACTACTGTGAGGCCTACTTCTCACATAGGATAACATTGTGCTGCCTTATTACATTTAATAAGTACTAACCTTTGATTGGGAACATATAGCATTTCATGTTTGGTGTCTGAGAAATTGTAATTAAAATACTCTTTAATGATAAAGTTGGATTTTAAGTTACAATTCTGAAAATGTCTAGAAAGTTGGACTTTTTCCTGCCCTAACTATTTGGTTCCTGCAACCTGTTCCTGGGTCACATGACTAAATGTAGTTGGCAGTTGGGCTGTATTTATTCCTCCCAGACAGTCACTCCATAGAAGGATTACATGCGCCTGGCTGGGTCATCAACTAGCAGGATGTGGGGGAGCTGGCCACAGCCCCACTTACAACTGAAATAAGCTGTGTTCTGCCTTCACACAGAGGACTTGTCACCCCTGCATTGTTCAGCCAGCCAGGGCAGGGAAAGTAGGAAACTTCAAGCACTTCAAAGGGAATTCCCTAGAAACGTCTCCTATTTCAAAGAAGGCACCAGGTATAAAATTATGACCCTCAAACTCACTATCCAATTCACTTTCTGGACCTGTGGAAGGACTCTCAGAGTGCTGCTGTGGCCTGCTGTGTACTCCACAAGACTGCTTTGCTGCACCTGGATGGGCAACTTTGCTGCCTAGTGCCTGCCTTGAACCCTCAGAGGACTGCCCTGCAGCTTGAGCTCTGTTCCACTGCTTTAACACAGGACTACCAGGTATGACCCTAAGGGCTAGTTGGCTGGCCTCCTGATTAGAGCCTCAGGGACAGAAAAGGTTCCCCACACCTGGACCCAACCTAAGTAAGTCCTAACCCCCCAATTGGTGCCCCTCCAGTCCTGGACCGTTGGTAGTGGTGCTGAAGGTGCCCAGATAGCCAAAAGCCAAAACTTGAGAGGAAGGTAATTTTTGGCTAAAAACTACTCTAAGGACCAAGAGAAGACAGGGACCAGCCTGCTTATTTATCCGCCCAAGGTGCAACGCTAGTCGTCCTGACTTTGCGGCAGCTCTCGCTCCGTTCTTCTCCTCAGCAGCAAATCCTGTTCAGCGGTCCTTCGCCAAAGGAGTATCCGGACTCCTGGAATTCAAGGCAGCTACAGCCTGCTGCCTCATCCTGGTGGAGATTTTGAACTTCCAAAAATGAGAAATAAGGCCTTATTAAGAGTACGGTGGCCCACAGGACAGCCATACTCGTGGTGGTGGTCGGATCGCTCCCACACTGGTGGTCCGCTGGTCAGTCGGACCACTACGAGACCGTCGGCTCCAGTGCCGGTGGACTAGGAATGGGCAGGAATATCCTGGCAGTGCTGCTGCGGCACTGCCGAGCATATTCAGAATTTCATTTCCATCACCCTTTTCATGGCGGTGAGCCTGCCATGAAATGGGTGGCTGACATGGAAGTAAGGGGGCCCTAACAGGGTCCCCTGCTGCTTCTGGGCCTGGGGTTGCATGTAGGGGGATACATTTGTGCCCCCCTGGAATTGCATCCCCGTTCCTGCACAGTATGGCATGCACGACATGGTGCATGCCACACCGCGCAGGAACGTGCTGCAGGTGCTGTCACAGCGGTGGTCTGCTGTTATGGCTCTCCTTTGAGCCTAACAGACCACTGCCATGAGACTGCCGCAGCACCGCCCACCTGCAATGGATTACACTCGTAATCTGGTGGGCAGGGGCACTACTAGCTTGGTGGTCAAACTCATACTAAGGCCCTAAGTCCGAACATAGAATCTTCACTGCGACTTCATCCAGCGGTTCCCCCACGATGGTGCCTCCTCCTTGGACACCACCTGCAGCCTTGCCCCGCTGAACTTTAACTTCTCAGAACACTTTCTCCTGAAATTTCTTATAAGTCCAAAGGTAAGTGCAGACCAGGCCCAATCTACTTCTTGTGTCAGACTTGCACTTTATTGCGGTCGGCCATATTTTTTTACTTTGACCAGGTCTTGCAAGACTAGATGTCCAGAGTAGGCACTTTGATCTTTTAGGCGCTTCCAGTTCTACTGATTGGATTTTTGTCCTTTTGGTATTAAATAGTTTATTATGTTTTACTCTATGTTTCTTAATTGTTGTTGCATTTTCCTTGTGTTGTGTTTTCACTTTATTACCTCTAAGTTAAGCCTGACTGCTTGAGTGCCAATCTACCAGAGGGTTAAGCACAGGTTAATTCTGTGATTTTTGTGGCTCACCCTGAGAGGGATTGTGGCTGTTGCTTGAAAAGGGTCTTCACCCACCTCAATCAAAAACCCAATTTCTCACAAAAACGATCATAGTTTAAACCCCCAATACAAGTGGAAACAAGCTTTGGCAAAGCCAATAGGTCTGGTGTTGTCTGCTAGCCTTTTGGCTATTATTGTTTTGCCAAAACCCAATTTCTCACAACTATTCAAAAAGCTGCAGACTATTCAGAACTCAGCAGCCAGAATCATTCTTAACTTCCAACACCACACTCACATCACACCACACCTGAAGAAGCTACACTGGCTCCCCATACACAAGAAAGCACAATTCTAGCACTTCACCCACACTTTCAAAACACTGCATAGCAATGGACCGACATATCTCAACAATCACATCTGCTTTCACAAACCTTCCAGAGGCCTCCACTTGTCCGGACTTCTGCTTGCACACATCCAACGCATGTAAAAAACCAAATTTGGCAGTCAAGCGTTCTCCTACATTGTTCCTAAAATGTGGAATGACCTGCCACTACATATAAGAGCCTCCTTCTCACTTCTTGAATTCCACAAGAAGCTGAAGACCTAGCTTTTCGAGTAATCCTACTAAGCCATAGGATTGGCTACCTCAGAGCCAAGCTACCTTCCCGGGTGATAGTGCACTCTACAAATTTGCATAACTTAGCATAACATAATATGACATGACAGGACATCACTTAACATAAAATAGCATAGCATAGCATAACATTAACATAACATAACAACTGTATGTTTTCTTAATGAGTCATAATGTAATTAAAATAGTGAGTATGTCTTTCCAGAGTACTGAAACATAAATGCCAGGGAGTCGAGTTTATACTAGTGGTCAAGCAGAAGATGTAGAACTAATTTTAAGCATACTAAAGTAGAAAGAGGAAGTGTCCTGTCTTTTCTCATTTAATTGATGTCATTTTTGGTTCAACAGTGCTTGCCAAAAAGTCTAAGAGTCATTGTTTTAAATTGGAGGAAGCTCAATATCAAGAGGAAATGTTGAACTTCAAAGAAGGAAATATGAGGCACTTCACTTACAACTAACTGTGGACATTTTCAGAATGTCTTACCATGCTGAAAACTCCAGATTTCTACCATCAGTTGCATTTGGAGGCAGTAAAACACTGTGCCTCGGCACTCCTAATGTCCTTATTTTAGTCTTCAGCCAGTAAGCAATAATCCTCAAAATAACCATAAAGCTGCTCACAAAAAATATATATCAATCTTAATAAATTGTTTCAAGAATTTTTTGGGGATCATTACAAGAAAATTTTAATTATCCAACGTCAATGCTCCACTTTGCAATCAACAATCATATTTCAATGATTATGTATGTCAGTCCTGCATAGTAACACAAATAATATTTGAACAGATGAAAATCATGTTCTTGATGTTTCCTCAGTGTCAAAGGATGATGGCAGCCGACACGTGTTTCGTTACTTACTGTAACTTCTTCAAGGCTTCAGTTCTTAAGCTCTCCCGCTATTCTACGTAAGGAACAGCATATCAAATTTATAAAAAGAGTTCAAGGAATCCTGTTGTAAGAGTAGTTGTCACCCCTAACGCGGGAAAGACGTGTCTATGTTCAGACAACAAACTTTTATTGGACGGCACCTTAAATCTCGCACTGTTTAAAAGTAAAGTGCACAAGGGCTGTGATATGCCCCTAGTCCTTGGCGATCCCGCCGTATGTTTCTCCGTCCAGTCCGGTCCCGCAAAAATGCATTTGGAGGCAGTGGCAGCCAGCGGCAATAGAACAAGTGGGGCGATGGGTGAATATTAACCCACTGACGGTCAAGAATAAAAACCAGCAGTACCCTTAGGCTCAAAGCCAAAGCTCTTAATTGTGGTCCGTTTTAAACAGTATTTATAATGGGCCACAGTTTAGAGCTCTGGATTTGAGACTGAAGGCACTGCAAGTTTCTCACAGTGCCAGTCAGTGACATAAATGATTTAAAACACACAAAAAAGATTAACTTATCTAGTGCCTCGTGCTTGGTGCTCCTCTTTATCTCAGCAGCACAAGCTCCCAAAGCTCCAGCCAGCAGCTCCTCTCTACCAATCCTGGTGCTGCTTTCATGCTGCTCAGGTAGCATGAAAGAAGCACCAGGATGGACTGGAGCACACTGGTTTGACGCCTTGAAGCACTGGAAGCCTGTGCATTCTCTCCACCCAGCTGTCTAAGGCCGCTCGGGTTGGAAGGTTTAATGTGCGCATGTCAGGCTGGCCATCGCAAGACAGCTGGCCAAAGTGACATGCGCACATTAAACTGAAATGCACACTATTCTTCCCTGCTTCTGCCCGCACCGCTACCAGCACGATAAATAACATTGTAATAAATCTATTTTATTACCATTTTATTTTTCATGGTTCTTGCTCTCGAGTAGACGGTCGACGCCTCTCCGCTCTCTTGGAGGCACTGCCGCTGTTTGGAGGGTCAATTAAATGTTTCGCTAGCGAACATTTTCAGGTGGCAACTGACGTTTGCTTGCTTATCATTTTTATTATTTTTGTATATAATTATATTCTATATATTCCTGTTTATTTAAAAGTAATGCATTTCCTTAAGATTACTTCAAAATACTACAACATTATGACAATGCGAAATCTACTTTGTGTCGTAGTGAGGTGCATGAAAGGCTATTCAGAAAGTTAGAACGTTGTCCAATGTTCTTCAAATGTAGCACATGCATCTACTCAAAATTTAACCATTAGTTATTATATTATTTTTTTGGGGTACATCAAGCTCACACAAAAACACTAACATTGAAATAATGCACTACTTAACAATGAACACCTAATTACAGTTTAAAAAGTACACTCTGTCCTAGGACAGATGTGATCATGCAGGGTCATCTTTCACAGTAAGTAAAGCTGCCTAGCTTCACTTTCCCTAGAGGGCCAGACCTATGTTCTTTCTAAATGCATGGCATGTGCTTAATACACATAGAAGGCTAGAACAAATGAACAGAAGTTCTTTTAGCCAACATTTAAGGCTAAATTCTCAAGTCTCAAAAAGTCTTATGCGAGATTTGAATGGACTGAAAATCTCTAGATTTTGCAGAGGTCACTCTGCTGTAAATGTAGGTTTCATTAATTTAGGGACAACTTATAATTGGTGCCCTTTATGTTTAACAGGTGCATCAACAGAAACATAATATTAACTTGTACAGTACCTGCCAGGGACCTACTGAACTTTGTAGATGTTCCAAAACCTGAACACTCTTCGTGATTCATGGCGGAAAATGCCGTTTTTTTGTGCAAGATGCGTTTTGTGACTAAATCCAGCTAAATTAAATTAAACTAAATTAAGCTCTCACACATACCTTTTGCATTAATAGCACCCTTTAAATACAGCTCCAATCTGATTGGGCTGTTGAAGTACCAACTGTGCACATGTACTGTCTGACTGGATAGCTGTGAGGAACCAGACACTACAGGCGAATTGAACGCCGCTCTAAGGTTGCAGGAAAGCTTAACCTCAACTCCATAGCCGATTTTGTTTGGGTCCAGAAACCACAGAAGCCAGTGGCAGGTCTGGTGTTTTAAAACAGCAGGGCAGTAGTCTCCAGGCTGATGTGCCAGCATACATGAATTAAAGTCTGCAACATCACTACAGAGCCATTTACCAATATAATTAACTTATCCACTGGTCCTACCAGCCTCTGTGAACCCTTGTGGACAGCTAAGGACCTCTATTTAATATGCTTGTGTGCTACACAAACAATGATGATATATTTTGATAAAATACATTTTTGCTGAATACTTGTGTACTTTCAACTTAAATCTGCGTAGCAACTGGCATGATCTCAATGTGAAAGCTTTTATTGTTACGTTGGGCATGTGTTACTTTAAGTAGAAATCATTTTGAGCCACACACCAAAGAACATTTTCTCGGATTTCCCTAATTTGTTTTTCTTCTAATTGTTTATGGTTAGCAGTTAAAAAACCTTTGATGTAAACTTAATGAGTGCTTTACATTATGTATTTGCCTAATAGTCTTGCTGTGATAGCTCATGTATTCTTGTGCTCTTCTAAGAAAGTCTTAAACCCGGGCTCATGCTACAAAGAGGTGAGACCTTTTTTTTTCTTTTTTTTTATTGAGCAGAAATACAAAGAATTACGAAAAACACTTGATAAATAGGCATCCTATACACATATAAAATTAGACAGCACAAACATATATAAAGTGCAACATACAATATTTAACAACGTAGGGCCCGATTCTGATGCGGGTTGGAAAAGCTTCCCGACCGAGGGCCTGATTCTGATGCGGTTAGGAAGGCCTCCTAACGGCATTTGCTCCTTCCAAATCGGATCGGGAACGTGTCTTCCCGACCAAGGGCCCAATTCTGATGCGGTTAGGAACAAATGTTCCCATTGAAGTCAATGGGAGTTCAACCAAATCGTATCTGGAAGCATCCGGATGCATCCTACTCCGCCGGTCGGACTTTCCTGATCCGAGTGGGTCGGACACCATTTCCCAACCGATTCGGTCGGGAAGCTTTTCCAACCCGCATCAGAATCGGCCCCCTAGTGTCATTCCTATAGAATTAACGTTGGCTTCTACCCGTAGATCTTTGCCAATAAAAGTGCAAAGTGCTAATTTCCCATCTAGACTTAAAGCTAGTAATTAACCTTCCAGAAAGACTTACCAAAGTGCAATTCAAAAAGAGCAAACATGTATAAAGTGCAGGATGCAGTATTTAACAAATATGTATTATTCCCGTCAAATTAACATTGGTTTCTATCAGTAGATTTTCCCCTAAAGTGCAATATACTAATTTACCATCTAAGCATGATGCTAGAAATTCATCTACCATGCACACTTGCCAAAGTGCAGCCAGTGCAATTTACTACAGTACTTTCCGACCTAAAAATTACTAAAGTGCAGTGCTAAAGTGCAATTATTATTATTATTTTTTTTGTTCGGCCCTACTTCTCCGAGAAGGTCTCTAGCCTCTCCAAATATTTCCATACAGCATTAAATCTCTTATTGGCACCTACTCTCTTAGCATATGCTTCTTCAAATTTCCTAGTGCGGATCAATTTATTAAACCATTCCGAATAAGTAGGTATTTTTGGGGACCTCCAATTCTGAAGTACCAGAGAGCGTGCCACGAGGGAGGCAATTGCTACAAATACCTCCTCCCCGCTCGACATTCCGAGGTTTTGTCTCTGGCTTGCAAGACCGAAAAGTGCAATCTCAGCGTCAGGATCCAAACTTTTCTGAACTCCCCAGCTTAAAGCCAAAAAGATCCTCTCCCAGAATTGTCCTAGCTTTGGGCAGTTGAAAAAAGTATGGAGCCAGCCTCCCTCGCCTAGCATCTGACAGCAAAAACATTTATTCTCTGCTTCCGGGCGTATCTTGTGAAGAGCTTGGGGGGTATAATACGCCATCCAGCATGACAAGAATGCCATTCTTTTAAAATTAGCTGCTCTTAAGGCCTTGCTGCCTAACTGTGAGGTAGCTTGCCAATCCCAATTTCTGAACCTACATTGTGTCTCCTGGGTCACTTCTTTAAAGAATTAATTGACTATGATTGGCTCCCCTTAGGACCGTATACAGCCAAACCAATTGCCCACCCCTCTTAGCTTTGCTCTAAATAGAGCAGTCACAAGTGGAGTTGGGCCGTAACTGGATGGGAGACTGCACTTTTTTAGTAGATGTGAAATCTGAATATATTCAAAGAAAAGAGGCTTACTCTGGTCGCCACACCTCCCTTGGACCTCTTGCCGAGTAATGCCTCTGCCACCCACTAAAAATGCCCTAGCTCTTTAAATCCCCAATTGTTGCAAGACCTTAGATGGCTACTCTGAATTTGGAGGCCCAAGCTTTTACATTCAACTAATTTTAGGAAATAAGATCCTGCAGAGCAAGCTTGCTTTGAATAAAAATTCTGGAGTCTATAAGTGTACTCCTCCAAGGTCTTATACCTCGTTTTTATGGGGAGTTTGGCAAAAATACCAGAATCTGAGAACCAGCTTATTGCACCATCTTCTCTAAATAAAAAAAAATTATCGACGGATCCCTTACGGTCAAGTAAACAGGCTATTAGATCTAAAAAGGCTGCTTCATAATATGCACGAGCTTGAGGAAGTGTGAGCCCCCCCGATTTATGTCAAGTTGGAGCACTGAGAGTTTTAGTCTTGGTGCCTTCTTATTCCAAACAAACCTTCTAAAAATCGTTTCTAACTCTTTAAAATAGATCATATACATTTTTATAGGGACATTTATGAACAAAAAAACAAGTAAAGGTAAAATGGACATTTTTATAAGAGCCACACGGCCTATCAGTGTGAGTGGTAATAACGGCCATTCTTCTAACAGCTTTGTAATTTTTTTCCGCATGACTTCATAGTTTCATTTATAAATTTCGGTTTATTGACCAGTAACGTAAATCCCTAAATATTGGATTGGATTGGAACTAAGGGCTTGTTGTTTAAAATTGTCAGGAAGAAAATCATTCGAAATATTCATTGTTAAAATCTCAATTTTGTCACGATTAATTTTGTATCCCCCAATTAATTCAAATTGTGCAAATTCGGCTAATATTAAATCAATATTCTGTCTTTCCGGGCTAAGATAGAGCATGATGTCATCCGCAAACAACTTCAGTTTGGCCATTCCTGGTATTGGTGCTTTTATCTCCATATTGTTACGAATTCTAGTGGCCAAGGGTTCGATAAAAAAGGTGAAGAGCACGCGTGACAGAGGGCACCCTTGCCTGGTCCCCCGATTGCCATTAACTATCCCAGCTAGGTTAGGATTAATAAACACCTGTGCCTGTGCCCCTTGATAGATATTACACAGCATTTTTATAACCTGGGAGGGAATCCCATACCTACCCAGACCATAAAAAGGGCATTCCAATTCACCAAGTCAAACGCTTTTTCTGCGTCGACCATCATATTGAGAGCTGGAATTTGATTACTATTAAAAAAGGCAAGTGCCAGTGCTAAAAACCCTGTATTTGTGGACATCAACCTTCTTACAATGAACCCTGTCTGGTCTTTATGGATCACTTTTTGTGCCAGAGGAGTAAAACGCTGCACCCAGATTTTCATTAAAATGTTATAGTCTGAATTAAGTAGACTAATTGGTCTATATGAATTAATATCTCTGGGGTTTTTCCCCTTCTTTACAAAACTAACAATGATGGATTCCTTTAAGGCTGTAGGAACCAGACCACCCATTTTCACATAATTAAAAAGCTCCACCAAAAAGGTGTTAATTCATTGGCAAAGACTTTATAAAATTCTGTTGGCAGCCCATTGTTACCGCACGCTTTTCCTCCCGACATTGAGGCAAGGGCTAGCTGAATTTCAGCTGCTGAAATGTCAGCTTGAATCTCCTCTACCTGGCTATTCGATAGCTACAAGAGATTAATGTCCTCGAAATATTGTTGAATTGCCTCTTGCCCCACCATATATTTAGTCACATACAACTGCTCATAATGCTGCAGAAAAACTTGAGCAATCTTTTCCTTATCAGTCACCGGGGATCTTGTGTTAGGTTCTAGTACTTCGGTATTTAGCGCCGCTTCCTGTTTGACTTTGGTTGACCAGGCCAGCAGTTTGCCTACCATTTGGCTCTCTTCATAGACTTGCTGCTGGAACTATTAATTTCTTCTAAAAGAAAAAACTCTTTAACTCCTGTTTAGCTTTTTCAAGCAGCCCTCCCACTGGCACCTTTCCTCTCAAAGAGGCATTTTTCTGGAGCAAGGCAGTATCAACCACCGACTGGAGTTCATCTATATGAGTCCTCAGAATTTTAGACTGTGCAGCCATAAAGGCCACCAGCTCCTCACGGACTGCGGCCTTAAAGGCCCCCCACACTGAAAAAAGTTCCGGTGTACCCTTATTAACCTTAAAAAAATCCAATATACATTTTCTTGTGTCGGTTACCCATTGTTGGTTTGAGAGAAGGAGTCGATCCATTTGCCACCTGGACCTCATCCTCTTGCCCTCCTCTATTTCTATTTCTACTTTGACCAAAGAATGGTCTGAAAATGAATTAGCCCCCATTTCTGATCCAGAATATTTCAAAGAACGGGATATAAAAAAAAAGTCAATGCGGGAGGCTGACTGGAATTGTCGGGAATAGCAGGTATATTCTAGTTCTTCCCGATGGGCTCTACGCCATGGATCAATTAACTGATGATCTTGTGTAATAACATCGATTACTTTTTTAGTCTTCGGCTTCAGCTGTATTTTATTTTTCCTTTGTCAATTCCTGAATATAATTAAAGTCCCCCCAAAAATAATTTGTCCTGTAGCCCCTCTGAGTATCTCATTGATCCTGACCATAGATGTAGGGTCATCAATAATTGGACCATAATAATTAATGAAGTTTAAATTATTCCCGTTTAGCCTTACCGAGACCCATTGCCATCGACCATGAGGATCCCTCTGTACTTGGAGAAATTCCCAATCCAGCCCCCGACTAAAGTATATAGCAACCTCCCTTACTGCCGTCCCTGCTGACGCAAAAAAAACTTTAGAAAACGATTTAGGTATAAAAAGCTTTGGAGTATTTGTTTTCAGATGAGTTTCTTGAAGAAAAAGAACTTGTGGTGAAAAGGAAGCTAACCACCTTATTATCCCTCCATACTTTTGTTTGTTCAGAACACTGTTTACATATACCGAGATTATCGGACATTTAAATCCCATCTTTATAATTAATGCCTAAGTATTGCAATAATCCATTCAACACAATAAAAAGCTTTCCCACCACCTCACCCCTATGATTCTGCTCATTTTCTTCCCCTTTGCCCCCCGAACTCGCCTGCTCCCAACCCCTCCCTGTAGCTAGCCCTCCCAGGAGATGGAAAAAGGCCGGCAGCCCCATCTCCACCCTCCCCAAATGCCTCTCTTGTGTGGTGCCTTGGTGCTGCACCCTAAGTGACCCCTACCCTCCTACCTCAAGCTACCCCTGGCATTTACATTTAGTGAATCTTATCTACTTTGCGGAGGAGATTTCTTTCAAGAGATCCTCTATATTTGCAAACATATGGAACTTGCCCCTCACTAGCACCCTTAACTTTGACTTTTGGGCTATTGACACCTGTGCACCCTGTGCCTTAAAGAGATACAACAATTAAACAAACTCTTTTCGCTGATGTGCTGCAGCTGCAGACATATCATCAAAAATTTGACAACTGGCAACATCATTGATCGAAAATTGTCTCTGCTGTTTTACCCGCAACGATAAGGTGGGGGATTGCCTGAATTCCAAGCACATGGCACGGGGTATTTCAGATCACTCTCCAGTGTGCGTCACTCTCAGAGGCCCTCTTACAGACAGGGCTGCATTCCCGAGGATTGACCCCTGGCGCCTCCGGGACCCAACAATTGGGGACAAGCTCTGAGAGGGCTCGGAGCTATATTTTAAAGAAAACATGGGGTCAGTAAAGTCACACATTACTCTGTGGGAGGCCTACAAGACCGTACTGAGGGGACAGGCGCAGGCGCTGATAGGGGCACAGAAAAAAGAGGAATCCTTACAGATTCGGCTACTGGAACAAGAAATTAGCCAGATGGAGGGTGACAGTGCAACGGCCTTGTGTGCCGAATTGAGTCATAGGCTGGCACTGAGACAGCGAGATCTCAGGGCCCTGGCAGATGGTGAGGCGTGGGCCTACGCGCTGGCAACGCAACATCGCGTATACGACAAACATATGGAACTTGCCCCTCACTAGCACCCTTAACTTTGACTTTTGGGCTATTGACACCTGTGCACCCTGTGCCTTAAAGAGATACAACAATTAAACAAACTCTTTTCGCTGACGTGCTGCAGCTGCAGACATATCATCAAAAATTTGACAACTGGCAACATCATTGATCGAAAATTGTCTCTGCTGTTTTACCCGCAACGATAAGGTGGGGGATTGCCTGAATTCCAAGCACATGGCACGGGGTATTTCAGATCACTCTCCAGTGTGCGTCACTCTCAGAGGCCCTCTTACAGACAGGGCTGCATTCCCGAGGATTGACCCCTGGCGCCTCCGGGACCCAACAATTGGGGACAAGCTCTGAGAGGGCTCGGAGCTATATTTTAAAGAAAACATGGGGTCAGTAAAGTCACACATTACTCTGTGGGAGGCCTACAAGACCGTACTGAGGGGACAGGCGCAGGCGCTGATAGGGGCACAGAAAAAAAGAGGAATCCTTACAGATTCGGCTACTGGAACAAGAAATTAGCCAGATGGAGGGTGACAGTGCAACGGCCTCGTGTGCCGAATTGAGTCATAGGCTGGCACTGAGACAGCGAGATCTCAGGGCCCTGGCAGATGGTGAGGCATGGGCCTACGCGCTGGCAACGCAACATCGCGTATACGACATAGGAGAGAAGGGCCTGAAGCTCCTGGCGTGGCTGGAACGTCGCGACCGGGATAGATCATGGGTGACGGAGTTGCACGATGCATCTGGGTCGCTCAAATCTACAAGCAATGAAATAGCAGATGCCTTTGCCACACACTTTGAGACAGTGTATGCGCCAGTATGCACTAGGTTGGAAGAAGACTGTGCAGAATTGCTGAGAGATTTTGCCCTGCCCAGGTTGTCCCTGGAGGCGCGCGAAGGGCTCGAAGCAGACCTTATGGAGGAAGAGCTGGGTAACGCTCTGGGCTCCCTTAAATCCGGGAAAGCGTCGGGCCCCAATGGGCTTCCGGTCGAGATCTATAAAAGGCAGGCATCGATCATAATACCTCCGCTCCGAGAAATGCTGCTAGAGGCGCGAGAACTCAGGCAGCTCCCATCGGACCAGCGGGCTGCGACGATAGTGGTAATTTATAAAGCCGGAAAGCCACCCGATCTGTGTAGTTCCTATCATCCTATCTCCCTCATCAACGTGGAGGCCAAGGTCCTTGCCAAGGCCTTGGCAGATAGGTTGGTGTCCGTCATTGTGGAGCTGGTGCATGTGGACCAATCAGGGTTTATGCCCAGTAGAAGTACCCTACACAATCTTTGGAGGCTATATGGGGTGCTCCACATGATTAGTGGTACTGAGACCCAACAGACGGCATTGATGGCGCTGGAGGCATCAGTGGCCTTTGATAGTATCAAGTGGCCCTATCTGTTTATGGTTCTCCACAGGCTGGGTTTCGGTCCTAATTTCTGTGGTTGGGTGAGACTACTGTACGAGATGCCCACGGCCCGGGTGCGAGTTAACGGGGCGCTATCTAGATCCTTTCAATTGCGAAGAGGCACTAGACAGGGGTGCCCCTTGTCCCCACTTCTGTTTGCTCTTGCATTGGAGCCGTTGGCACACTGGATCAGGAGGGATCCCATGATCTGGGGTATAGCGGCGCCAGGGGGGTGGGAGGAGCGTATTTCTCCATACGCTGATGATATTGTTTTATATCTTGCACGACCCTACTACTCAATAGCGCGAGTACTGCATATCTTCTAGCTCTTCGGTAGCTATTCAGGCTATAATATGAATTGGTCAAAGTCAGTGATTTTTCCCTTGTCGGGTCCCCCCCCCCCAGGGTTCTACCGCGGTGTTCGGCCCCAGTTGTGTTGGAGGGCTTCAAATACCTGGGCATTTATGTTACACGAGACCAGAGGGTGTTCCTGGACAGGAATCTTGGGCCCCAAATGGGTCGCTTAGGTGCTGATGTCAGTCACTGGCACACCCTTCCGCTTTCACTTATGGGCAGGGCGGCCCTATTTAAAATGATGACACTACTGAGGCTCCTCTATGTCCTCCAGAACACTCCATACCCGCTCCCCCTACAGTCCTCAAACGAGTAGCACAGGCAGTTAGAACCTTGCTATGGGAGGGTGGTTCCCCGAGAATTGCGCTCCATAAGTTACAGAAGGGAGTGTACGATGGTGGCCTGGCAGTCCCCGACATTAGGCTATACTACTGGGCTTTGCAGCTACAGGTTATAAATGATTGGATATATGTGGACGTGGAGGAGCCGGCCTACAGAGTGGATAGAGCCGTCATGCCAAGAGGGAACTGTGAACCCCTCTTACATACCCGAAAATCACGACCGGAGTGGCCTGAACACACTAAAGTAGTGATACAGTGCTCGAGAGAGGCTAACAAACTTTTAGGATGAGCGGGGAAACTAACCGGTAGAACCCCGTTGTGGGTTGGCGATCCATTGAGCGACGTGGCTGCACTGACAGGCATTAAAGGGTGGAAAATAATAGGCATTGAGTATCTGGGGGATGTATGGAAAGGGGATTCCCCCTCACCTTTGAGGAACTCCAGAGGGAGTATAACTTACACCAGACCCAGAGATACCACCACCTGAGACTCCTACATGCTCTGCGCACCCACATACACAGTAGTGCCTCTGTTCCAGACAACTCCCCGTTAGAAGACAGGCTGCTACTCGACCCCATCACTGAGAAACAGACCTCCACGGTTTACCATAAATTGATAAATAGTGTACCGGACCCCTTGATTACCCTCCGAGAGGTCTGGGTCAAAGACCTGGGCAGTATAGACAATGGGGAGTGGCAGGAGGCTATCCAGAGCCCTAGAGAGATCGCAATCTGCTCTAGATTTCGAGTAATGTAGCTTAAGATTCTACACCGCACTTACTGTCCTCGTACCCACCTATACACATGGGGTAGGATCCCAACAGCGCTGTGTGTCAGGGGCTGTCAGCGGGAGGGTACCTTCCTGCATATTCTATGGGAATGTCCCGAGATTGTTCGATTGTGGCAGAAAGTCACCGACACTATGTTCAGGGTGGTGGGAAGGACGGTCCCCTTGGATCCGAAGTGGCTTTTACTGATGATCAAAGGCGAATCTGACTGGTCCAGATATGAGGGAATATGGTTGGCTCTTGCAGCGGGGATCGCGAAGCGTAACATTGCCAGGGCGTGGGGGGCGCCTTTGCCTCCACAGCTGGAGGAATGGAAACGTGATCTTGATTGGTGCCAGCGGGCTGAAGAAACAGTGTACAAGAGCAGGGGATGTTTTAAAAAATGGGAAAGAGTGTGGGCGCCTTGGCGAAAATACAGAGGGGTGGGCATGGGAGAATAAATGTTTGTTGGCTTTATAATTTTCTGTTCCCTCATGAGCATATTGCTATTGCTGTCCTGTGGTCACCTCACGATGTACTAACGTCAATGCTTTTTGTACTGTGCGGTCTCTTGAGCTTTGTTAATAAAAAAAGAGTTTAAAAAAAAGAAAATTGTCTCTGCTGGATTGCCTTAGATAATATCTTTTCCTTGATGCTATAGTCGGCAAAGTTATTCAGGATTGTACGAGGTAGTTTGGAATTCGGCAGAGCATGTGAGGGCACCCGATGCGCTCTTGTTATGGTGAGATTCCCTGTAAATTCTGGGAGCACGCTTTTTTTGATGAAAGATTCGACCCATTGAAGGAGTTGCGACCCTTCAGGTCCTTCTGGGACCCCCACTATGCACAGATTTGTAGGCTGTGAATGATTCTCGAGCTCCTCAAGCTTACTCTCCAATGAAACTTTCTCCTTAGTTACCATGTACACCTGCTGCTGTATTGTAATCATTTGATCTTCAATGTGTGC
Source organism: Calotriton arnoldi (assembly GCA_963921515.1). Classification (NCBI taxonomy): domain Eukaryota; kingdom Metazoa; phylum Chordata; class Amphibia; order Caudata; family Salamandridae; genus Calotriton; species Calotriton arnoldi. The sequence continues at coordinate 1,987,232 of CAWUFW010002155.1, read as the reverse complement.
AATCCTCAATTCCGCCTCTTGTATCCTTGCCGTTAAACTACCCACTGCCTCCTCGATCTTTGAGAGGCATTGATGAAGGGATGCTATCTCGTTAGCTTGTGTTGTCTTGAGCTCTCTTATCTCATCAAAAATGAGATTCAGCATAGTTTTTATATCACATTGTAGGAGAGTTCCTCCTTCTTGAAGTTGTCTCGACGGGCTGCATTGGGATTCTTCATTTTCTTTCTGAGACCGTACTTGCTCCCCTGAGAGGTCTGACCCTGTTTTACTTCACATCTGGAGCTGATGATGTGGCTGCGGAGATGGCGAGCCCTGCATAGACTGCTGTGATCGTGGCTGCGGCGATGATGGTGCTAGCAATACCTGCGACTGTACCTCCCCGGAAAGGCTGTTGTCCGGTTGGAGGGAGCTGTGTTCGGCTTTTTCGTTACGGGTAACTGGTTGTCCCACAGAGGGTTGAGCTGCTTGCGTGGAGCTGACTTGTGTCTCAGCGGGAAGCCCTTGTAATGGCACTAATGGAGCCGGAGTGACCAGGGATGCTTTGACTTTAGAGAATAGCGGATACTCCTTAGTGTTTTGGTTGTTGGAATTAACCATTTTCTCTTTTCTAGTTTTTTCTTGTGAAGAAGGAGAATTTACTTTTCTCTTTCCATCCTCCAGAGCCCATGCGTTTAGGTCATGTTCTTCCGATATTCCGTCGTGTGGGCCCGACTCTTGCTCTGCGCTTGAACTCACTGCCGGCCCTTCTTGCACTATACTCTCTGTCACTGCCTCCCTCGCTCCGGAGTCCTGGCTAGTATCAGGAGGCTCCTCTTCTGAGCTCACAGAGCTAGAGTCTATGATAGAACCAGTTTGTGTTTTCGAACTATACTCCGCTCTTGCCGCCGCAGATGCTGCCTTTGCTTGAGCTAATCGTGTTTTAGCTTTCAGGCTAGTAGCTGAGTCAGCCTTAGCCATTAGATTTGTCATTATTAAGTGTTTTCCCATTTTTCACCTGAAAAGCAAGGACCTCCTAGTGCGGAGAGAGTCAGCTTGATCTGATCGAAAATGTGCTCACACTTCTGATGTCCCACCTTCCTTTTTAATAATTTCTTCCCTGCCAATTGAGTTATTTTTCATCCTCTTTTATTCTCCCTCTCCAATCCTTAACATCGATTTCTTAATTTCAGAGCATGATAAGAAGTAAAGCGTATTTTTTAATTGCAGTTCCCGGGCAGAATTCTAATGAGGAGGGGGTAGGGGTCCGGAGCCACTGTCCACACTAAAGGGAAATGAATGGACCCCACTGTCCGCTCCCTTCTCCTTCTCAGCCTCTCACCCCTGACAGTATGTAAAAGTCAGTCTTAGTCTGGTGTCGCTGCCCCACATATCCAGCACTTTACAGGAGAGCTCACCTCTGATCACCTCCTCCCCTGTTCTCCTCTTGTAGTAAACTCGGCGCTTCACAGAGTCGCCTCCCAACCGGTCGAAGCCTTCTTACTAATTACCGACGCCGCCCTCAGCTGTCGACCTAATATTGTGCCTGCAGGCACAAATCCGTCTTTCGCCAGTTATGCCTCCAGGCACGGGGAGCCACAAGAAGAACAAAAATCCTGGTTCCCCGCGGTCAGCCTTCAGCCAAAACCTCGGGAAGCAAACCTTTATCCTTCGGCTGTTTCACCCGTTGTTTCTCCTCCAAACGCAGGGAGCCTAAAGGAAAAACAAATCCTGGCTCCCAGCGATTCACACCGCACGCCGGCCGAACTTCGGGAAGCGTTCACACGCGGCCGCCATCACCTGCCGTCCATCTGGAGCAGCCTCAAGGCAGGGGGAGGAGCAAGTGGCCACTCAGCTGCTACAGACTACGGGCATGCTGTAACAACAAAGAGGTGAGACATGTTTGTGGAGGTTCAGCAATAGCACAAAACTTCTTTGGCCGCTCTCCGCCTAACCCTGTCTAATTAATGTCGTACTTCCAACATGGTTTCTTTGATGTGGTTGATGGACAACTTTAATGAAATATGCTTGGGATAATTATATCTAGCCTGAATGAGCTTCACAATCTCCTTTCTCAGATAATTCTGTACCATTGCATAGAGAACAAATCGAACAAGGATACTTTTTTTTCAGAAAAGTATTATTTTATAAGAGACAGAAGTTTCTTCAAACTTCAAATGTGGAATATGGTCTGGGGACAAACTTATTACCCTTGCCAATTAAGTATTCAGCCTGAATGAAAACACATTTATCCGATCCGTCTAGTATAGGTAATTTAGCTAACAAATCCTGTATATTTACAAGCTGTATAAGCTGTACCTGGGTCACACTCTGATATTGGAGTGTTTTAGAGGTTATTGAGGAAAAACTCCAGCCTCAATTAACAGTGACTATCTATCTGTTTAGTCACTTCTCTGTGTGTGTGCCTCACCATAGCTGTCAATCCCATCCACTGTTTCAGATGAATGGCTTGACCCTTGATCTGCACTCCTAGCTTCCTACCGTTCTCTCAGCCTACTTGTCTATTTGTCTTTCCCTCAATATGGTTTTTTCTGCAAGATATTTTGATGTCAAAAGATATTTATTTAACATGGTTAACAGCATTCTCCACAGGAACCCATTTGTGTTTTTCAGAAGCAACTACTATCACTCAATTCATGTGAAATTGGATCAAATTTGCCATTAAACTTTGTCATGTAGCTTTTGGATTCATGAAAACATACACCACGCTCACCTATTAAACCTTTGGCTCCCAACTGTTGAAAAACTCCAGCAAGAACCTTCAAAGCTTAAGTTTTACCCCCTAGCGGGCTTCCAACCAACATGAAACCATGTTGGGCAAGCATCATAGATCAATAAGACAAAAAAAAGAAAAACAATTTCTAAAATTCATATGAATGCATTTCTAATATGCAGTACTCACCTTGACATTAAATTTAATTCTCACAGAATAAGATTTCATAATTTCACAGCTATTGTTGTTTACCAGAAGGAAATAATGTACTTTTCTTCCATACAGGCCTGGGTTTTGTTACGGAAAGAAGTGCTGTCAACATTGTGAAATATGGCGGCTGATGTATCAAAAGGTTTTAGGCATTCTGTGTCTATGGGAAAATGTGTTGATACATAAGGGCCGTAGTTGTCAGTGCCAAGAATGACAATATAATACATGTAGCACCATTTTTATCCAAATTGTTTTAGGACCCTAATTGTCTTATAGCATTGTAATTCCAATGACCAAAATAGACAGTCGAATTCTGACATCACACTGTCATCTGCCAGACTCTGTCAAAGCACACTGAAAAATAATCAGGCAATAATGCCCTCTGCTAATGGTGTTCACAATGGCAAATGCCCTGTGTGGATGTTGTTAGTCACTAGTCACTGTTCACTACCCATCCCACAAATGATGTGGTTTAATAGCGCATAGTGAAGTCAAGGGCAGTTAACAGCTGTTATCACACGACAGGATGATGGCATTAAAGCTATTGCCACCCAATAACCAATCACACCCATCTAAAGCAAACAAACACACCCACTGTCTCTCCGTGCTCCCTAGTCTCTCCTCCCGAACCTAGAAACCCCATCTTATATTAACAGAAAAGATCCAACCACACAGCAGTAAAAGAGGTAGACAGATACTTAAAGAACACTGAGCCAGAGGGAGTGAGGGAGATAGAATTGTTTTTTCAGAGCGGTAGATAGGTGGGAATAATAGGAGCAATTGACGTATGCAAGAAAATAAGATAAGGACATAGTGAAACAGCAAGGCATTTTTAAAATAGTTAAATGTAAGTGAAAATAAAGACCAAGGAAAGAAACAGGTAAGGCAAAAGGACACATTATTGAAGTAGAGATGCTGGTGAAGGAGACAGATGAACAGCTCTCAATTGGGGCCAGGTGTAGAGAGCACAATACAACACACAGGGTACTCCATTCATTTACTACAGTTTCTAGTTGATCATTGATTGCGCAATGTAGTGTTGTGTCAAAATGTGCTTTTTGCTTTCATGGTTATCCACAGGTGTGAAACAATTTGCACAGACTTTCAGACTTTTTGCCTCGAATATCCTGCTGCCCTTTAGGAATCCTCATGTTCGATGGTTCTCTAGAAACAGATACTGTTATGAATGTGATTTACACTTAGCTGTATATAAATGTTTCTCGCCAAAGGATGCATGTAGCACATTGGTTTCTTTTATTTCTATATACAGATTCCTGATTCCGTTAGTGCATCTGCACCATAAACATTTTTAAACTGAAGGGGGCACGAAATCAAGTTCTGAAAGTGGTTAATTTGTCAATGTATTTTAAGTTACATGCATGCTAGCATACATACAATGAATATTATAAATCCCCTAGGGGTTTGGTGAAGCCATAAAGGGATATCTCATACTATATGTTGCTTTATCTACAAGGCCATATTTTCAGTCGCAAACCCTGCGATTCGCAAAATCAAAGGGTTGCAACTGCAAAAGGGCTTTTCCCAAAGAAAAAAAGCCCTTTTAGGAGTACTGCTTTTGAAATCCTTTCTGAATTTAAGAGGCATTAATGGCATACATCTCCTCTTTACAAGTCACAAACGTACGTATCAATGGTTTGTGACTGCAATTGGGGTCGCAAACTATTGATCAGTTAACAATCTGAGGTGGGGTGGTAAGTGATTTCCAAAGGCAAAGCTATCCCTACAGGACAGTTTAGATTTTAGAAAACATTTCAAGAGGGCTTGGAGCAGGCAGAGTGCTCCTCTGAAGTCTTGCCAAATGGAAAACATTTTCAAAGCAGCATAGGTGCCTTTAATGGACAACAACAAATGTTCCCCTTTGGTCCCGCTCCCAGTCCAGCTCTACATTTTTTCTATTTTTTAATTTTTATTGGCAGCCGCAAAATGCTACTGGGCCAATCACTTCTAGTTTTCATGCTGCTGCACGCTTTCTTTTTTAGTTTCAATTTACCATTCTAAAATGGCAATCAGCCATGTTGGAACATCATATTAAAAATGCCAAATGCCGGACGAGCGTCATGACACATGTGCAGACCTAGATTATGATACATGCCCATGCATTGGGGGCCATCTAGGAATGCTTTTCCAAGATGACTCCATGGGGGATATTCTCAACAATCGGCGAAAACTATCTCTAACCTCAGTTAGCGTGCGTTTTCTTATCGCCGTGTACCGAATGAAATTATCGCCGTGTTAGCGGCGTATTCACAACACGCCGCTAACAGGCGATAGTTTCAGGGAACGGCGGTGAAAACTGCAGCTAACATCAGCGCGAAGGCGATAGGAAATCCGGCGTTAGCGGGCGAAAACTACCGATAGGCCCATTAGCGGCAAAAAAACTCACGTTAGCCAGCCCAACGTGAGTTTTTTTTGTCTCTAATGCAAAAAATAGCCTATCAGTCAACATCCAATAGAAAATAGGTATAAAAACCAAAAAAATGCAGAATGGAGCAGCCTGGGCCAAGTGCAGCACACATCAACAACCCCTGCAAGCCACCCAACATCCAGGATGACCAGGATGAGAGCCAGGATGCCTCGCTGGACCTGCATCTGGAGCCTGGATGCCTCGCTGGACCTACGTCTGGAGCCTGGATGCTTCGCTGGACCTGCATCTGGAGCCTGGATGCCTCGCTAGACCTGCGTCTGGAGCCTGGATGCCTCACTGGACCTGCGTCTGGAGCCTGGATGCCTCGCTGGACCTGCGTCTGGAGCCTGGATGCCTCGCTGGACCTGCGTCTGGAGCCTGGATGCCTCGCTGGACCTGCGTCTGGAGCCTGGAGTGGGATGCGGAGGAGCTGTGGAGTCGATGAACCGTGGCGTTAGACATTGAGGCGCAACGATCGCCCGTACCTGGTGGTGAAGTCTGGCAGGTCGCATGGAGACACGTTGCTAGCCTGTGTGAGAAGACCGCCTTGCGCACCTTGGAGCTGTCAATAGTAGAGGTGCTCCTGCGCCCCAACGTAGGGAGGTCTGCATCGCATACTACGATCCACCACTACAGCGGGGTGCACGGAGGTGATTACCAACTGTGGGTGCCGCCTCTCTGCATCACAGGCTGGATGATGTTGGGCTGGCCAGACGCTGTGGAAGGTGAGGCCCCTGAGCTGCGCAGAACTTGTGTGGCGTAAGCGCTGCAACTTCACGCGTAAGGGGGCCCTACTGCATCAACTGCATCGGGAGGTCCACCAGCGGACTTGACGGCGATTGCTGTACCAAGGCTTGTGAAATCCCTCCTGGCTGAGGCTCCTGCTGGCTGAGTCACATATTTGGAGAGAGTACAGTGGATTGCGCCACGGTGTTAATGTCCAGGTAAGGAGAAGGTGGGACGCGTAGCGCAGGATGCCTAGGGGTCGAGTCCCCCAGGCCTAGCACACGTAGATGACGCACCCCCAGTATCGACTCATCCGTTATGGCGGAAGAGCGTCAACCCACTGCTTTCAAGCAGTGCAGAGGAGGAACAGTCATCACTTGATGATAACTCACTGATGTAACCGTGCTATTTTTCCCTTGCGGGTGGGAGGGTGGGTAGGACTGCTCCAAGTACGGGGCAAGCCATGGGCGGATTGGCATGCCCACTCAAGTGCGCAATGACTGTTTGGTCGGCCCACTCAGGCCACCCAAAGCAGTCATGCGCACTTCCGTGTTCGTAATGCAGGCTGCATTACAGCCTGCATGGAGAACATGCCCACCCCTCCAGCCCCTGGCTGCATGCCTTGTCCCGTTGTCAATTACCAATCCCACCGCCGCCTCGTAGCGTTGTGATTGGCTCAGGGGAGGGAGCCTGGCTGCCTACTTCCTGTTCCTGGAAGCAGACGCAGGAGAGCAGGAGCAACGAAGACACAGGACCCGGCTTCGAGGTAAGACTTCCCTTTTCTGAATTTTTACAAAACCCGCTCACACACACATCCCCGCGTCCATGCCCCAACCAGTGTTCTTTCCAGCGTTTACCACCTCACAACTGTCCAGGCCCCCACCCCAGCACTTCTCAACGGCGGCTGCTGTGCGCCCATGCACAGCGGGCGTACCACCCGTGTGCCAAAGGCACATACGTGGTTGCGACGCATGCCATAAAATCGCATTCCATTCCCATGCATACTAATACTAGGCACATTGCAACAGTAGAGTAGGTGTTGCATAGCGGAGACATCAATATCACTATTCCCACATCAGTGAGTGCAACCCAAAACTTACCTTTGCACCCCAAACCCACCCGTGAACCCTGGAATTCCTTTTTGAGCCCCCATAACACACCAAAAATTCAAATTTGACCCAAATGCACACCCCAGATTCCATATTTTTCCCCACAAATACACTCCAAATTCCATATTTTACCCCAAAACACCCCCCAAATTCCATATTGTACCCCCAAAACACCCAACAAATTCCATATTTTACCCCAAGACACACCCCAAATTCCATATTTTATCCCAAAACACACCCCAAATTCCATATTTTACATCCAAAACCCATACCCACCCGAAAAACTTTAAATTACCCCATTACTGACCTCACAATGCGTTGTAATCAAATGCGATGTAAAGGCACCTGCGTTGTCAGAGTTGCGTTGTTGCGTTGTTGACGATGTACTGCCTGCGTTGGAATGGTCGCCTCCCGTGCCAAAGGAAACCCATGGGCTACGCCGTTTGCATCCGTCTGCCCCTGGACCGCGCTCTGCACCAAGGAGCCTTCCTCTTGGACACTCCACCGCTACGACGCCAGCAGCCTCCTCGCCATCAACCCTGGACGCCACCTCGCCTGCCAGGACCAACCTCTGCTCCAGACCGGACATCGCCATCACTGACGGCTGCAGTTTCAACCCCAAGGAGCACCCCGACCGTCAAGGAGGAGGCCTTGCCATCACCTACAGAAGCACACTCCGACTGACCAAGCACTCTAATGACCCAAGGGTGACCATGGACCACCTAAAATCCCCGATCTGGACCAAGCCCAAGCACATCCTCTGCGGCACCCTCATGTGCAGGCCCCCCATTCTCCAATACCATTGTAGACCTCATTGCAACCCCGGGTCTCCCATCCATCTACGACATCCTACTCGGTGAACTCAAGTTCCACCTGGACAACCCCAGTGACCAGGACACCACCCCCTCCTGGGGAAGGTCCCCTACATCAGACGCAAGCAGCAAGTCACCGCAACAAGCCACATAGCAGGACACACGGTCGAGCACGTCACCTCCGCCAGCGGGAACTTCTACTGCAGCCACGACCGGACTCTCCTGGACCGACCATCATTGGTAACGTCACATCTTCACCTTGCCCACCCAACGCCACCGCCATCATTGCACCCCCTTGCAGCTGGATCAAGACCACCGAAGAACGTCTTGTCAACTTCCTCCGCACCAACACTCCACCATTGCTTCCAAACGATGACAACGCAGCGCGCAAACGCCACCGATGGTTCTCCAACAACGCCGACATTCGGGCACCCCCGCATGAACGGCACTGCGTCAGTACCTTCCGCTATGCCTGATGGCAGGCGTGAGGGTGACGCAGTGCCACAGGGATAGGCTGGCCCCATGCATTGATGAAGTTGCATCATGGTTGTGACACAACTGCAGCAATACGTGACTTTAGCGCAGACAGATACGTCAGGATTCCTGACGTATCTGTCATTACTTGCGTCATGGAGCGCTGTCCAGTTAATACAGCGCATCCATGCTGTCGGAAGGGCATTGTGAGAAGTGTTGCAACGCTGTCTTGTCGCAGCACTACAACACTTTTCATGACTGCGGCCCAGGAATGCGCACTATCTTATTGATGGTGCGCATTCCTGCGCTGTAGTTTTGTCGCAGGGCAGCGCCGCTACATTGCTTGCAGCGCTGTCCAGCACCAAAACCTGCTGAGATGTGGCCCCAAGTGTTATCCCCATTTTTAAGACCAGCTATTTTCTGGTCTTAAGTTCCAGCAGCTAACGGGCCTTAGAGGCTGTGTTTTGATCGCATCGCCGGTCCGGGCGATCGTTGAGAATATCGCGAAGTGGGGTTAGCGTGCGTTTTAACATGGGAACGCCTACATTGCATATGATTAGCGTTAGTTGTCGCTTACGTCGTTGGCGATGTTAATAGCTGCCGCTAACGCCAGAAAGCTGTCGCTAACGGCTGTTAGCGACAGCTTGAGAATAGGGTGATAAAAATATCGCCGCATTAGCTGCATAAAAGTGCTGCTAACGCGGCGATAACTGCTTGAGAATATTCCCGCCATGTGTATGCGTGCATGGTAAAGCTTGGTAGTCATGCATTGTGATGCAACGGTGCCTATTTGGTAATTAGAAAATACCAATGCAAACAAGCATTGACAAAGTCGTTAGCTTAGCCATTTAAAGGTGATATCTTATTGACTTTGCCAATGATCGTTATTATATGTACTTGTACGTTAATGTTTTCATAATAATTTAATATTTTTTAACCGAAAATAGAGGCGGTGATACTATTTAGACATGCACAAATCAGAGATTATGGCTATGACGATTCTTCATCTAAAAAGGAAGTTCATGATTATATTGTAAACTCTTAGTTAAACATGGAAATCCCTTCAAATTACAACTGGTAAATATGAACGAATGCAGCCATTGGATGTAAAATGGAACGAGAAACTACAGATGGCCATTGATGACCAGTGGTTAGATTTTTGCATTATTTTCTACCACAATGAGATACATCTTTACTTACAAATTTTGAAAATGTGATCAAAGGTTTCTAACTTGTATTATCTTCTTGATGAACCAAGGGACCGGCTGCAGACGCTTTCTCTGTGTGATTTCCCTGGTGCACACCTCCAGCTTGCCATGGTCTGGAGCAGGTACGACAACCCCCGAGAAGAGATCTGAAATGATGCTATCGAAAACTGGAATGTCGTGGGACAGGAACTGAAAATGGAAAATACAAATTAGAATAGAGAGCATTTAAACGCCTTTTTCCCCAGACCTCCATCTTAGGGTCGACCACTAATCCAAACCCGAACAGATATTGCTTCTTAGAAAAATGAAACTGTGCAGATACATCCGAGGTATGAAGGACACACAGAAGAGATTTCACTTGCACACGACACATAGTATTACAAGTATCGAATTAAACAGCCCCAGGGATCCCTGCACTGCCGCTGCACAAGTTACTGGACTGCTTAACAACAAAACGCCCTATAAATGAAATATCTACTTACAGTTGATTATGATCCCAGTAGCGCCAAAAGGGATATATGCCATGCAATATCATGCCAAGCAGCAGACATCCATTGCCACCTCCAGGGAGAAGTGAAAAATAATACTAGAATTCATCCATGACTTTATCCTATGGATATACTCTGCTGCCTGTTCACATGGAACACCATGTTTTATAGAAGTAGACAAAAGCATAGCATTAATATTTTCTATTTATATATAATTGGAAAGAGAGATTTTACATTTATAGTTTTAATTCAAAATCAAAAAGCAATTTTGCATGATGATAGCCAAATAATCAAAGGCAAATGAGCTTTAGAATAGAGAAATAGTGCAAACAGAAAAGGATGAATTTTCACAGGATTTGAAAATAAATGATTTAATAAATACAAGTGGAAATTAAGCTCAAACATTTCACAGGTTTGGTTTTTTTGTTAGTAATGTAACACTGGCCTAGTTTGTCCACATTTATTCATGGTATTCACGCATGAAGGTGAACTTAGACCAATATCTTCATTAAGGAGGCACTGTAGTAAAAACAACTGGGTAATTTTCTTCATGCATGAACCCCAAAGAACTTTTATTCTATTACGGATAGCATTTCACAATTGCTTATGCATCTCAAGTATTTTTCCAGAAGAAATTTGCAATAATATGGAAATATCATTGCATGTATAGTTTTTGTAAGAACAAAGAAAATGGTTAGATTGATAAATATCTTTGGAAAGTTGACATCATTAATTGATCGAAGCATCAGCACTTCTTCCTTCTCAAAGGGAAACTTAACTTTCTGATTTACAGCATCAGTTAACACCGATTTTGCTGCTCTCATACACTAATCATAGTGATGTTGAGAAGACAGCTAACAAAAGTTAAGATAACACAATTGTTTGATCTCTTAGAAGGTGCATTAGTGACAACCTAGCGCAAAATTAGTGGTATGAAAAAAATGAGCGTTTACTTGACTTATGTGTATGGACATTGGTTCTATTTTAACCCACCCTGTATGGTTCTGGTTAGTAAGCATTTAAATTTAGTTTTTTTACAGCAGCATATCAAGTGCATACATGGTTTATACACGTGCTACTATGAATAGAAATTTTGTAAAACATTTATGTAAATGGTGTGCTATGTATCATATACAACAATAGGAAATGATTCTAAAGATAGCAAAATACGACATATAACCTAATTCAAGTTTCTAAAAGATGACAATTACGATAGTGCACCTCATTTACAAAGGGTTTTTCCACACAAAAGTTGGATGCATGATGGGAAAAGAATCGACTCTCACGCATCACTTAATTTACAAAGGTGTAAATTCACGTATCATTTTCTAAAATATGAATATGTATGTTACTCAGTTGCTTGAATGGAACACAGTCGTAGGTCCCAGTTCTTAGAAACAGATGGAAGTCTGGAACTGTATGTTTCCAAATGTGAAGGAAGCATACCTGCAACACTCGGACAGTTTTAAATGTATAACATCTTTACAGGTTATGTTTTTGAAGCGTAATCCTGAAAAAAACGGCAAGTGCAGACACACTTGCTAAACATTTTATTTCTATTTTCTAAGGAAAAAATATGATTACTAACACAAAATCATCTTGTCAACCTCTCCACTCCCCTTTTGGGAGTCCCCTTTCCACTCGAACATTTGCATAAGTAAATATCTGGCCATTTCTAGGTGGGAAATAGTCATAAGATGGTTCACGAATACCAACACAGGTGCAAAATAATGGTTTTTACCTGAATATATGACGTTACAACGCATCAATTACAACCCATGCTTTTACAATGCAGTCTTTACATCGCAACTACCATTACATTGCATGATTTTGTAATGCATGCCATTACAACGCATTTTTTAAAACTACCATTACAACTCATACCATTACAACGCATAATACTTTTAGGGCAACAGTAGGGTAAGTGTTGGATAGTGTAGGGGTAAAAATTACTGTTCCCACTCCAGTGAGTGCAACAGTAGGGTAAGTGTTGGATAGTGTAGGGGTAAAAATTACTAAGTGTTGGATAGTGTAGGGGTTTAAAATACTATTCCAACTCCAGTGAGTGCAACAGTAGGGAAAGTGTTGGATAGTGTAGGGGTAAAAATTACTATTTCCATGTACCCCAAAACCCATGCCCCCCCTAATACTAAAAAAATCTCTATTACTTACCTTATAATGCGTTGTAATGGCATACATTGTAATGGTATGCGTTGTAATGGCATGCGTTGTAGTGACATGCATTGTAATGGCATGCATTGTAATGGCATGCGATGTAAAGGCAGTTGCGTTGTAACAGTTGCGTTGTAAAGGTAGGTCGTTGTAATGACTGCATTGTAATGGATGATTCCCGTTTGTACCTACAACCTACAGCACATTCCTACCATGTAATGCCCACTTCCCAGCTGTAGGATGAGATTTACTTATGAATGTGTAAATAAATACTGATTAAGCATCAAATTAGATTCTGTAAATTACAAAAGTCATTCTGCACATATTTGCACAGATATAAACACACACGTAGCTAAGTGAATGAGGCTCCTTAGTTTCAGCACAAGTTCCATTACTGGGAGCCCCCAGGGGTGTGTCAGAAGAATGAGAACGGAAATCCTATGGACATTTTGTGAATCTGGAGGAACTTAGGATCATATTTATAACTCCAGTTGTGCCGGGAATGCACCACGCAGCGTGCAACATGCAGACACAACTGAAAAATGAGATTTATGCAGCCACACAAGGCCACTTTGCCTGACTCCAAGTGGCTTCATAATGCATAGCAGCGCAAATCGCTGTGCTGCCGTACTCTGCACTAGGGAGGCGTTCCATGGGCATTGCGTGGGTGTTCCAAAGCAACTCCCATGATTTTTGATGCTTTCCCAGATTTACCAGAACTGGTTAACCTGGAATGCGCCAAAAAGATACACCTTCCCAGGAGAAGATTAACAAGGAGAAATATCTTTATTTCTCCTCGTTACTTCCTCTTTCTATGTGTGCTGCAGGACAGAGGAATATGCCTCTCATGCATGCAACACAGGCACCCTTGCACCATGATGCAAGGGTGCCTACGTTGGCGTAGGCAGCTTAAACAAGACCAGCGCAGGAGAAAAGGCAGAAATGCATCATATTATTTTAAATACCATGCATTCCTTCCCTTTCCCTGTCATGCAGTGCAGTGCAGGTGAGGAGACTTGCTGCGCTGCGCTGCACTGCGTGACAATTCTCATAAGCATGCCTATTAGTAGCTATTTGCAACCATATATGTTCATACAACAGTGTTGGGCCTGGTCATTTTTGCAGGTTTATCCCCTCGCTTTTTGCCATTTGCCTCCTATTTTTCTGACTCTCTTTGTGATGGCTTGAGGATTCTGGGCACTTTACCACTGCTGAACAGTGCTAAAGTGCATATGCTCTCTGTCTAAATTGTGATTCTGATTGGTTATCCATGATTGGCATATTTGATTTACTGGTAAGTCCCTAAGGGCCTGTAAATCAAATACCACTTGTGTGCCTGCAGCACTAATTGTGCCACCCACATGAGTAGCCCTGTAAAATTGGCTCAGGCATGCCATTGCAGTGTCTGTAAGTGCAGCTTTAACCTGCCATCTCGACCTGACAAGCACACCCACTTGCCAGGCCCCAAACCTTCCCTTTTACTATATATTAGGCACCCCGAAGGTAGGCCCAAGGTACCCCCATGGGCAGGGTGCAGTGTATGTGAAAGGTAGAACATGTATTGGTGTGTTTTACATGTCCTAATAGTGAAATACTGCCAATTTCGTTTATCACTATTGCAAGGACTAGCTCTCCCATAGGCTATCATTGGAGATGCCTTGTAACATCTTACAAGTGTAACTTTCAATTGGGAACAGCTAGAGATTTGCAGTTTGGGCTCTCTGAGCTCAGATTTTAAAAACACATCTTTTAGTAAAGGCAGCTTTTAAATTGTGTGTTTGAAAATGCCACTTTTAGAGAGTGGGCATGTTCTTGCTTTACCATTCTGTGCCTCTGCCTGCCTGTAGAATCCATGTCTGGTTTAGACTGACAGTTGGCTTGTTTGCACATTCATTCGAGACAGTCAAACAAAGGGAGTTGAGGTTTTCCCTGCATATGCTGATGGCTCATCACCAGGCTGATGGGTCTTCCTGAGCTAGAGTGGTCGGAAGAGTTGTCACTAACACCTGAATAGGGCTGTGCTTGGCCTCTCACAATGTTGTCTCCACCCCACTGGAGCGTGTCCTGAGCCAAGACCAGGCAGGACAAGAACTTGTGCACTACAAAGACAATCCTTTGAAGAAGGCCTACTTCAAAGGCCAAAAGGGGTATACGTCTTAGACCTAAAACCCCACACTTTTAGAACACTTGTGGATGAAGAGGAACCTCTGCCAAGGAGAAGAGCTTAAAAACTGTGAGGAGTTCTGCCCCTTTGCTGTTTGTTGCTTTGCTGGGTTGGTCTGCAGTTGCTGCTTCTACTTTGGAGAGGAAAAGGACTGGACTTTGCTTTGTATCCTGATTGTGAAGTTTCTCCAAGGGCTTGTGTGTGCTTGCCTCCTGTTAAGAAGCCGCAGGGCCAGCAGAGACTTCACCTGCAGCATCCCTGAACTCCACTGCTGGGAGTTCTGCCCTGGCAAGTAGTGCCAATTTCAGTTCTGGGCCCTTGAAGGCAGTCGCGGTCCGTGTAGGAGTGCCGGCCGGGCGGTGACGTGGGGCGGGGGAGGGGCAGGGTGGGGGGTAGCAAAGTACGGATTACGGACCAATACAGGTAAGTAAACATTTAAATCAATAAAACGAATTTCGTTGTGAGCGCTGCATCGCCAAATGCGATGCAGTGCAAAGATCTGCTTGAAACCATCAAAATCGATGCATCGCCCTTCCAGTGTCTGTTTTTCTGACACAGTACCGCCGTGCAGGAGAAATTTCCACACACCTCCACCAATGCGGCTGAAGAAATCAATGTAGCACTTGCCCGCAGCTAAAGAAACCGCTGCAGCCCGAGTTCAGCGCACCGTGTCTCAAAAGTCCAAGACCACCACACTGACTCTGATGCAGGCCCTGCTGTGAGGCTGACAAGATCGTTGCATCATGGAACCACGGCTGAAGAAACCAAAACAGCGCCTGTTTGCCACCGCCGCATCGATCTCCAGCGCATTCAGATTTCCATGCATCGCACCTGTGTGACAGGTTTCCCAATGCATCAACTGCAGATCAGAACCGTCTTAGATTTCGACGAATCACTTACCCCTAAAGTCCTGATTCGACGCAACACTTCTCCTGCATGCCCCAGAACTGACGCATCTCCTTCCTAAGGACTCAGGAACTGACGCATTGCTGTGTTTTCCAATGCGTCCCTCCTCTGCGGCTGTTTCGTGTTGTGGATTTTGACGCATTTGATGTACTTTGTGTAAAATCACCAAATCCAGAGATTTATATGGACAGAATTGCTTCAAACCTTTTAAAAGTCATATTTTGAGCTGTGTATGTTGGATTTTTGTCATTTCGGTGTTGTTTGGTTTAGATAAAGATACTTTATTTTTCTAAACTGGTGTGGTGTCCTTTTGTAGTGTTTTCACTGTGTTACTGTGTGTTAGGTACAAATACTTTATACATTGCCACCAGTAGCGGTCCGTGGTAGCAGTGCCGGCCGGGCGGTGAAGTGGGGTGGGGGGTAGTAAACCACGGATTACGGCCGAATACAGGTAAGTAAACATTTAAATAAATAAAACGAATTTCGTTGTGAGCGCTGCATCGCCAAATGTGATGCAGTGCGCGCAACGAAATTCGTTTTATTTATTTAAATGTTTACTTACCTGTATTCAGCCGTAATCCGTGGTTTACTACCCCCACCCTGCCCCTCCCCCACCCCACGTCACCGCCCGGCCGGCACTCCTACCACGGACCGCTACTGATTGCCACTGATATAAGCCTGACTGCTTATGCCAAGCTACCAAGGGGGTGAGCAGGGGTTACCAGGGTATGTAACTCCCTTATTCTGACTGGAAGTAAGGGCCCCTATTTGGAGAGGGTGCAAGCCACTGCCAACTAGAGACCCCCATTTCTAACAAACAGCCCCTGAAAATACATTAGCATTTCTAATAGCACTACATACAATGTGTAAAAAAGTAGGTTATTGGTTGAGGGGGTGGAAGCCCCACTCATGCAATAACCACAATCCTTGTCAGGGTGAACCACAAAAGTCACTATATTAAACTGTGCTTACTCTCTGGTAGCTTGACACAAAAGCAGTTAGGCTTAACTTAGAGGCAATGCGTTCAAGTATTTATGCAGCACACAAACAGTAATAAAGTAAAAGCACAATACAAACTAATTTAGAAAAATAGAGTAGATTTTAATAAATAAAATGACATCAATATGAATTAAATACCATCAATAGAACCGGAGCTGTGAATTTGTAAAACTTTAGTGAAATTTAGCGCCTACAGCTAAAGTGCAGATCACGGGTATCTGGTGGTGAAATCTAGTATCTAAATAGTCAAGGTGGCAGCTGCTGGTATCTGGTTGCATGAGTGTTGGAAAACGAGGCAGTATTTGTGAGGCCTGCACAAATAACATGACTACATTTGTCCTTCACTGGGAACCAAACACCCAATTGTAGCGCCTGACTCGCAGAGGGTAGTGTTGCAGAGCAGTCTGAGGCTTACTCAAGGGAGGTGGTGTGGACTAGTAATCGCCATTACAGGTGTGCAGCAATAACACTCAATAATTGATTGTCCAGTCTGTACTTTGCTTTATAAAAGTAAGAGTACATTTATTAAACACACAAACTACTTAATACTATGCAACAATTTACAAATATACATAAGCTGTTGGAATTACTTTGTGACATTGCATAACATCTCCACCCCTCCCGCAGTGGGGTGGGGTCTAGTATCACCACTCCCATGCCTGCAGGTCATCTTGCCCCCTAATGCAGTGGGTTGACACAACTTGGAGTGAGGGCCTAGCCAACTGGCACCATCCCAGGGGCACCCCCACCCCATCATCTCAACAAGCATTAAAAATAGGTTCACCTGCCCCAGTGACACATAACCCGGACTGAGAATCTCATATTGACCATACAGTATGCACCCTTACATCTTCAGGGCTAACAGTCTGGGTTGTTCTTCACTTACGCGCAGCAGCAAGAACACATGTTTAAGCAGCACTTTAGAATGACAGTACTCATCACCTTAGTTGATCATTATAATGCATTGCAATTAAAGCCCCTAAGAGGCATCACAGATGAAATCACAGGATTAAGTACATACAGCCAGACACCCTAGCAGGAATGTCTGGCAACATAACCCCACTTTGCTTATGACATCACCTTACACAGGTACCTCACATTACACATGTGACTTTCAGTCCCTCTAAAAGAAATAACATTAGTAAATGCACTACGGGTGCAATTACATCTCTTCACCTCCAGGGGATGCCCTTCTCCAGACATCCCCAACTCAGCCCTTTATCCCTTGGCACACTTCTCAATCCTCCTCCAGCTGTAGAACAAAAGTTCCAGCCCAAGAGGAGTTAAAATGCTGGCTGAGCCCTTGAGGGATTATTCTTTTCAAGTCCCCATGAGACTTAGGGTGGGACTTTTCCTCGTTGTGCTGGGGGATGCTGCGTTCCTCCTGAAGCTCCCCCTGCACCATGGCATCCACTTGGTGGTGACACCGTTCTCCTGGGGCCACCACAAACAGAGACAAAGGCTGATTTCCCCTGCAGGCCGGTCCTGGCCTGCAGGGCATTATGGGGCGCTTCTCCGTTTCAGCCTGAATACTTGATGAGCGGCTCTCCCGCTGTGCCGGGGAGAGCCGCGATCGCGCTGGCGGCCTCTGCCGCATCCTTTCCCCGTTGGGGGGCCCGGTCCCACCCGGACCCCTAGGTGAGTGTAACGGCTTGGGGAGCCCACCCCCGGCCGATCTGCCACTTTTCAGGCGCCCGGTCCCACCTGGGCCCCGCGGTGCTCTGCCTCTGTTTCTCCGGGGTCCTGGTCCCACCCGGGACCCCCACCTGCCTTCTTGGTTGGAGGGCAGCCTGGGGAGCCCACCCCCGGCTGCCCCCGCCGGCTCCACGATCGGCCAGCAATCTCGCGTGCTGCCACGGGAGCCGGCCTCTCGTCTCTGGTCTGCCCGCTCCGGCAGGCAGACACGCCTGATCCCGCTGTTTGGGCGGGGCCGCGGGGGAGTGCGACGGCACTCCCCCCTCCTTCCTCTTCTTCGGGGCCCGGGGATGGGGTCCCGGGCCCCTGGGCCATAGTACACGGGGAGCGCGACGGCACTCCCCGACTTCTCTTTCTTCGGGGCCCGGGGATGGGGTCCCGGGTCCCCTTGGCACATTTTTCACGGGGAGTGCGATGGCGCTCCCCGACTTTCACCTTCGCGGGGGCGTGACGGCGCTCCCCCGCCTCCTCCTCGCACGGGGCCCGGAGTTGGGATCCCGGGCCCCTCCTCCGCTTCGTTTTCGGCAGGGGCCAGGGTGGGCTCCTGGCACCCCGCGGGGGCACCTTCACGGGGAGCGCAACGGCGCTCCCCGACTTCCATCTTCGCGGGGGGCGCGACGGCACCCCCCGCCTTCAGCGGGGCCCGGAGTTGGGATCCCGGGCCCCTTTTCACCACCTTCACGGGGAGCGCGGCTCCCCACCTTAGCTTCTGTTGGGGGCAGCCCCCGGGACTTGACCCACCCCGGGGGCACATTCAAGACCGGCGGCGTAACCCCACGCGCTTCATCGTCGGTCTTCTTGGAGGTCAAAGGTCGTCTACCTTCGCCCTGGTGCAGCTTGGTGCCTGGCACCCAGTGACAGCTGCTGATGGATTAGCCTGTAGCTCCACCCCTCTTCTCTCCTGGGAGAGAAGGTCTTCGCTCTGGGAAGAAAGGTCATTAATCCAGGCTGCTGGGGTCAGCCCCCAGCCAGGCCCTGGTTATGAGCTGACTCAGAGAAATATGACATTTCTGGATGACCCAAAAGCAGTACAAATATGACTCTGGACTCTGCAGAATACTTCTCCTCACACCCGTTACAGTGGACTTTAGTGCGTGTCTGGAATTTGTAGGACTTAGGAAAGGGACACTAGCCCATGGGCTCCACTTCCCCATAGGGGAATAATGAAGTGAAAAACACAGTAAAACACACTGACTTTCCCTGGCATGTTTCTTCCCAGTGTATAAAGCCTATTCCATGTCACCACCCAATTCTGCATAAGTCCTGCCACACCAATCTATCTGCACCTGCTCCTTGGCTGCGCACGCCAGGAATCTCCCCTGCGCAGCCCCTACACGTGTGCACACGCATGTACACATGTGTCTGCACGTAACCAGCCCCGTGCCCCTTACTCCAGCTGCTGCGCAGTGGCATAGTCAAGCTAGGGGGACACCAGTAAAATCCACATGCAGTCTCTTTCGCCATGAGTTCACTGGAGGTGAGTCCCAACTTATGAGGCTCTCCCCCAGTAAAAGCTCGACAAATAGGTGCTCAAAAAGCGAAAAATCCAGGCGGCCCAGAGTGTCAGAACCACCTTCTAACAATGAGACATGGGCAAAGTAAAAGGTTAAGACCGATTGTACTAGAGCACTAGTCGGATGCATGGGATGAGTTGGGCTCGGTCTCAGCTTAATTTTGGACTAAGAAAGATTTCTGAAGAAAAGTCCAGGAGAAAGTAGAGTTCAGCGGGGTAAGGCAGCAGGCCATGTCTAAGGGGGCATCGTCATCAACAGGGAGCCCCTAGACAAAGTCTTGTGAAGCTGTTGACGATGGTGGGAAAAAGCTCTGAGTGAGAAAAGCTGGATTCCAGACTGAGAAGATCGTCTTTGTCGAATGGGAGCCGATCACAGTCAAGCCTGGTGAAGATTTTTACTTTCTCACTTGGACAACTTTTTGGAAGTCAAAAACCTCCAACAGGATGAAGCCGAAGAGGGCGCCACGAGGCCAGATACCATCGCTGAGACAACTCGCTGAAAGGCATTAGCTGCCAACAGGCAATGCACCTTGGGTGGATTGACTGGCCAGTAGCTCCTGGTCTTCTATTGGTTCTCCAGGATGTTTTTGGTGAAAAATGTCCTAAGTCACAAGTTTTAGGGTTAGGCAGGAACAGTACCACCAACACCACTTTCAAAGGTTCAGGACCTGGGGGTTCGTCTTTGGAGGATTAAGACTCACTCCAGCGAAGGCCAAGTGCAGGGTTCAAAGCCTCGGGAGCTTGGTATGCTCCTGTAGCTCACACAGGAGGCCAGCCAACTAGCCCTCAGAGTCACTTCTGGTGGTCCAGGTTTAAAGGACATGGTCCAGTTCTCCTTCAAGCAGCATGGCAGTCCTTCATGCAGCAGGGCAGTCCTCTGGTAGCAGCAGG
Source organism: Calotriton arnoldi (assembly GCA_963921515.1). NCBI lineage: Eukaryota > Metazoa > Chordata > Amphibia > Caudata > Salamandridae > Calotriton > Calotriton arnoldi. The sequence goes on along the minus strand of CAWUFW010002155.1, from coordinate 1,966,730 downwards.
GCAGTATTTTGGTGGCAGGACAGTCCTTCTGAAGTTTTCTACAGGTCCAGGAGTTTGCTGAAGAGGGGTCCTGAGGGTCAATCAATCAATCAATCACAGAATTTGTAGAGCGCACTACTTACCCGCGAGGGTCTCAAGGCGCTGGGGAGAGGGAAGGGGGGGGGATGCTGCTACTGGTCGAACAGCCAGGTCTTGAGTAGCCTCCTGAAGGTCAGCAGGTCTTGGGTCTGTCGTAGGCTTAGTGGAAGTGTGTTCCAGGTCTTGGCGGCGAGGTGTGAGAAGGGTCTGCCGCCGGTGGTTGTTCTTCGAATGCGAGGGACGGTGGCGAGGGAGAGGTCGGCGGAGCGGAGCTGGCGGTTGGGGACGTAGAAGAAGAGTTGTCTGTTGAGGTAGGCTGGGCCAGTTTTTGGAGTGCCTTGTGTGCGTGGATGAGGAGTTTGAAGGTGATCCTCCTGTCGACGGGGAGCCAGTGCAGGTTCCTCAGAGTGGGGGTGATGTGGCTGTGGCGTGGTACGTCGAGGATCAGGCGTGCGGAGGCGTTTTGTGATGCGTTGCAGTCGCTTGATGAGCTTGGCCGGGGCTCCCGCGTAGAGGGCGTTCCCATAGTCCAGTCTGCTACTGACGAGGGCCTGGGTGACTGTTCTTCTTGTGTCTGTCGGGATCCACCTGTAGATCTTGCGAAGCATGCGGAGGGTGTTGAAGCAGGAGGAGGAGACTGCGTTGACTTGCTTGGCCATGGAGAGCGTTGAGTCGAGGATGACTCCCAGGTTGCGTGCGTGGTCGGTGGGTGTCGGGGCTGCTCCCAGCGTCGTTGGCCACCAGGAGTCGTCCCAGGCTGAGGGGTTGGAGCCGAGGATGAGGACCTCCGTTTTGTCCGTGTTCAGCTTTAGTCGGCTGATCTTCATCCAATCGGCGACGGCCTTCATTCCTTCATGGAGATTGGCTTTGGCGGCGAGGGGGTCCTTGGTGAGGGGAGAGGATCAGTTGAGTGTCGTCGGCGTAGGAGATAATGTTGAGGTCGTGTTGTCTGGCGATGCGTGCGAGCGGGGCCATGTAGATGTTGAACAGTGTTGGGCTGAGGGACGATCCCTGGGGTACGCCGCAGATGATCTCGGAGGCTTCGGATCGGAAAGGTGGGAGGCGGACTCTCTGGGTTCTGCCGTCGAGGAAGGAGGTGGTCCATTCCAGGGCCTTGTCTCGGATCCCTGCGTCGTGGAGGCGTGCGCGTAGAGTGCGGTGGCAGACAGTGTCGAAGGCGGCGGAGAGGTCCAGCAGGATGAGGGCTGCAGTCTCACCATTGTCCAGCAGGATCCTGATGTCGTCGGTGGCGGCGATGAGGCAGTCTCAGTGCTGTGGTTGCTGCGGAACCCTGATTGGGATGGGTCCAGGATGCTGTTTTCTTCGAGGTATCGGGTTAGCTGTTTGTTGACGATCTTCTCGATGACCTTGGCTGGGAACGGAAGCAGAGAGATGGGCCGGAAGTTCTTGAGGTCTCTCGGGTCCGCCTTGGGTTTTTTGAGTAGGGCGTTGATCTCTGCGTGTTTCCAGCTCTCTGGGAAGGTCGCGGTCTCGAAGGAGATATTGATGATGTTGCACAGGTGGGGTGCGATGGAGCTGCTGGCTTTGTTGAAGATGTGGTGCGGAAAGGGTCTGACGGGGAGCCGGAGTGTATTGTGCTCATGGTCTTGATGGTGTCCTCGATGTTCACGCTGGCCCAGGCTGGCAGGGGGTCGTGGTCGATGGTGTGTGGCGGGTCTGGTGCATCGATCTTAGTTGGGGCTGTCTGGGTGTTGAAGCTGTCGTGGTTGTCGGCGATCTTGCGGTGAAAGAAGGTGGCGAGGGAATCGCACAGGGGTTGCGACGGCGGGATGTCGTTGGTGTTGGAGCTGGGATTGGAGAGTTCCTTCACGATGTTGAAAAGCTCCTTGCTGTTGTGTGCGTTGTTGTCGAGGCGGTCTTTGAAGGAGATTCTCTTGGCGGACCTGATGAGGTGGTGGTGGTTACGGATGGCGTCTTTGTGGGCTGTGTGGCTGTCCGGTGTCTTATCACTGTGCCATTTCTTCTCTAGTTTCCGGCATGTACGCTTGGAAACTAGGAGTTCCGAGGTGTACCAGCTGGCTCTTTTGGTGGTGTCGCTGGAGGTGAGCTTTTTAACCGGGGCGAGGGTGTTGGCACAGTCGTCCATCCATCGTCTGAGGTTGCAGGCAGCGTCGTCGGTGTTGGATGGGTCGGAGGGAGGGCTGAGAGCGAGGGTTGCCTGGAGTTGGTCTTCGGTGACTTTGCTCCAGCAGCGGCGTGGGATCTGTTGGGTGCGGTGGTGTGTGGTGGGTTTCTGGAAGGTGAAATGGATGCAGCGGTGGTCGGTCCAGAGGAGTTCCGTGGTGTGGCTGAAGGAGACGTGGGAGCTTGAGGAGAAGATGGGGTCAAGCGTGTGGCCGGCGGAGTGGGTCGGTGTTGTGACGAGCTGGCTCAGGCCGAGGTTGGCGAGGCTGTCGATCAGGGTGGTGGAGTTGCTGTCGTTGTTGTTCTCCAGGTGAAAGTTCAGGTCTCCGAGGAGGATGTAGTCGGTAGAGGTCAGGGCGTGCGTGCTGATGAAGTCGGCGATGGAGTCGCTGAACTGGGGTCGGGGCCCAGGGGGTCTGTAGACAAGGGTGCCTCTAAGGGTGGTGTTGGGGTCCGTGTGGATCTGGAAGTGCATGTGTTCGGCGGTGCTGAGAGTGTCGTCGGTGCTGGTCGAGACCCTGATGGTGTTCTTGTGGACGATGGCGATTCCTCCTCCTACTGCGTTGATGCGGGTCTCTGCGGGTGATCTTATAGCCGTCTGGGATGGCTATGGCGATGTCGGGGGCGGAGGAGTCGTTCATCCAGGTCTCTGTCAGGAAGGCGACGTCTGGTGATGATGTGTCGAGCAGGTCCCAGAGCTCGACGGCGTGTTTGCGTGCGGAGCGGGTGTTCAGTAGGGATGCATCGGAGGTGGTTGAGGTCCTTCTTGGCGGGCGCTCGGTGGCTCTGAGGCTGGTGTAGCTGCAGTTCCGGCAGGTGAAGGGACCATGGAGTGCGTTTCGGGGCGGCCTTGAAGCAGTTGTGCGTCCGTCCGGGGTTGAGAGCGTGGAGTGTGGTGGCATCGTATCGGCGTCGGTCCTCGAGGCTGGAGCGGGGGCGCGCGGTCCAGGGGTTCTGGCGCTGGGCGCGGTCCAGTCGCGGACGGGCGCAGACGGGCTTGCCATAGGCGCGCCTTCGGCGCGCCAGCGGCGCGGCCGCGCGGCGGCCGCCATATATGGGGAGGTGGGAGGAAGGAGCAGCTGGGAGGCAGGGGCCGCGAATGGGCAGTCAGGGGGGCGGGGCCGCAGGGGACGCAGCGGCGGGAATGGAGAGAGGCAGCGAGGGGCACAGAAGGCAAAGTGGACAGAGAAAAAACAAAGAAATACGGGCACAGTACAATGGGGCAGCGGGGGCACAGAAGGCAAAGTGGACAGAGAAAAAACAAAGAAATACGGGCACAGTACAATGGGGCAGCGGGGGCACAGAAGGCAAAGTGGACAGAGAAAAAACAAAGAAATACGGGCACAGTACAATGGGGCAGCGGGGGCACAGAAGGCAAAATGGACGGAGAAAAAACAAAGAAATACGGGCACAGTACAATGGGGCAGCGGGGGCACAGAAGGCAAAATGGACGGAGAAAAAACAAAGAAATACGGGGCACAGTACAATGGGGCAGCGGGGGCACAGAAGGCAAAATGGACGGAGAAAAACAAAGAAATACGGGCACAGTACAATGGGGCAGCGGGGGCACTAGAAGGCAAAATGGACGGAGAAAAAACAAAGAAATACGGGCACAGTACAATGGGGCAGCGGGGGCACAGAAGGCAAAATGGATGGAGAAAAAACAAAGAAATACGGGCACAGTACAATGGGGCAGCGGGGGCACAGAAGGCAAAATGGACGGAGAAAAAACAAAGAAATACGGGCACAGTACAATGGGGCAGCGGGGGCACAGAAGGCAAAATGGACGGAGAAAAAACTAAGAAATACGGGCACAGTACAATGGGGCAGCGGGGGCACAGAAGGCAAAATGGACGGAGAAAAAAACAAAGAAATACGGGCACAGTACAGTGGGGCAGCGGGGGCACAGAAGGCAAAATGGACAGAGAAAAACAAAGAAATACGGGCACAGTACAGTGGGGCAGCGGGGGCACAGAAGGCAAAATGGACAGAAAAACAAAGAAATACGGGCACCGAGGCCACAAGCGGAGGGGCGAGCTTACCAGCAGCAGCAGCGGGCGGACAGCACAGGCGGAGCTGTGTGGTGGGGGAGCGACCTACCTGGCAAGGTCAAGGGTCGCCAAAGGCAGCAGGCCATGTCTAAGGGGGCATCGTCATCAACAGGGAGCCCCTAGACAAAGTCTTGTGAAGCTGTTGACGATGGTGGGAAAAAGCTCCGAGTGAGAAAAGCTGGATTCCAGACTGAGAAGATCGTCTTTGTCGAATGGGAGCCGATCACAGTCAAGCCTGGTGAAGATTTTTACTTTCTCACTTGGACAACTTTTTGGAAGTCAAAAACCTCCAACAGGATGAAGCCGAAGAGGGCGCCACGAGGCCAGATACCATCGCTGAGACAACCCGCTGAAAGGCATTAGCTGCCAACAGGCAATGCACCTTGGGTGGATTGACTGGCCAGTAGCTCCTGGTCTTCTATTGGTTCTCCAGGATGTTTTTGGTGAAAAATGTCCTAAGTCACAAGTTTTAGGGTTAGGCAGGAACAGTACCACCAACACCACTTTCAAAGGTTCAGGACCTGGGGGTTCGTCTTTGGAGGATTAAGACTCACTCCAGCGAAGGCCAAGTGCAGGGTTCAAAGCCTCGGGAGCTTGGTATGCTCCTGTAGCTCACACAGGAGGCCAGTCAACTAGCCCTCAGAGTCACTTCTGGTGGTCCAGGTTTAAAGGACATGGTCCAGTTCTCCTTCAAGCAGCATGGCAGTCCTTCATGCAGCAGGGCAGTCCTCTGGTAGCAGCAGGGCAGTATTTTGGTGGCAGGACAGTCCTTCTGAAGTTTTCTACAGGTCCAGGAGTTTGCTGAAGAGGTGTCCTGAGGGTCCAATATGTTTGCCTGGTGCTAGCCTTTGAAGTGGGGGATTGTCCATACCACCCCCACATCTGACTCTGGAAAGTTCTTCCTCTCCTCTGGCTAGGTTTCAAGACGTCTGGGGTGATAACAGGCTGGTGTCAGTATCCTTTGTGTGTGCTGGAGGCAAGCCCTTTGAAGTGTACCTGGGAGGATGGCCTATTCTGCGTATACGTAGTCCTCTTTGTATCACTATCTGGGAGGAATACACAAACTTTAGCAGCAGAGCCATTTACAGTCATGTGACCCAGGACACTGGCAGAAGGCACAAATGATTAGGGCAAGAAAATGACAACTTTCTAAAAGTGGCATTTTCAGAATTGTGATTTAAAATCCGACTTTACCGTTAAAGAGAACTTTAAATTACAATTCATTTGAGTCTAGACATGACTTCTACCTGCTCCCAATGTTAGCACTTATTAAATGTAATAAAGTAACCCTGTGTTAGTCAATAGTAGAGATAGGGCTCACAGTATTGAAAAATAACTTTAGCAGTTTTTCACTACCAGGACATGCACCCTACCCTATAGACTTTTAAGGCCTACCTTAGGGCATAAGTATTATATTGGAAGGTTTAGGCCTGACAAAAGGTTTATTTTGCCAGGTCGAAATGGCAGTTTACAACAAAACTACAGGTTGCAATGGCAGGCCTGAGACTTGTTTTAAAGGGCTACTTGAGTAGGTGGCACAATGAGTGCTGCAGGCCAACTAGCAGTATTTAATTTACAGGCCCTGGCGACATATAATAGTATATACAAGGGTTGTTAAGTAAGTGAAATAAAAAAAATGTGCCAATCAGTTGTAGGCAAATTTGATCATGTTTTAGGGGGTGAACACAAGCACATTAGCACTGGTTAGTAGTGGTAAAGTGCACAGCATCCGAACGCCAACAAAAACAAATTTAGAAAAACGGGAGGGTTGAAAGCAAAACATTTGGTGACTACTACCCAAGAATGTCAGGTCTAGCGCAACATATGACAAAAGCCAAGCACAATAAACCACAATGAGACAAAAAAATAACAATTGATGTCTCAGAACTTGTGGAAGAATGTCTGAAAGCTAAGAACTATTGTTGAATGTATACCTTAACGTGCTGCCTGTTAATCTATTTTGGATAGTTGCAGGTTTGAGATATGGCCATGATTGGAAATTGTATCAGCTCAGGGAGGGATACTCGTAAATTGACCTATATCCGCCCACAACCATACACTGCTAAAGCAAGCATGTGTAAGAGAACTTTCAAAATAATATGTGACAAGCATTACTTATGCCATGTGCTTTAGGCCAAGGGAGCCCTATCAGTCCGTTGTCATGCAAGGATCAACCGGGCAATCAAAATCCCAAAACAAATTAATAGTATTACAGATAACAGCAGTAAGACATAGATTAAAAGAGATTGGCGTAAAATGCGCACACATAGGAATCAGCAAAAATACAGGAGTTAGTGAATGCCGTAAACTTAAGATGGTTTCTTATGACAGTCATAACTTACACCTGTTTGGGTAGTAAAGCACTGTTAATACCTCCAAAATGTACAATAGACATAATTTAGACCTGTCTTTGACAATCAGGCCCAATGTGCTATCACGAAAGCAGACAAAATATTTCCACAATACAGTTTGTAACACAAATAACGGAAAGTTATAATTTGCAATGAATTGTTACTTGTAGGCGAAGCACTGCCATTGTGATAGTGTTCCTAAGTGAGAATATGTGATATATTTACTTATCGTATCTCATTGTTGTCCTACTTCAAACATTCTCCACCTACCTTTCCTGTTATTTTGTTCTAATGGTCCCACAAATCTCGGGTTTGGTTTGGTGACTGAATACTGACCACACTGTACCTGCAAAATGTTTATTTCCCCAACATCTGCGCAGGTTAATTTTTCAATGATTTCTTTCTTGTAGGATTTGTCAAAGACAATGACAAATGAACATCTTTTCATTTTTTGATACAGATCTTCAAACATACTGAGACTATGGAAGCCAAGGTCAACGATGATTAGCAGCCCTTGCAAGTTTCACAACGTGTACAAAACGATAAAAGAAATCAGGAACAAAACAATACAGTTCTATCATTCCCAGTCATTTAAAAAATAAATGACAATGAAGGAGTCAGAACTCTGTTGGAGTACACGCAACAGACACTCCTGTAATAAAGCTACACGCATTCTGCCACAAGTGCAGGAAGCTCACCACAGATCCTACATATGCTGCATCACATGCGTAATTATGTCCTATTAAGTCGCTGATTTGGAAATTATTACACCCAGGCTCATGATAAAATATCAATTAAACCTCTCATTCATCACTGGAAAACTCAATCAACCATTTGGACAACACCTAATCAATCAACAGAACAAGGCCATTAAAACTAACGCCATGAACGAAAGAACGGAAAGATACCCTGGAGTCTTTGGATATTAAAAGTGAAGTGTGCCCTGATGCGAGGTGAAGAGCCTTTGGAGAAAAAGTGTGAAAATGTAAGAAGAGAAGATAATAAAAAAGAGAGCGCGAGGTGTACTTTTTTAGGAATTGAGAAGAAAGAAAGATTGGACATGTGGGTTCAATGAGCCCGAGATTGTTGAACTGCGATGTGGGGATGGAGAAGTGCTTACACTTTCAACATGTGACCTCTAAGTTCACTTGAAGTGAGGGAGCTGAATGCCCTCATGTGTTTTCGTGCTCTGTCTTTATTATTTTAGCTAGAACTTAAACACATGATTTTGCCTCTTGTTCTGTTTATCCAAAAGACTGTTGAAATGTCATTTTCAAGACCAATCTGCTTAGCTGTGATGCTCCAATAATTCACGTGATATATGCATCCTCTTTGTTCATCCTACTTCTTTTTTGTACCATTTCCGGCTTGAAGTACTTTAGTTAAAAGGCTCTGAAATAAAGAAAACTAAAAAAAATCTCACATGCATTTCAAGAAGCAGTTATGGGCCCCTCAAATCTGCCCAGCATGCACCAGCATTCGTTATATTCGAGACATGGTAATACCACCACTTTCCCCATCTCTACGACAGCCTGAACAACCTACAAAACTTTGCACCATAACAGACTAAACCACATGATAAATATTTGAAATATTGTTACTTTTGATTTGTGTAGCAAAGACCCCATGCATCGAGTCCAAAATTCATAACCAACAATCCTTGAATTGCTCCTATATGAAGTTTATTTCATCTGACTTGTGTCTGGCACCAGAGATTTTGTACTTTAGCCCCTTAGTTGCTTGGGCTTTTCCCACTCATTGCTGAGCCCTTTGACGTGAAGTCGCAAAGGTCCAACTCCATCTTATGCAGGCTCCAACTCCAATCTTAGTCCATGGAAGTCGCCGTCTTCCTCAACGTAGACAATGGACACCACCATATTCCCTTATTTATTCAGAATCACTGTCATGTCTGTCTTTTAATGCAGATGTCACCAGACTATATCTTTCTAAGAACTGTGATATCCTCAAGTTCTTCGATTAATGACATAGATACAACATCTACTGAGACATTTGTCTGGGTTAAATGTTTCCTCCTCACCATGTCAAGGTTTAACAAGCATGCATACACGACATAACCCAAAATAAAGTAGTCTGAATTGACGTCCTTTTACATTACATGTTCATAAGGAAACATCTGGGACGCATACCTTGATGCATATAATCTATGTCAGACATTCCTAAACTTATGTCAGAAATTCCAATTTCTGATAAGATTTAGGATATAAGGAATGCTACTTGACCATATTTCAGGAGAGGTCCTTCACCAATATTTTGGCTTTGATTCTGCCAGGGACAGTTTCACCTGCTGCCAGCACACTTCGCACTTCCAGATGATACATCTCACCTAAAGACTGAAGCTGATAAATCCAAGTCCCGAAAGAAGACCGACTGACTGCTACCGCAGTGGGTGTATGCCCATCTCAAGGAACACAGTCTTCACGCCTCCACTTATAAAGACAGCCTTTGCTGTCCACAAGGTATGCAGTGCATCTCTTCTCCCTAAGAAACTGTACATTGCAAGTTGCTCCGCCTTTTGTGCTCTCAGAGTATAGCAAATAGAAGTAGGCATTAGGGTGTTAAGTTCGAGATAATATATTAAATTACACTTTAATAATGCTGGAAATATTCAATTTTTTCTTGTTATTTACAACATAGCTTGTTGCAGTTTTTATAATACTCTGTGTAGTTATTTTAGATGTACTGAGAAACAGATTGTTCCTGTAGTAATAAATAGGGGTGGGCGGAATATTCCATTCCGGCCGTGGAATAGGCACATTTTGGCTACTCCGTATTACTCTTTAATGTGGTGTTGTGGCCAAGTTCCGCCAATCACCACATGGTGGAATTTTCCCCCGCGAGGCTCCAGAAACTGCAAGTGAGATTTGGTGTCTCCTAGTGCAATTTTCTAACGCAGGCAGCCACCAGTCAGTGGGCTGCTGTTTGAGTAGATTTTCTACCCGAGTGGCAGCAAAATCAACTCTAATGGTCGCTCACTCTTGTGCAATGCATGTTACCGTTCATGCTTATTTTCAGTGCTGGTCGCACTACTGGTGCTGAATTGTAGCACGAGCAGCACGCTGCATATTATCCACCCGTTGGTGGAATTCATCGGAATCTCAGAGTTTTTCTGTGACTCCACAGACTTCCGCCTACCGTAGTAATAAATACATTTAACATAAAAGTGTTCCTTTTTCTTAGTGCCATGAGTGTGATACTGTGAATAACGAAGTAAGGTTTGTTGCTATTTCTACTTTGCCCCTGATCCCTTTATGGGATTGTTAGAAACCCAAAAGCAATACTTCTATGTTAATGACACATTAAATAGCGTTCTGTGGGGCTACATTAACCTGTCTTTCACATTCATCATTGTGCATTGAACCAAGTTTACCTGTGTCACCCGTGGTTGGGAAGGCACCCCTTGTGAGTTACGCCAAACTTATACAACAGTTGGCACCCAATGTGGGACTCGTATCTTATGGTTACGTCTTGAGTAGTTTACACTTATCACACACATTTGAACCATTATTACATCATTACGGAGATGTCTGTAGTAATCATGGTTACCTCCTATTGGGAATAAAGAAACACCTATTTCCATAGGTTTGTCAAGCTTGACTCATTAAAAGGTTATTCCCCATTCTGTGGGTTTTCTAATTCTTTGATTCCAATTACAAATTAAATCCATTCATCATGGCAGCACCTATTGTTATAGGGACCAATTGCAGGGAAGCAGGTACTCAACACCTCATAGCTCGAGATGTCCCCAATGAGGGGGTGCAATTATTTTCATAATAACTGCACATCCAGTTTATGCCTTTGACACTTTTTACTCCTGGGTGGAGTTCAAGCCTACTGATGCTTCCTCAGGGCAGTTTCATGAATACGAAATAGTAAATCCACCGGCTCACTATAGGGCTTACCAAGAATTGGAAACCCCTTTAACATGCCAAGAACACCAAAATTGGTTTGGTGGTCATTTGTCACACACACACAGACATGTTCATTTGGGACCTCTGAGCAATGAAGAGGCTATGTGGCCAGTTTTGGCTGGTTACACACCCGTTCCTCACCCTGAAGCTCTATCTTCTGCAGACGTAGTAGAGGTATTACGTAACACAGTTGCCTTATACAGGAGACTTGTGCCATTTGTGCAATGTATTTTGAGCTTCAGACCTGCTGTCCCTGAAGAACCTGCCACTCCTGTACAAATACAGATCATTAGTTCACAGACTATTAACGCTTTCATGGGAAGAGCACCTGCGCAGTGTGATAAAAACGACTTTCTGGATTGCTCGCAAGAGCAACCAGTTAGAAGCAGTGTATCCATACACTACCCCCCCAAGACAAACACAGAATACTGACTATGTGTCTTCCTCTTGGGAAGGTGCCTTCGTTAGAGGAGTGTAGCTCCTCCCTGATGTCCTTAGACAAGTACAAAACGAACACAGAGCTGCCCTATCTCTGGATTTGGGAAATAAGTTAATGAAGGAAATGTCTCTACAGCTTCCCCTATCCTTCAAAGCAACATAAAGAGAGAGACTTCCATTCTGGCTATAAGTAAGAGACTTGAAGCAGTTCCAGATCAAGATCGTGAATAATTGTGGAAGTTTATACCTCTGTAGGTAGAGATACCTTAGGTATTCGACCCATTAAACTACATTTAAAACCTAAAACGAAACTGGGGGTTCGGTTAAGGAGAAATCTGCAATGGAAGGAAAAAAAAAACAAAAAGAGAAAGAGAAAAGACAGACTGGATCACTCACTTTTTGGGAATCCTGCAGGGGTGGTTATAACTTAAGAGACTGTGAAAAAATGAAAAAGCCTAAACGTCCCAGTATTCTCATAGCCTCTCGTCACATTCTTTTCAGGACACTGAAGGTAAAATAACTGAAAGAGTGAGCCGATCTGAGTACCGAACAAAAGAGGAAGTACAGTTGGAAAAGTGAAGGTGGACTCGAAACTAATATCTAAATATTTAATTAAATAGGCATACACACATAAGTATAGGTGTATATTTATATATATAATATAACACTAATATTAAAAAAAATATATTTTACATTATATTTTTTTTAATTTACTACTTTAAAAAGCATATATATTTAAACATATAGATATATTTATAAATACATAAACAACAAATTAAATGCAACATATTAAATACATTACTGACTTAAATAAATATTTTAAAAAATTACTAAATATATTAATAAACTAACTTATACCAAAAAGAATATATATATATATAATGCAGAGGATGCTAAGGGATTTGTAGAACTGATCAACTCTAATGACTTAAGTTTAAAATTCACAGCCCAAATCAGTAGCCAGTCTATCGAGTTTTTAGATATGCAAGCATATATTGAAAATAACGTGGTACACACAAAACTTCACAGAAAAATCACAGCAGGAAAATCTATTCTGCACGCTAAAAGTGCACATCCTAGGCATTTGATTTGGAGCATCCCCTATGGGGAGTATTTAAGAATACGTCAAATCTGTAGCTCCGCAAAAAAGTCCTACTGCAGTGCCAGAAAGAAGCAACCGATAGATTTATTGCCCATGGGTATAAAAACAAAGACCTGCATAAAGCCATCCTAAAAGCCAATGCCCAGACAAGAGAGGCCAGTCTGTTCGCTGAGAAAAATATGAGGGAGATCAGGATGATCACAACATATAGCAAACAGGAATGGCAAATTAGAAAAATCATTAACACCCAATGGCACATAGTGTTAACCGAAAAAACACTAAGTCAGATTTCCCCAGAAAAACCGTCTTTAACATTCAGACGTTCCCCCTCCATGAGATACTCACTAGTAGGAGCAGCCCTGAGGTTACCCCGAATCTTAGCTGGTTATCAACCAAGACAGGCTTTTTCAAATGCAGCTCTTGCAGAGCCTGTAAATTTGGAGTTAACATGACTGACTACACAACTGCATTCAGTACCAAACCCATGAAAATCAGAGGTCACTACACCTGCAGAACTGATTATGCAGTATACGCGTTGCGGGCTTAAATACGTGGGGAGCACCAAACTTCAAGTTTACAACAGAATCCTGCTACACTTAAGAGCGGTGGTAAATTCCGACCCAAGTTACCCGGTGGCCAGGCATTTTAAACTGGTACACCAAAACAACATAAGGGGACTCAAATATTTTGTGATTGGGATGGTTCCCACATCCAAAAGAGGGTGTAACAGGGAGAAACTACTGAGACAGTTGTATTCAGAGTTTATAATAGAACTTGACACCAAAATGCCGAACAGGTTGAATACTAGTGAGGATCTACTTAACGTTTTATAGGTTTTTATTAATGGTTTTACATAATTTTTAGAACAAACCATTAGCTAGTATCATCCATGAGCCTGTTACACTAATATGACCATTTAATCCCCATAGTGAATAGATTAGACATTTACAATGTCCATTTAGGTCAGCAAGGTCACACCTCTCTTCTCCCCATGGATATTATTGTGTGTATATGAGTTTTATTGTGACATTTTATCTTGCATCAGCACTTTGACATTTTGACATTTCATGGAATGTATTTTTACGATGTGCACTGCCACTTTATTACCATACATGAGGCTTCATGGTGGCATTTTGTTGTTTAGATTCTTGCATAAGCACTTTATTGCACGTTAGCACTTTTTTAAGCACTTAGCACTTTACAGGGTAAGTGCAATTCTATGCACGCAGCACTTCTGAAGGTGTATATAGGTACATAGGGATAAACAATAATCAAATAGGCATAACCAATGGCAATACTAATGATTTCGTAATAACCACAGATGCTTATGACACAATTTTTTTCCCCAACATAATTGTATCCATTATCTGGTCCCTTCTTTTAAACTGGTTGGAACAAGGTGATATTATTGCACTTATGCTAGTATAATTAGGATTGACTTTGATATTCGTGTATATCACCCAACTACACCATATGCTCATAGCAGTTTTACACCAGAGTACAAAGGAACTGTTATCTATATGGTTAAGTTAATGAATTTGGGATGTCCAGAGCAATATGCCATTTGTGGTGATATTACAACATGATTTTGCCCTGTTTGGATTTTCAATGAATTGCAACTGTGATAGTCTGTTTTTCATGTTTGTTCATTTAATTGTGCACGAGTGAGTAGCAAATGGTATTTAAAGAGTGTAAAAAATGCAGAGCGTCATGTGATCAACACCGCAATGAAGTGGTCGAAACGCGTCTTGGACGTACGGCAATTGCCTCAATAGTTTGTTTAATCGGAGAAACTTTGCCTGAATAAAGCACTCTTGGAATTCAACAAGCGTGGAGTGGTCCGTACCTGTTTGGCAGCAGTAATAATCTGTGGTGAGCCAGGATAGTGTATGTATATATATATTTTAAGGGAAACCAAACAAATTCAATATTTTCTTCATGCAATTTCCTGACGCATTTCTGACTACAAAAGTCCTTTTTCACAGGTAAGTGGCAAACCAGCAAAGCTCTTACGTACCACCAATTTAAACTCAAATAAAAGTTTTGATTGTCCTCAGGTGGTTCTCCAGTGAATTGCTAGACAAATGCATATATATATATATATATATATATATATATATATATATATATATATATATATATATATATATATTCCATCGACATCCTTTCGGATAAAATGAAATCGCACTCGCAGAAAGATTACTTTACCGAATTCTTTTATTTTTCAAAGGTTTCCAGGTTGAGAGAACAACCGACGCGTTTCGTTATCACAGATAACTTGATCACAGTTAGGATGACAATATTCATTTTGTGTTGGCGTGGCTCTGCCTGGAAATCTGCACTGAAGCGATGCACCATGGGTTCTAACGAATTATGAGCCAGGACATGTGGATGTGTTCAAGTTAGACCCGGAGACCGCCAGCAACCAAGAAATCAAATGACACAAGAAACGTGGAGTCAGCGAGGACACGCTGCCTAAATACCGGAGGTTAGAGGTAAGCGCGCTGATCGCTGTGTAAAGGCGTATGGGGAAAAGCACCTTCTTTAACTTTTGTGTTGCAATATTGTAACGGCTGGCTTTTTCGGTGGGAGGATAGAAATACTGACAAGGTACCGCACTGTACGTTCCATTGTGAACAAGCGGAAGAGCACAGTAATAATATCCGTGGACCACGGGCAGAAAGATTTTCCCCATTGATATAAAAACAAAACAAAATCTCTTTTTTTTAAATCCAGGGAATTGAGAGAACAAAATGGAAAAACGAGAAGCAAAACAAAATGAATTTTTGGACTCACTTTTCGATCAAGAAATAGACATACGGACCCAAACAGCCAATAAGAGCACCCTAAAGAAATCTGATACACGGAGTAAACTTAAACAATGGGAAAAACTAAGCAGGAAAGAAATAAACAAATGGTGGGAGTTAATCACATTGAAAAAATACTTGGAAGTACGAAGAGTCCCAAGAGGTTTGAGGATATCACTTATGCCCAGTCAACAGGATGCAACAAACGAATTGCTACAAGAATGGGGAGAGTATGTTTTAAACTCCTCATTGGGTCTGATAGCAATCTTGGTAAAACACATAGAAGTGGCACTAATTAAAATCAAAGAGGAGCTACAGGAACTATAAAAGGAACTAGCAACATTGGAAATGAATTTGGAAATTACTAAATTAAAAGAGGACCTGGAACGATATGTTGAAAAACACGAGGAAGTAGTAAAAGTAAGGAAACAAACCAAGTTCCAACGGGATAAGGATGATTATACACAAGGGCGGATATTTACATTACGCCAGAAAATTTGGTATTTTTAAACAACAAGATCGTATGGATGGCGCAGCCCAGAGTTCAAGTAGCATTACATCCCTAACATCAACTGACGCCAGTGAAGGAGAACAAGAAATAAATGCAGATCAATCTAAACGTACTTTTTTAGGGGATATGAGGTTGGTCCTCAAACAGAGACAGTGGGAACAAAACCGAAACCCACAACAAAGTCCAAAAGGAAGAGGGAGAGGACGCCAGTGGGAATCCAAAAAACAACCAGGAGGGGAAAAAGGAGAAGGTGGCTCAATGGAAAAAATTGGTGCAAAAACAAGGAGCATGCGTCAGAAAAATCCCCTATAAACGGCACGAATGAATTGGTAGTGATCAACCTTTCTAAACGTAACATCTCAGAGTCAGAAATATCCTTGCTAAAACATGGAATAAATTACTGTCCGACACAACAAATGGACATAGCGCAAACTAGAATAGATATTTACAAGTACGTCAGAAAAATCAAGCTTGCTAAGATTTTTCAGGAAAACAAGGACATGGCGAATTACACAAAAATGAAAAAGAAAAAAAGTCTCAAACCACCAGAGTCAAATTTGATCACAACGGATATGAATGCACTTTTAACTCTAATCAATCTAGACGTTACGGAAGAACAAGACCTTATCCCTGCGGAAATAGCCTGCCCACAAAAAGGAGCAGGTTTCAGTGGTAAAAAACCGACATCCCGTTTTTATCCTCAACTAGTCCCAGGCAATAAAATCGACCTTTTCCAGGAAGAAAGAACTGCCCTAAAAAATCTAACAGAGGATAGAGACATCACTATAAAAATGGCTGATAAGGGTGGCAATATCGTCATTTGGAACACATCGGATTATGAATTGGAGGCACATTCTCAATTGAGAAATCGGGAGTACTACACGCAAATTGGACAAAAACCCAACTCTGATGTACAAAGAGGCCTTGGATGGGAAAACCATGCAATGGCTCCTACAAAATCTAATTGACGATGATGAAAGAAAGTATTTGACAACAGAACATCCGACAACAGCAACAATTTATTTTTTACCAAAGCGGCATAAAAACCCACTCAAACCACCAGGGCGGCCGATAGTGTCAGCAAAAGGATCGCCATTGGAACCAATAGCCAATTATATTGATTTTTTCCTTATGCCGTTTGTGTTAAACCTAAATTCTTACATAAAGAACACCACCGACCTCTTGAGGCATCTTCAAGAATTATCATGGCAAGACTCCTACATGCTCATCACAATGGATGTAATATCCTTATATACTAACATCGACAACAACATTGGGTTACTGGCATGCAGTTTTTTCCTGAAAGAACGGAATATACAGTATAACCAACACAACAAATGCTCTCAAACATGATTGAGATGTGTCTGACCCAAAATGTATTTATGTTTGGTGAAGAGATTTACCAACAAACAAAAGGATGTGCAATGGGTTTCTCTTTCAGTCCCGGATACGCGTGTCTTGTGATGGGGTGGTGGGAACAACAATTAGCCTGGCACCCCAATAACGACAAGCATGTAAATAAAACTGCCATGTGGCTGCAGTACATAGACGACCTTCAAATTGTATGGGATGGAACAGCTGCTGAGTTTCATGAGTATTTTGAAATCTTGAACTCAACAGAAGCAAACATTAGATTCACGTATACCATCAGCAAAGTAAGGGTCGTTTTCCTGGACACTGAGATCTATGTCACCAACAATGAAATACAAACAGCTTTACACCGCAAAGAAACATCAACAAATGCCACATTACATGCAGACAGTTTTCACAAGGCATCAGTAATCGAAAATATACCCTATGGGGAATTCCGCAGAATTCGGCGGATATGTTCAGACGAACAGGAATGGGAAAAACAAAGCACTAAACCTGCACTGAGATTTAAACAACGTGGATATAAAGAAAGCAATGTCAGGAAGTGTTGGATAAAAGCAAATGAAAGAACAAGGAAAGAAACACTAAAATTGAAACCGAAAGTAAACTTAACAGCCACACAACAAACTCAGGAGCCTGTAAGACTGATTATGGATTACTCTTGTGAATCAAAAAAAATCGCAAATATCTTGCGAAAAAATTGGAAAATACTCCAACTTGACCCCACGGTAGGAAAAGTAATGGGAACCCACCCTAACATAACGTTCCGCCGAGCACAAACTGTTAAAGACAAATTGTTCCATAGTCATCACCAACGAAAGGAAAAATCAAAAGGATCTCAATGGCTGAAAACAAAAGGTTTCATTAAATGCCACAACTGTAAAGTCTGTCAGATAGCGAAGAACATGACAGAGGTAAAATTGGCAAACAACAAAATGTGGCAAATAAGAGAGCTAATAACTTGCAAAAGTCAATATGTCGTTTATGTGATAGAGTGTCCATGCTCCTTGAAGTATATAGGAAGCACAATATGCGAACTGAAAAAGAGGATACTTGAGCATGTACGAGCAACAGTGAACAAAGATCGAAGCAACGCCATAGCTAAACACATGGAGATTGAACACGAGGGAAACTGGAAGTTACTAAGCTTCTATGCAATTGAAACGATACCTTGCAATGAGAGAGGCGGAAACCGCGAAAAGAAACTGTGGCAGAGAGAATCAAGGCAAATACTGAATTTCAGAACTTTTACTCCGTTTGGGTTGAACCAGAGCAAGGAACTGTATGTCCATTTATAACTTGAATTAAACTAATTTTGTATGAAACTGGTATAGAGCACAAACATCACATAATCACACACATTTTTATAAACTCAGAATTGCGGACAATTCTTTTAAATTAAATAAATGCATATCAAAAAATGAGAAGAGGGTAGGAATAAGAACAAGTTAATCCTTACAATCTATAGGACAGCCTAGAGAAGGCCCACTAGAGGGCGTAATTGGACCGTGGAGGAGACTGAATTCTGTCCAAACAGAAAATCACGTGATTTTCCTTAAAACTAGGGATCATAAAAAGGATGTACGTAATAGAAATGTGGACAACATAGTAAAAATAAGGTTGTCCGGTAAAGAACTAGACCTCCCACCCTAAAAAATGTCTTGGTATGTCAAAGATAGAAGCGAGGCAGTATTAGAGCGCCAAATGAGAATGCAGTTAAAAGAACAATTATACTGCAATACCAGAAAGTTTTACAACTTCTTATCTGAGTTAATAAAGCATACCACGAACACACCAATTTCAGTATAAAATAGCATAAACACATTGTACACGTGAATACATAAATAAAAAGAAAACTTTATTTAAATGTAAATTCGAACAAACTACAAATCCCAGAATCCACTAAAAGGGTCCTGAACCTAAATGTGAGTCACATGTAACATTGAAAGTGATTTAATTGGTTGAAACGAATATTGTCATCCTAACCGTGATCAAGTTATCTGTGATAACGAAACGCGACGGTTGTTCTCTCAACCTGGAAACCTTTGAAAAATAAAAGAATTCGGGAAATTAATCTTTCTGCAAGTGCGATTTCATTTGATCCGAAAGGATGTCGATGGAATAAGTGTTGGCGTGACTCTGCCTGGAAATCTGCACCGAAGCGATGCGCCATGGGTTCTAACGAATTATGAGCCAGGAGATGTGGATATATATATATATATATATATATATATATATATTATCTACTGGCGGTCGCCAGTAGATAGTTATAGTTAGGACCTATTTTCCATAGGAAATCCGCAACATTCTATTTGAAATAACTTTGGCGCCAATTGACGAATCTTCGTGACATTTTCAAACTTTGTGGGGCGCTCCGGTCCGCTCCTATTCTGCAAGTCTCGGGGTGATTCGTCAAGCGGGGGCCGAGAAAAAAGGGGGGTCCCAAAACATGTTTTCCCCATGCAATTTTCCATAGGAACGTTTAGTCGCAGCTACAGCCCGAACTGCTGAACGGAATTACACCAAATTTGGCAAATAGGTAGCCCTTGGTTCAGAGTCGTGCCTTTTGCTTAAATGGTGTAAATCTGTTCAGTAGTTGCTGAGGAAAATCAAAAGTAAAATCACATATATATCTATGGCCGCGTAGGGTCCGCGTACCCTCCCGATCACGAGCTGTATGCTAATTGGCTGTCAACACTCCAAACCAGGAAGTGTTGGCAGCCATCTTGTGTCTCGGTAGAACCGAGGCACAAGAAAGCAGTAAAACAATCGCGCAAAACACAAAAAGGGGGCAGGGTAGAAACACCCTGACCCCCTAGGCCTGCTCAGGGGGTCCCCCCCAATTTTTTTTTTTTAAATCGGCAAAAACGCGCTGGGTGCGCGGATCCAGCTGACGGCCCCCGGGTGGCCCAAGTCCCGGGGGCATGCGGGGTTTTTCATTTTTATGTGTGGGGGGGCCTCTAAGGCCCCCCCAAGCCCCAGGGACCGCCACCCCCCCGGGCTTTAAAAAAATATTAGTGCGGGTGGGCTCTCAGCCCTCCCGCAGCCCCAGGGACCGCCACCTCCCGGGGCTTCTTTTTTTAAAAAAATAAAATTACCTGTGTGGGGGGCTCGAGCCCCCCACATGCCCCGGGGACCGTCACCTCCCTGGGGCACTAAATATTTCAATATGGGGGTCTGTTCAGACTCTGAGCCCGGGACCACCACCTCCCGGGCTTTAATGGAGGGAGGGGGGCCGCGGCCCTCCTGGAGCCCTTGATGGCCCTGGGGACCACCACCCCCAGGGCCGGCTCCTGCAGTGTCCCGGGGTGCCTATCCCCGGGACACTGTAGTTTGCTATGACAGGACGGAGCCTCGCGGCTCCCGTCCTGTCATAGCAAACTGCTTTGGTTTTGGAACAGAGAGCAGGAAACCTGCTCTCTCTTCCAAAACCAAAGCTGATTGCTTTTCCACATGGGGAGCTGCATCTTAGCAGCTCCCCATGTGGAAAAGCAATGCAGGCACCCGAAGGACGCAGGGAGCTGGCGGGACCGTGGGGGGACTGGGGACCGCCCCACAGTCCCCAACGGAGAGGGCCAGCCCCGGGGGATGGGGTCCCCTGGGCTAGCAGTGGCCCAGGAGGGACGCGGCCCCCTCCAACAAATTAACATTTAAAAACAAACAGGCCGGCCCCGGGGATGGGGTCCCCGGGGCCATAAGTGGCCTAAGGAGGGGGCAACGCAGCCCCCTCCATAACATTTTTTTATAAAAGAAGGCCATGCCCCGGGGGATGGGGTCCCTGGGGCTGATTAAGGCCTGGGGAGGGGGCCACGCGGCCCCCTTCCAATTTTTTTTTATTAAACAAAATATTAGGGGCAGGCCCTGGGGGATGGGGTCCCCAGGGCCAAGCAATTAGAAAAACAAGGGGGCCACACAGCCCCCTTCTAAAAATAAAAAAAATTAAAAAGACCGGCATCGCACCGGAGGCCACGCTCCCTCCTTGCAGCACTCTGCAAACGCTCCCCTGGCGTGTTTGCAGATGGGGAACGAATCTCCTTGAATTCTGGGGTCCCTGGGGCCAACTAGCCCACCAGGAACCTCCAGTATGCGCCAGGGAGCTGCGTTGCAGAGAGGTGTACAGAGGCCACGCCCTTTTACACCTCTCTGCAACGCAGCTCTGTGGCGCTTTTGGAGGTACATTGGTGGGCTAGTTGGACTCCAGGGACCCTCAGGATTCAAGGGGACTTAATCCCCCAACTTAAAACGTGCCACGGGGCGCGTTTGCACAGTGGTGAAGGGAGGGGCGGGGCTTCAGGTGACATGTGTGCAAACTGGCCCCGTGGCGCATTTTAAGATGGGGAATTAAATCCCCTTCAATCCTGAGGGTCCCTGGGGGCCAACTAGCCCACCAGGAACACTCCAGTAAGCGCCACGGAGGCTGCGTTGCAGAGAGGTGCACAGAGGCCACGGCCTCTGAACACCTCCCTGCAACGCTGCTCCTGGCGCATACTGGAGGTACATGTGTGGGCTAGTTGGACTCCAGGGACCCTCATGATTCAAGGGGACTTAATCCCCAACTTAAAACGCGCCACGGGGCGCATTTGCACAGCAGTGAAGGGAGGGCGGGGCTTGAGGTGACATGTGTGCAAACAGGGCCCGTGGCGTGTTTTAAGTTGGGGGATTAAGTCCCCTTCAATCCTGAGGGTCCCTGAGTCCAACTAGCCCACCAGGTACCTTCAGTAAGCACAACAGAGTTGCGTTGCACAGAGGTGAAAAAGGTGCGTGGCGTTGGAACGCCTCTCTGCAACTCAGGTCTGTGGTCCTAACTGTAGGTACCTGGGGGGCTAGTTGGGCCCCAGGGACACTCAGAATTCAAGGGGACTTAATCCTGCAACTTAAAACGTGCCACGGGGGCGTTTGCACACATGTCACCTCAGGCCCCCACTCCCTTCACCACTGTGCAAACGCGCCCTGTAGCGCATTTTAAGAGGTAGTTTTAATCCCCTGCCCTATTATGTACTAGGGACTTACAGAGGAGGTCATGCTAATCACAGGGGTACCCCAACGCATAGTGTTCCCTAGTGTATGTAGGTGTTTTCACTGTATTCTAAGTGTGTTTTAGCATAGCACTGGCTCTGGTTAGTCAGAGTCAGTTACCACTAGTACACGTCGGAAAAAGTTGTGGGCACAGGATGATTTTGGAACAAGGCCTCTTTCTGCTCCTCTGTTGGTTCTTTCTGCACATCTTTTGCTTCTTCCTGCACTTTTCTTCGTCTTTGTGGACTTCTGTTGCTTCTTTCTGCATTTCTTTTGCTTCTTTCTGTGCGTTTTTTTCTTCTTTCTTCACATGTCCTACCTCTGTAGGCATAGTTAGAAACTAGCATTTAAAAACCTTTGAAATTCACTGAAAAACCATAGGTTTCAGGCACGTTATAGTTAGAAATTAGCATTTAAAAACCTTTGAAATTCACTGAAAAAACCATAGGTTTCAGGCACGTTATAGTTAGAAATTAGCATTTAATAAACCTTAGAAATTCACTGAAAAAACCATAGGTTTTAGGGACAGTTATAGTTATTTGGACATTTCACTCGTACAAAACCCGTGAAATTCCCCCGTTATAGTTAGTTCAGCTAACTATAACTCGCGCCCCCGCAATGCACTGCTGATGACATCACATATTACATCACTCATGACATGGTCAGTGACATCACTGATGACATCACTGATGACATCTTAAATGACATCACTGATGACATCTCAAATGACATCACTGATGACATCACTGATGACGTCATCCATGTGATAATTTCATGCATCTTCTCACACCCTAATATAACTTTTGATACACCCACTCTAAATTACAGACTGCCATTGTCAAAACCATAGACACTCCAACACCAATAACTACATACCCACTCACTGATTCTTAGGTCTACACACACATCCACTCACTCACCTGTACAGTCACTCATACTTACGGTCACTCAGTACAGGACTATCATATGCACTCATACACCTACATAGACACTCACACACCGCCACTCATCCATAGAGGTACTCACACACCTAGTCAGTCATGCAAATAATTATTCACACTGCCATTTACTCACCTATACAGTTATACACACACCAGCTCACTTACTCATACAAATACTAGCACATTCTTACGCTCTTATACAATCACTGATACAAGTACACACTCATCCATACAGCCACTCTCACAATCACACACTTTCACTTATAGCCATTTATATACTCCAACACACATATATACTGCCTTTAACATATGTAGTTACTCACACATGTACCACTGAGATATACATTCACTCACTAACACACCCATACACACACTCACCCACCCATACAGTCCATCACAAATGCACTCTTGAAACCATGCACCCAGTGAATCACCCACTCACACATCTATGCACAGAGTCACACACACCCCACCCACACAAACACTCAGGCACCCATACAGATACTCATACAACCAATCAATAACCCATGTAGACACTCATGTAGCTATTCAGAAAGCCATGCAGCCGCTTACACACCAACAGCCAGACGGATACAGACATTCACATAGTTTAGTTACTAACCCATGCATTCAGTAAGATACGTTTAATCACTAACTTATGGAGTCAGTCACGCACCTACTAAATCATCCATTCAGACAATTATACACCCACTCATTCTTCAATACGCCTTTCCCTATATATATTAAACATATTTAAACTTTACAGAAACACACAGTCACTGGATGATGTCATTTGAGATGTCATCAGTGATGTCACTGACCATGTCATGAGTGATGTAATATGTGACGTCATCAGCAGTGCATTGCGGGGCGCGAGTTATAGTTAGCTGAACTAACTCATAACGGGGAATTTCACGGGTTTTGTACGAGTGAAATGTCCAAATAACTATAACTGTCCCTAAAACCTATGGTTTTTTCAGTGAATATATATATGTATATATATTAATTACTCTTCCTCTGTGACGGAAAGAAATGGGCCGCACTCCAAGAGATTGTATAATTCCTCTTTACTGTCCACAATTTTAACAAATAAAGATAAAGCAGTCCATGGAACCACAGGACCAACGCGTTTCGGTCTCACAGACCTTGATCACGGTAACGCCTCCTTGTGTTATCACACCAAATATACATTATCAGTAATCACGTCATTTCCTGTTTACACAAGTATGGCATTATGGGAGTTGTAGTTTCCACAAAAAGTTACTCATAATGACTGACTCGCAAAACTAAAAGAAATGAAATAATAAATTTCACATCATAGTTCAATTAATTTAAAAATAAAATTAAAAATTTGAAAATAAATAAAATAAAATAAAGTTAAATACATTTCATAAGTTCAGTTACTCCATATTCAAAATGCATTTGTGATCAAACTTGTAAGTTCATTAGTATCTGATTCACATGATTAATTAATTCTCATTAATCTCCTAATTAATTAGTTAATTTCATTCTTAATCCTTCTTTCATTATTCTCATGATCAGAGTATCCTCAATTATATATATATATATATATATATATATATTAATTCGATCAGGAGTCCAAAATAGATATACATTCAACATTCACCAAGGAGATAGATGTTCTTCCTTTACCTTCTAGTGAATAATCACATTTATAATGCATATACATCCCCAATATATTCTTGGGCATGGGATCATGTTTTAACTTTGCTTAAGATGTTAAGTATCTGTCCGATCATTTTATAGATACTGTTTTTTTTTATTTAAATTATTTACACAAACCGAGAGACAAGCTGAATCAATGGCAAGTTCACAAATGTACATACAATTTTTCGCTTTGATTCAAACCATATGGAGTGAAAGACCTGAAATCTAATATGTAACGGGATTCTTTCTGTCGTAATCATCTCTCACGATCTCCGCCTCTCTCTAAGCGGCTCACGGTTTCTATGGCAAAGAATCTCAGTTTCTTCCAGTCACTTCCGTGATGCGTTTCCATGTGTTTGGCTACTGCATTTGTCCTATCTTTGTTTGTTGTAGCCCTGACGTGTTCCAAGATATGTTTTTTAAGTTCACATATCGTACTTCCCACATACTTTAACGAGCACGGGCATTCAATCACATATAGCACGTACTGACTTTTACACGTAATCAATTCCTCAATTTTCCAAGTTCTTCCGTTTGCTAATTGCACTTCTTGAACATTTTTAGCAATTTGGCACACCTTGCAATTCTGGCATTTGATAAATCCCCTTGTTTTCAGCCATTGCTTAGATTTGTTCTTATTCTTTCGAAAGTGGCTATGGACCAAATGGTCCTTTAAATTGGTTGCTCTTCTGTAAGTTATGTTAGGATGTTTTCCCACAATTTAAGCAACTGTTGGGTCCAGTTGGAGAATTTTCCAGTTCTTCTGGAGTATTTCTTTCATTGCCTTTGACTCATTCGAATATGTTGTGATAAATCGAATAGTTTCTGATTTCTCCTCCTGTATTGGTGTTACTTTTGGTTTCAAGAGTGCATCCCTTTCTTTTGGTCACTTTTGCTCCAACGCTTTGAAATTAATTTTGCTGAATAGCCCCTTTCCTAAATCTTTGTGTCGTGAGATTGCTATATATATATATATATATATATATATATATACACACATAAAGATAATTTAAAAAATATATTTTTACAACGATATCATTGAAAACGATATTAACAAAAATATTTTTAAAAACAATATTACTTACCTGAAAAATCAATATTCTTACCAACGATATTTCTGCATCATGATATTTTTAGTATTACAATATTTTTTCTCTGATATTTCTGTAACTCGATATTTCTAATCCGATATTTTGTCCAAACACCTCTCCTGCGATGCAGGACTTGGTCGAGAGCACTTCTAGACAGCGCTGCAGAAGTTACAATAGTACATCAGACGCTTCAGAAGTTTCTGGATGTGAGTCCAACTGATGACTTCATACACATCGAAATTCTAGATCAACATTTAAATCCTTATTATAGAGTTTACATTCTAAGCATCCAAATTGAAGGGGACATACCACGTATTATCAAAGCAGTCTTCTGGACCCAATTATTATGACATCATCCTGCTAGAAGACGACTGCCCTCCAGCCTTCATTAGGAAATCACCCTGTGGGAGGAAATTATAAGGGTAGTACCAATAGTACCTGAGAATATCAGGGAAATGTATGCCAGTTAATGGGCTGTAAGTCAAACACCAGGCCTATCTATAAATCAAGCGGGTTGGGACAAACACTCTAGTCTGTATGTTATTCCCCTACGTAGTGAACCACAACCACTAGCACAGTACCCTTCAAAACCAGAAGCAAAACATGGTATCAAAGTAATATAAGACCAATTGCAGTATCAAGCACCTTGCCTCTCTCCCATAAACACACCCCTTTTTCCAGTATCTAAACCAGACAGTTTTTATAGAATAGTCTTAGACTATAGAAATTTGAATTCGCATACACAAACATATGCAGTACACAATGCCCACAGTACAGGTTAAATGACGAACCTGGTGCGTAAAAAAATACAAAACGATCCTGGATATTTCCGATGAGTTTATCAGTCAAAATATAGGGCCAGATGTACGACCCTAAATTGCATGCGCAAATGGGTTTGCGACCCGTTTGTGCATGCAAAATGGCCCAGGGCCATGTACAATTCCTAAATAGCGAGTCGCAATTTATTTGCGACTCGCTATTTAGGAATTTCGAGTCGCAATTAGGAAGGGCGTTCCCTTCCTAATTGCGTCCGCAAATCAATGTATGAATGATTTGTGACCGCAATTGCGGTCGCAAAACACTCGCAAATTACCACCCTCTTTAAGAGGGTGGTAATGCAGTCGCAATTTGGAAGGGGTCCCCAGGGGACCCCTTCAACTTTGTGACTGTCTTTAAAAATAGTTTTTTAAGGGCAGGCAGTGGTCCCAGGGACCACTACCTGCCCTTAAAAAATGAAATGAAAACATTTCATTGTTTTTTTTTTAAATGCATCCCATTTTCCTAAAAACTGTTTATTTAAAAGCAGTCCCAGACATTGTGGCCTGCTGAGCCCAGCAGGCCACCATCCCTGGGAGGGCCTGTCAATCCAAATGGGCTCGCAAATTGCGAGAGGCTCATTAATATTAATGAGCCTCACAATTTGCGACGACATTGGGAATTGCAAACAGTGTTAAACACACTGTTGTACATGGCAAATTGCACCTCGCAAATTGTGACTCGCAAATGAGTCCCAATTTGCGAGACACAATTTTGCTGGTCGTACATCTGGCCCATAGCTCCTAAAGGTGAGTATCTGGCCACTTTCAGTTTCAACAGAATGCAATTTTCATTCCAGCTTTTGCCTATGGGCTATAAGAATAGTCCTGGCTTATTTTCAGTACAAATCATGGAGATCTTACACCCAGATCCTGAGGTATTGTCATATATTTATAATATCTAGTTAGCTGACGATTACTTGATTCTACACCCTACCAGGGTAGACAGAGTAGTGACTATGTTAACATCACATGGGTACAAGATTAATTTCAGAAAATGAAAGATCGCCGACCTGACTGTGACTTTTCTCGTTTATGAATTATCTAGTGAGCACAAGGGTCTAGCTCCAGACTTCCTCCAGAAGTGTGCTACCTTGCAGCCTCCTGACACATTGAAAATTGGGGTTTCTTAACTCTGGATGGACTTATTTGCCTCACTATGCAGAGAGAGTGAAGCCTCTACATAACCTGATTTGTCAGAGCAGATACTGATATCTTGCATGCTCTACAAGCAGACATGCTTGAGACAAAATATTTACAAACTAGGGATAACAAAGTCATCCTAGTTATCAGAGTCATATCCAGTCACTATGGTTACACCTACATGACCTGCAATGAAGGACAGACCGTCCCCATTGCCTACAAGTCTCACGTATACTCCCTGGCAGAAGCACAGTTTACTTCCATTGAAAAAATCCTGGTGGCTGTGCAAACAGCTATTCTAAAGGAGCGCCCATTGGCGCAGGGAAAACATATTATTATTAATTTTTCTCCTGTACCAGCACTAGAGGTGGCCACAAAGGCAAGCATTCCTAATACCAAATGGGTACAGTGGACTTCTTCTTTAAGTGCAGTGGATGTAAAGTTTCAGTATGATCCCTCTCTTAATACTCAAGCTTTTCTCCAATATGAACAGAATACTGTTCTGACTCCAGACACTTTATTTGTCGAGCCTTATCAGAGCTCATTTTGCACAGATGGCTCTGCCCAACCTGTGGTAGCAACCAAATGTAAGTACTCTACAGCCTGCACAGTTGTGCAAGGTGTAGTGAAAGATGGTAAGTTCATCCCACAGTGCATGCACACCAATCTCTTAGGTGACAATATCGCACAACATGCCTTGCTATTTGCATTACAGAATACTGACTCATCAATTCCCACACTCAATGTGTCCAAAGTCAGCTTTCTGTATACAAGTTTACAATGTCGATTTGCAACATTGGCGATTGAAAAGATTCAAAGATTCAAAGGGAAAGCCTATGAAGAATAAACAGCTCTGGGGAAAGCTAGCTGTCTTACAAGACAAGCTTTCATTGGTCCATGTGAGGCACACTTTAGGCTATCAGGGTAGTGGTATTCATGCTAAAGGGGACTCTGCAGCTGACCAAGCAGCAAAAGCTTCAATTCAGATTGCCCGGATAGCAGTCTTAAGTAAATCTCAAATGAAGATCAGCACAGATATTTTAACAGCCTTAAATGCAAACAAGCAAGGTGGGAAACCTCCTATGGGTTTTCCTCCACATACTCCTACACCCTTAATTCAGATAACATTCCGGTAGTCACCATACCAGGAGTAGGAGACCAAGTGATACCTGATAATCTGTACAGATTAGAATTAATCAAAGAAGAACATGAGGGGATGGCCTCTGCATATGCAGGAATAAATGCAACCATAGCAATGCTACAGCAACACTAATGGTGGCCTAATTTATATAAACAGACTAGGGACTATGTTAGACAAAGTGGCATTTGTCAGCAAATTAAACCCTCTGCTGTCAAAAGGCCCTTGGCAGCTCCCCTCATGATCTCACATATATCTCTTCCAGGTGATTTATTTGGACCACATTGGTCCCCTAAATTCAGCTAAGCAATATAAATATATATTGTTAGCTATTGATTCATGTTCTCAATTCCAATGGGTTTGGCCACAGAGAAATGCAAATGCTTCAGCAGTCATAAAAGATTTGCAGTGCCAAGTGTCAATAGGGGCAGTTCATTTATCTCATTCAGGTAACTGTCCTGCATTTTCCTCCAAGGCTTACAGGGATTCAATGTCTGCTCTAGTTGTTTGTCTGCAATTCAGGACCCCAATCAATGCTCAATAAAAAGGCGTTGTACAGAGGGTCAATGACATGATTAAACAAGCTTTGACTGCTAAAATGTTAAGTTCATGTCTTAGTTGGTACCATAATCTGTATGGAACTTAGAGAGCTTTAAATAACTTGCCTAGATGAGTATTGGGAGGATGTACTCCATACAAGGTTCTTTTCAGAGTTCCTATGTATGTGCCTGGCTTAGATCATTCAGGAAAGGTGGAGGATGAAGAAATATTTGACTTGGAGAAAAGTTTGAATGCTTTACAGAGTATCCAAGAAGTAAGAGACAAGCTGTCTAACACAAACTATTCTGATGCCACCACCTGTGAAGAGAAGATTATTATTGCGCCCACAGGTGGGTTTCCAAAGTATGGGACCTAGTTCAGGAGTAAATCCACAACAAGCAAGCTTTTGAGTGATCCCACAGACCAACTGTGACTGTTCTCGGGGTGATTGGTAACAGAACTGCTATCCTGCCTCCTCTGCCTGGATCAAGAAAAAACAGACAGGTTACAATCAACCAAACTAAAAAACACTATGTGCCCAGTCTGGCGGCAGCAGACAGCGCGAAGGATTCAGAGTGGTGCCTCCCAGCCTCTCCCTACTCTGAATACCATAGCCCCTGATCAAACCAGGAGCAATTCTAGCTCGTGTTCCTAGCTGGGTATGTTTGAGCTTAACACTCTAAGCAGAACACTAAGTTCAACAAACACAGATGATGCTGCTGACATGACAGTGGCTACTGTCCAACATAATTCCATAGTCTACTATGAAGTTCCACCGGATGCTACACCATTTAAACTGGTACCTTTTTGAGAGTCCCGAGGAACCAACAATACAGAAAATGACCCCGGATACATCTCAGAAGATTTT
Organism: Calotriton arnoldi; assembly: GCA_963921515.1. Classification (NCBI taxonomy): domain Eukaryota; kingdom Metazoa; phylum Chordata; class Amphibia; order Caudata; family Salamandridae; genus Calotriton; species Calotriton arnoldi. The sequence continues at coordinate 1,936,727 of CAWUFW010002155.1, read as the reverse complement.
CTACCCCCTTTCACAGTAACTCCTCACCAAAGACTGCTTCATGGTTGCCAGTGGTTTTGTGACATGTATATGATTGCTCTATGGTCCTATGCCTGAATCACTTTGAGAACTTTTTTTCTCATCATGTGGTTGTCAACGATATTGATCGTTCTACTGCTACTCAATGGACAGTTTGTCCCTGCAAGATCAATTGCATCACCTGTGGTTCGTAAACAGTCTCACTCTTAATCCCATAGAACCCGAAGCGTTTTTTAATGCTGCAAACATTACAGCTTAACCTGTGCCCGAGTGCATAGCCTAGGAAAAGGTTCCATGTCAGATTATGGGCCTACTGAGACATTGCAATTGCCTTATATGCTAAAAGTTTCAATGAATGATGTTATAATACCCAACTCTCTTTCAGATGATTGGGACATTGAGACTGTTAAAAGAATGATGTCTGATTTGCAGGCATATGCTACTTTGAATAATGAACATCCTTATTTGAAATCTGCAAACTGCAAACAAATGTATTGCTATCATCACTATGCACATTATTTCATACATAGGACTAGTTATCCTAGAGAAATACACAAGTACAGACAGTGGGAACATTGTGAGGCTCCGTATCCTGAGAGCCTATTTTCTTAAAGAAATTCCCTTACTTTCAGAGTGTCGACAGGTCACACCCTTCAGCCTTCTATTTCATGAGGAAGCCACAGCAGCTTCTGAAAAAACTAATCGCTACCAACAAGCTGATTTACTTCACTGAGTTTAGTCAAATCCTGGCTATTCAAGGATCAGAGAATTGGAAAGCAAATATTGATGTGATAAGCATTCTGTTGAAAAGACATACACTGGTAAGTTTTCCAAGTTTACATTTATTGAAGTGTTGAACCACCAACTCCTGCTGCCAGCCTGATCGTTCTCCTGGTAGTAACTGTCTCCCACGAGACGCTACCATGGAGATGGAACATTAGGCTCATGCAGCTCTAAGATAAACACAACACATCCCCCTTACTAAAAATACAAAGAAAAGAAGAAAGAGAAGAAGTGGAAGAAGAAGAAAAGAAGGTAGACATGAGAATAAGGAAATACAGAAGTGAGAACAAAGCATAAATAGTTCAAAACATCACAAATTAAATCAATACATTTCATAGTCTTCATAACGTTTCGAAGGACAACGAAACCTTGGAGAAGGACCTCTTGAATGAGAATTCGGACCAGGAAAGTCATCGGAACATGATGGAAACAAAGATTTGTCACCCTTAAATCTTACCAAACGAGACATACTCCATTTGCTACCATTATGAACAGAAACAACATTCCTGTAAACAGAAGTGATGACAAAGGGGCCCATAAACTCTGTGATACCCTTTTTATGCCACCGTGGGTTTTTGATAAGTACCCAATCACCCACCTTCCACGTTGTGGCTTTGGTAGAATTCTTAAAGTCAAACCTCTCTTTGTACCTCTCCTGATAAGATTTAACTTTTGCATCTACTTCCTCCTTATCCACAACAGGTCCCTCAATGAGAGGTAACCAAGCAGGATTGAGTTTGGATAAAGCCACTCTCCCTCTCAATACTTGAAAGGGAGACTTCTGTAACACAGCATTGAGAGCTGTGCGATGTGCCCACCAAGTATCCCTTAAGACACTCTTGAGAGAAACCTTCCTCTCAATGGCCCTCTGCACACATGCCTTAACCACCCTGTTCATGCGTTCCGTAAGTCCATTGGCTTGCGGTGCATAAAGTGCAGTTTTCTGATGAGTGATGCCATAGTCCCTCAAAAACTCCTGCATCTCTTGCGAGACGAACTGCACCCCATTATCCGTTATGAGGAATCTAGGTATACCTTCACATGCAAACTCAACCTTCAGGAAATCAATAACAACCCTGGTGCTGATAGAACTCACACACCTGGTGGATACCCACTTAGAAGAGTAATCCACCAAAAGAATCACAAAACTCTCTGAAGGACCCAAAAGTTCAAAGGGACCCATAAGGTCCAAACCAAGCTTAACCCAGGGCTCACGCGGAACCTCAACAGGTGACATAGGAGCAGTATTAGTGACCTGGGATTTATCACTGGAGGCGCACTGACAGCACTCTTTAACAACCTCCTCAACATGGCTATCCATCCTAGGCCACCAATAACTCTCACGTAGTCGAGACTTCGTGAGATTTCTCCCCAAGTGTCCCTCATGAGCGAGATTGACCAGCTTAGGTCTTAAACCATCAGGAGGTATCACTCTCACACCATGCATGAGTTGACCTTGACATAGGGTAAGTTCATTCCTAATGGACCAGAAAGGTGAAAGATCAGAATAAAATCTCATGCTGTCAGGCCACCCTTTAACAACAAAATCCTTGACAACAGGAAGCAACACATCCTCCAACAAGGCTTGTTCCCATTCTAACTCTTGGATTGCTGACTCCCTGACCCAGCAAACACTAACAGCATCACCTTCCAAGGTATCACTGCAACAGTCAATAGGGAGTCTCAACAAGCAATCTGCTGCTTTATTGGCAGATCCAGGAAGATATTGTACTTGAAAATTGTACTCCTCCAGCCCCTCACTCCAACGCTTAAGTCTAGGTGTGAGTCTTTCACTCTCCGCACATGAGAAAATCTGAACTAAAGGACGATGATCAGATCTAACTGAAAAGGGAATTCCCCAAAGGTAAAACTTAAAGTGCTTAATAGCCCAGACAATAGCCAAAGCCTCTCTTTCAATACACGAATATTGTTGCTCTGGTTTCTTCAATGCTCTTGAGGCGAACGCAATTACTTTCTCTACACCTCCATCAACTTGGGAAAGTACCGCCCCAAGGCCACACAAACTGGCATCAGTAGTTAAGAAAGTTTTCCTCTTGGAGTTAAAGTGACCAAGTGTAGGCATCTTGCCTATTGCCTGTTTGATAGAACTAAAAGCTGAAACACACTCTGGTGCCCAAGTAAAATGCGTACCCTTCCTTAAGAGTGCCCTAATGGGTTCAACAGTGGAGGCAAAACCTGGAATAAACTTAGAGTAAAACTCAGCAAGGCCAAGGAAAGACCGACTTGCTCTTTATCTGTTGGAGCAGGGGCATCCACAATACTCCTAGCCAGAACCAGCTTTGGTTGGATACCCTCCCCGGAAATAACAGGTCCTAAATATGTGACGGAAGACACTCCAAGCTTACATTTTAGTCTATTCACAGTCAAACCATTGTCACTCAGTCTTTGTAAAGCAGTTCTCAGAACACTGTCATGTTCTAAATCATCCTTCCCGTAGACCAAAATGTCATCTTGGAAGAACATGACGTTGGAAATGTCGCCCAGGATCTTCTTCATGATGCGTTGAAAACAGGCAGCTGCAGAGGCTAACCCGAATGGCATCCTGATAAAACGGAAGGCTCCCAGTGGTGTTACAAAAGATGTTAAATGTTTTGAGTCTGGATGGAGGGGCACCTGGTGATAGGCCAAGGACAAGTCTAACACACTGAAAACCTTAGCACCATCAAGCATGTTAATCGACTCAGAGATGTTTGGCAGGGGTTGACGGTCAACCCATATCCACCTATTTAGACTCCTCAGGTCCACACACATCCTAATACTCTTCCCACCATCCTTGGGGGCCAAAACCACTGGGGCTAACCATTCAGAGGATTTGATTTCCTCAATCACACCCAGAAATACCATTCTCTTGAGTTCATTCCTGAGAGGTTCAAGCATCATGTTGGGAACCCTCCTAACCTTGTGTACTACCGGTGTTGCATTCTGTCTGAGTACTATACGGTGTTCAAAGTTCTTTAGGAGACCAAGGTCGTCGGAGAAAACTTGGGGAACCTCCTCAAAAAACTTGCTAGAGGCTGCTGATTGGTCAACTAACATGACTTGCTCAGATGGAAACCGAGCATTAGGGTTGAGGATTATTCCCAAGTCTCTTTGATGTCTCCAGCCAAGAAGATTATCGCCTCGTTTGGCAACATAAATCTTCCCAATAGTCTCTCTTCCCTTGAAGTGAATTTTCATGATGGTGAACCCTATTACATCAATATGTGAGCCACCATAGCTGACAGGGCTAATGTCAGGGGCTGACAGTTGGAGCTCAGGAAAAGTCTTGTCCCATAGTTCATTTCCCAGCATTGTGAAGGGAGAACCAGAGTCGGCCAAAACCACTATTAACTTGTCACCAATCATCACCTCACATTCTGGCATACTGATGAGATCGGCGTCAACCATGCCATCACCTCTCACGCTTAGCATGACAGTTCTTGAAGTGTCACAAATTTCAGCATTTTCTACGGTGCGCACTTTGCCACCAGACCTGCATACTCTGGCATAGTGACCCTTTATTCCACATTTGAGGCAGGTTGTGTTTCTTGCATAACACTGAGGGTAGTTAGAGGAGGGATTGGTGCTACCACATCTATAGCATTTCATCTTTTAAAAATCTGTGGAAGGTTTGGTTTTGATTCCACGCATATTTTTAGAGACGTTGTCAATAGAATCTCGAGGAGACTCCTTTTGGGTCAATTCGTGGATGCTACTGGGAGTTGGAGCACAATCAGTTATTGCCTTATGGGTTTTCATCTCTTTGACCCAACCAGAGGTATTTTCCATTCCCTCTACAATAGCTATAGCTTCTTTGAGAGACGGGTTTTTAGACAGAAGTTTTTCTTGCACTCTTTGACTATTAGTGCACCTGACCAGCTGATCGCGTATCAATGAGTCAGTGAGATCCCCAAACTCACAGGTGCGAGCAAGCGTTTTTAGTGAAGCTATATAATTCCCAATTTTTTCATTATGTTCTTGAGTCCTCATGAAAAATGTGTGTCTTTCTAACACAACATTGATGCGTGGCCCAAAGTACATTTCTAACATTTTTATAGACATTTTGAACACATCAGAGGGTTCACCATCTCCCTCACCAACAGGAATTACGTCAATACTCTCATAAGATTATGAAGGAGAATGGCTTGTCTTCTATGAGCTGAGAACTTTTCACCACCAATGGCTACCAAATATGAGTCAAAAAGAAGTTTCCATCTTTTCCATGGCAGCAGTGGTTCACCTTTTTCACACAGAAAAGGAGGTGGTTGACTCATTGTGGTGGCATTCATAGTGAAGGTTAGGTGTACAGTTCAGTGGCTGTGAATAATTACTGCAGCTGTAAAACGTATTGGAGTAAAAGTCTTATGTGGCCAAGTCAGGAATAACAGTAAAGCAGTGCAACAGAAAGTCAAATGAGGAAGACACTCGCTTGGAAGGCAAGGTATTCATAAGCAGTTTTTTTTTTTAAAAGACACAGAACATTGCAGGCATAGGCAGCTTTAAAATGTCACTGAGCAAAACTGGAAAGACAATACTTGAAGAAAAATAAATATCCGATTGGTGAATGAAGGTAATAACAGGTAAGCATTTGTTAATCAATGCGTGTAGTTGAAAGTCATTGATACAAAAAGAAAAACAGAAAGGCAAAAGTCAAAAAGGAAATCCTTCGAGGATAAAGGCTTGGAAATTCCCAAAGTTAGTCACGAAGTAAGGCAAATACCTGTGAAACAAGCGATAATGATCCGTTTCCAGACGAGAGGTCTTGTTCCGTGGTAATATGCTCGTTGTCAAGGGGACGCGAAAACAAATATGGCGGCACGCACGTAGCGTAACGTGCGTGACGAGCGTAACATGATGATGCAATCGCGCATGAGCCAACAGCGTCACCAACAGTGTCTCGTGAGGAGTAACGGCCGAGGGAAGAGACAAAATGGACAAAATTGTCCAAAATCGGCTGGGAACCAGTCAGGAACTCAGGAAAAGCAGGAGAATCAGTCGGAAGTCTTGAAGGATCGCCTCTTCACTGGTCTCATCCAAACAACGACGAGGAGAAGATGGCAACTCGTGGGCTCAGAAAAACGGGGAGAGTTGGTGGCAAGCTTGTCCCCAGCAAGCTCCACTCGTCGCCAGTGTTGAAAAGACATACACTGGTAAGTTTTCCAAGTTTACATTTATTGAAGTGTTGAACCACCAACTCCTGCTGCCAGCCTGATCGTTCTCCTGGTAGTAACTGTCTCCCACGAGACGCTACCATGGAGATGGAACATTAGGCTCATGCAGCTCTAAGATAAACACAACACATTCCGGGAGCCAAAATCATGGCAAAGAAGCCTTATTTTGAGCCTATATAATAACAATCTTTCTAAATACAACTATCCAGCAGACTACTTGTCTGGGGTTTGGAACAATGAAGAATTTAAAGAAACCTTCTGTTCCAAAAGTCACTCTGACTATGTTGAATAATTGGCAATGTTCAATGAATATCTCTGAACCAGTTATAAACAATATGATGCAGGATGGAACCTATAATTCTAAAACATGCATACAGCATTTTCTTTCTAACACTCTGGGACCCAAACATAATCATCCTGATCCACTTTATACTAAACAAACACCTGCAGTGGTTACTGCATACATTGTTGGCAAGTTATGCCAACAATGGCTAGAGCACTCTAGCCTTTCAGATGTAAAAGAGCTTTTATCTTCCATTAATGAAAATATGGATTTTTCCGACTTTCTTTTGGGATCACATCCTCAAAGAAACAAAATATTCCTTGCCACAGGAGTATATGCCATCTACAATGAATTGAATACATATTCTGAACAATAAGCTGCAGAAAGAATTAGGCAAATAGATCAAGAAAAGTAGAAAACATGCAAACAGTTTTTAAAGTTATCGGCAATGGAATGCACACAATTTTTAAAAGAGTGTACTCGCTAAATCATATTTTGTCCTAAGCCTTAGATCTCATGAAAGGAGATTTGAAATTGTTACAATATGGGCAGGCTCAGTTAAGGGCAATCACACAACTGTATTAGGCATTACAAACACTTAGACCATTAAGAACATTGGCAACTTTTAAATGAAACAGTCTTATTTGAACCACATATCGCAAAAACAATGGCCTAGAAAGAATCCACATACACTTTATTAAGTATAGCACAAGTTGAAGATCCACTATTTACAGTCAGTGACACACCACCTATTACCTGGCTAACACATGGTTTTATTTCTATATCCATAACATCCTTTCATTTTAATGATTGTCAAAAGTAAAAATCTATTGGTTGGTTTGAAACGATGCGCAATTCACAACTGTTCTATTCATAGAAATTTCCTTTCACCCACATCTGTTTAAATGAAAACGAAGTTGACCCTGTGTAAATCAGTACAGCAAATTGCAGAAATCCTCTTCCTCATAGACACTCCCTTCTATGTCACAATACATCTTTGCACAGAATGTGTAGGGCTTTGATGTCAGGGTTTAGTTGTGTTTTATCTGTTTCCCCAATGACCTCAATTTACACACACCATGAACTTTCTGTGGGTTCGAACTTGGCCAGCCATGCCTGATAACGGTTTCAGAAACAATACAGTGTTGTGGAAAGGCCCTGTATCCTCTGCCTAGAAAATGTTATTAGGAACATCCTTTGGCCTAGTATTAGCATGAAACCTATGTGTTTTGGCAACTTGAACAAACTATTGTCTGTCCTCTTACAAAAAAAGTACCATTGTCTTCAGCAGTTGAAGTTTATAATCTGCAACCAGCCAGAATTGCTACAGAGAATAAGCAGCTGTTACACACACAATAACCCAAGCCTATTGCAGTCATCATTCAAACAATGTTAAATTAATCTAGTCTACTCTAGTTACTGGTTTTTAAGAAATATTTGGACTGGTTCTGTAGTTTTTTCAATCCCTATTTTCTAGCCTTTTTGGAGAATTTCCGATTATAATACTGCTAATTGGCTGTGGTATCATCATCTTTCTCCTGTTCCGCCAAGAATATGGACAACATGGAGAACCCATACCCAACTGAACAAAGTTGCAGAGAGACTCTAGCATGCTACATGGGACATGCTTGACTGTCTGAACTCAGCAAACACTGGATGCTCACCTTTCACAATCGAATGCTACACAAGTCATCATTTTGGACTTACATCTGGAGCAGACCCCAGTGGCTTATCTTGATATGGAACTGATCTTGCAACCTCTACATAAGCATCAGAAACAATGCAGAGCTCTTGATGAATGGCTTGAGTCATAGTTATTCTTCGAGCCCCCTTGAAAGGAGCCACAACCAAATCGAGTGCCTCAGCCAGTTGCTGGTCCATCGAATTTACAGACTATTGACCACGAACATGCTCTGTTTGGTCTTTGCAAAGATCACACATATGCTGGCTGTGCACCTGACGATGTTGACATGTCCTCTGATGAGGAGTGAATTCAACAAGTAAGTCAACCAACGAATCCTAACCTGTATCCATCATAAGTACCACAAAGCCTATATGAACTAGGAACTGAAAAGAATATATTTTTCCTTCTTTTTAATGGACTGGTTTCATGTTTGCTTTTTATACTGTTCATTTTTAATCTGGTCATCTATATTATCACTGGTATGTTTTTTCTGCAACACGCATAACATGCTCTAGACAGATCATAAAATATGATTTGTTATTATTAGCTGTAACACAAGGATTACAAATAGTCATGCTTCGCTATGTGAAATATATTATCACATATGTTTTATTTATCTCTTAAATCTTTAATACACTACTGGCTTTTATACTTTACTGCAAGTATACTGTGTATAAATGTTTTCAGACATGAATCTTGTCCTAGATAATATAGATGTTATTTGGAGAGCATGAATATTTCTACACGTTAGTAAAATTCATGTTGGTTAGACATGCCCCAATGACGTTAGTTTCAGAAGTACAATTCGGGGATGGCGTAAAGACCCTAAGGTCCAAATTCATCTTATGTAGGCTCTGACTCCATCTTAGTCCATGGAAGTCACCATATTCCTCAACTTAAACAATGGATACCGCCATATTCCCTGATTTATTCAAAATCATTGTCATGTCTGCCCTTTACTGTAGATGTCACAAGACCTTAAATTTCATAGATACAACATCTACCATGACACTCCTCTGGGTTGAAAGTCTCCTCCTCACCATGTCAAGGTTTAATAAGAACACATACATATAACCAAAATAATATAGTCTGATTTGATGCCCTTTTACCTTATGTGTTCATAAGGAAACTTCTGGGATTCATACAGTGATGCACATAATCTATGTCAGACATTCCTAAACTTATGTTAGAAATTCCCATTTCTGATAAGATTTAGGATCTAAGGATTGGTACTTGACCACTTGTCAGGAGAGGTCCTTTGCCCAGATTACAGCCTATGGTTCTGCCAGAGACGGTCACACCTGCTGCCAGCACACTTCGCACTTTGAAAATGAAACATCTCGCAGGAAGACTTAAGCTGATAAAGCTAAGTCGCAGAGGAAGACTGACCTGACTTTTACCGCAGTAGGTGTTTGAACTTCACGGTGAGCACTGTCTTCACGCCTCCACTGATAGATAAAGCCTTTGCTATCAACTAGGAATGTAGTGTGTCTCTTCTCCCTAAGACATTCTAGATTGCAAATTGTTCTGCCTTTCATGCTCTCATAGTATAGCACGTAGAAGTAGGCATTAGGGTGTAAGGTTCTAGATAATGTTTTAAATGACATTTTAATAACGATGGACATTTTCAATTTATTCTCGCTATTCACAACGTGTCTTGTTGCTGTTTTTATAATATTCTGTGTAGTTGTTTTAGGTGTACTAAAAAGCAGATTGTCCCTCTAGTATTAAATACTTTTAATGTAAAAGTGTTCATTCTTCTTAGTACCACATGTGTGATACTGTGAATAACTAAACTAGGTTTGTTGCTGTTTCCACAGTGCCCCTGATCCCTATATGGGATTGTTAGTAACCCATAAGCAATACTTCTATGTCAATTACACATTGAATAGGGTACTGTGGTGCTACATTAACCTGTCTTTCACGTTTATCGTGGTACATTGAACCAAGTTCACCTGTGTCAGCCATGGGTAGGAAGGCACCCCTTGTAGAGTTACAACAAAGTAGTAATTTATGCAACACCTTTTTTGGCTATTTGGGGTAGTTCACGCTTAGGGCTCAATTACGTTTTATCCATATAAAGTGTCCATGACAAATGTTTGCCCTTTTTTCCAACATCCTGAGGATTCTAAAAGTACCCAGGGTTTGTGAATTCCCCTGGAGGTAGCTGAGAAAATAAGAAAAATATAGCTATATATTGGGGTTTTTAGGAAAAAAGTGCTCTGGATCAAAGTGTCTGCTTTTTCCTGAAAATGGCATCAACAAATGGTTTGCTGTGCTAAAATCACCATTTTCTCAGCTTTTAGGAACACGCAAAGCTAAATAAAAGAGCCATTTTTTACCACAGTTTTGGCATCTTTAAAAGAGGTAGCTCATTTTTCAAATTTCTTGTGATTTCAACCTACTCCCACTTTGTGGGGGAAACCAGTGTGAAACCCATGGGTGATCCAAAAAAGCTATTGATTTCTGAAAAGTAGACAAAATTCCAAATTCAGCAAGAGGTCATATGTGTAGGTCTCTCAAAGCAATATACCTTGATGTCCACTAGACCCTTCTGGTTTTGGAGATATGTAGGGTTTGCAGGATCTCTAAGAACCCAAGGTACCCAGAGCCAGCAACTGAGGTGCACCGTACAATGTTTTTTCATTGTATAACGAGTATAGACCAATTCATATGGTGAAATATGCAGAGTGAAAAATGGGTATGAGGTAAGCCTCTGTATTTCTGAAATGGGCACAAAATGTGGAGTTTAGGAGCAGTGGTTATTTGAACATCTTTGAATCTGTGGGTACCCATACTAGCATATGAGTTAGAGGGTATTTTTCAAAATATCTTCTTGCTTCACATTGGGAAGGAAGAAATGCAGCAAAATCCAATTGGTAATAAAAAATGTTCTACTATTCTATAATCCCACATGTCTGCTGATAAAAATGGTGCCTCATTTTTGTGGTAGACCTTGTGCCCACTATAGGAAACGGGCTAAAACAAAACATGGAAGCATCACATTTTTCCACTCAAAACTAAACCTTTTTTTGCACAGTGGCTAGCTGTGAATTTGGGCTTTTATGGAAACCTAGCAAACTTGCATATTTTTAAATACTGGACATCAGGGGGAATCCGGGGTGGGATGACTTGTGTGGCTCCCACTTTGTAATTCTACCCAGAAGCCCTTGCAAATATCAAACTTTGGTAAAACACACACATATTCCTCAAATTTCTATGACGGAAAGTTCTAGAATCTGAGGGAAGCCACATATTTCCTACTACTCTGAGTTCCCACTTGTCCCGATAAAAGCTGTACCCCACTTACGTGGGTGTGCCAAGAGACCACAGCACAAAAAGGCCCTAGAGCCCTAAATTGAGAGATGACCAATCGAGGTAACTGAAGAATTTGGGGCCATACTATGAACTACAGCACTTTTTGAAAACTAGACAACCAGAGGATTCCAGGGTGGTGTGCCTTGTGTGGATCCCATGATGCTCTCTTACCCACAATGCCCTGCAAATCTCAAACTATGTTTGAAATCACACATTTTCTTTATAGTTTGGTGGTGGAAACATCTGCAGGAATCTACAAAATCCTACCACCCATCGTTACTCTACTTGTGCTGATAAAAATGCTGTGCCACTTGCGTGGCTAGGATCAGTGCCCACAACAGGAATATATCATACCAAGTTCAATGGGAGCCCTTGCCATAAAGAGGGCCTTCTGGCTCCTTGGTGCAAATTGGGCAAACCTCCTGTCTGCCCCGGTGGTGTGCAAATAGATGGGTTTGTTCCTTTTTTGTGGATGGGGATGTGGTCAGTGCAAGAGTGCAACACATGCACCACTTTCTTTTGCCACAATGGCAAAATCCCTGATGTCAGGTGGGCTTTCTACCCCCCCGGCATATTTAGTGGAATATCCCCAATGGGAAAAACCTCCTACCTGCCCCCAGGGGGCAGAAAGACACTATTGACCCTTCTGGGGAGGTGTATTGCTCAATGCAGGGGTAGGCTGCACCCTCCTTTTGTTTGTTTTGGCTCCTTTTTTAAATGCCTGGTGTTTAGTGGGCTTTCTGGTCCCTGGAGAGCAGAATGAGGGTGAATGCTCCTTTCCCCCTCGGGGGCAGAAATTCTATTGGGCCGCACAGTGGGTAGAGTATGGACCCATGCCCAGAGGGCAGCAACCCCTAAATAAATTCTGCATAAATTTAGTCTCTGGTGTATAGTGAGCAGAAAGACTGTATGGCTTTTTGTTGGGGTGGGGACATGGCCACCCCCATGGTGTGGAGTCTCAACCCCTATACTCTTTCTTTAAAAAAAAATCCCTGGGGTCTATTGGGCTTTCTGCACTTTCGGGGGGAGTAGAAAAACTGTCACCATATTTTATGGGGAGTGTGGGCTGCTTACTACGGGCATGTAAAAGCCCACACTTATACCCTCCGAAAAAATGGGTATTTTGATTATATACCCTAGTGTCTAGTTAGCGTTTATTGAACCAGCGTCATTCTAGTGTAAAATAGGTGTGCTGAAACAACCATTAGACAGTAACAGATATAAATGATTATAAGCACTAACAGAGTAAAAGGATGGTGGATTTCTACCATCATGCTAAAACAATGAATACAGGCAAGTATATAGAATACATGACAGTAGAATGCGTACTCCTATGATGCGACCCTAACTAGATGTACCTAAGCGTACCTAGCATGTATGTGGGTGTATAGCCAAGAATCCCTCTAGGATAAAGTCAACCCCGTTGCCTGAAGTGAGAGACTGTGGGACCCCGTTTTGGTCTCGAGATGGACACCCCGCAAGGGATGTCAGACCCAGTAGCGGTCCGTGGTAGGAGTGCCGGCCGGGCGGTGACATGGGGTGGGGGAGGGGCAGGGTGGGGGTAGTAAACCACGGATTACGGCCGAATACAGGTAAGTAAACATTTAAATAAATAAAACAAATTTCGTTGCGCGCACTGCATCGCATTTGGCGATGCAGCGCTCACAACGAAATTTGTTTTATTTATTTAAATGTTTACTTACCTGTATTCTGCCGTAATCCGTGGTTTACTACCCCCCACCCTGCCCCTCCCCCACCCCACATCACCGCCCGGCCGGCACTCCTACCACAGACCGCTACTGGTCAGACCACTGCGAGCTGGAGTGTCTGCGTGCAGGAGCCTCAGCGTCTTGCGTCAGTGTGTTGGCATGGAAGTCCTTTTCTCCTCTGACTCTCAGCAAGATGTGATGTTTATATACCCAAAGTGGTACCCTCAGGAGTTCTACCTTGCTGCGCCATTGTCGGACTTAGGATGACGTAGGGAATGAACCTTATACATAGTTATTATGCAGGAGATGGTAGTCCTGCTGAGTTTCCAAGAATCCTCATGCATAATGTATGAGGCTTTTACTAGGGAAAACCCTGCGTTCTGTGTGCAGTGTCGCATCTAGGTAAAAGGTCAGTCCCCAAGAACTGTTATGTGTGTAATGTAGGGGAGAATACAGGTGAAAGGGTAGGATGTTACCTGAGCCTATATTGGGGTACCTATATGGAATATAACAGGTCGACACTAGTCTTTTGTGCCCCCAAACTAGCTAGAGCCAGGACAGGGAGTCAGGAAATTTCAAACACCTCTGGGAGTGGAAACCTCCAGAACCTTCTCCTACTTCAAAGCTGGCACCAAGTACACATATTGGACCCTCACACCCAACTCTTCAGTACAACTTCAGACCTGTGGAAGACTCAGAAGAATGGCTGTGCTCCTCTGCTGCAAGAAGGAGTGCTATTCTGATTCCCTGCTGCCTTGCTCTCTGAGTGAAAAAGGACTGGGCTTGAATCTTGAACCCAGGACCACCAGAGTGACTCCAAGGGCTAGTTGTCTGGCCTACTGATTAGAGTCTCAGGGGCAAAAAAGGCTCCAACCTCCTTGCACCCAGCACCTGGGCTCTGTCAGCTGTGAGTCCTGCTCTCCCAAGTGGTGCCCCCCCAATCCTGGACTGTTTGAAATTGGGTTACTGGTTGACTGAGATGTGAGCCCTGGTCAAGCAGCAACCACAATCCTAGTCGGGGTAAGGCACAAGCAAACCCCAATTTAAACTGTGCTCAACCACGTTGTAGCTTGACACAGAGGAGTCCGACTTACGTTAGAGTCAATGTGTAAAGTATTTGTGGAACTGAAAAAAACACCACACAAAAAGATCCCACAACAGTTTAGAACAATAGAGCTAAACTCAATAAATAAAACAAGACCAAAATGACAAAAATCCAATCAGTAGAACCATAGTTATACATTTTTAAAGAACAAACTACAATGTGGAGCCTAAAAGCATAAAGCGGCAACCGCAGCTATCTGGTCGTGCTGGACCAGGGCAAAGTCAAAAATTCAGGGCAACCACAATGGAGCGTGGGTCGGATACAGTCCCAAATTAAACCCGCTGAAGTTTTACCTTTTCAGGTTTTGTGCCGAGAGTCATGTTTACAATGTAAAGGGTCTCAGGAAGCAAGGAGAGTATCGAGGACGGGCAGGCTGGAGCTTCATGTTAGCGGTCCCCAGTGGGTTGTCAATGCTGCTGTGTGAAGAAACATGCTGGTGTAGGCACATGTTGACATTCGGTGCGAGCAGTACGAGTCTGGTGTGAGCAGGCATGTTCGTGGTCGGAAATAACCCAAAAGCTTGATTTAAGAGCACGCTGAGCCACACCAAGGGTCAAGGACCTGAGGGGCACCAATTGGGGGTTAGGAACTCACTCCAAGAGCAGCTGGGAAGCCTTTTAGGCCCCTGAGACCAGTAGACCTTTGAGTCTCTCTGGGGTTCTGGGTCCAAGGTGAGTTGCCGGCCCAGTTCTTCTTCCCCAGGCAAGAGGGCAGCAGGTCAGCACAGCAGGGCAGTAGATTCTTCAGGGTGGCAGTCCTTTCAGCAGCACAGCAGTCCTTCCTGGTAGAGTATCCACTAGTCCAGAAGTGTACTGAAGTGGTGGAGTCTGAGGTCCTTCTTTTATACACAGTTGTGCCTTTAAAGTGGGGAGAAGCTTCTAGAAGCATGCCTTTGAAGTGCACAGATGCTCTGCCTTCCTAGCCTTGGCTTCAGACTCCCTACAGGGGGATATGCAAGCCTTTATGTGGAGACAGGACACAGCCTATTCAGATGTAAGTGAGGCTGAGCTCAGCTCCTCCCTACCATCCTGCCAGTGATGACCCTTCCAGTCACACCTAAAGTCCCATTGTGTGTGGCTGTCTAGGTGGAATACACAAAGCTCAACTGCCAGCTACACCCAGTCATGTGATCAAAAACAGGCTGCAGGCACCAAATGGCTAAAAGTGGCATTTTCAGAATTGAAATTTAAGATCAGACCTCACCATAAATTAAGGATTTTAAATTAGGATTCCAGCGACACTGAACATGAACCAGTCATCTCTTCCCATTTGAAAATTACACTTATAAAGGAAATAAGGCAACTTCAATATTATTCTGTGGGAGAGATAGACCTCGCAGTAGTGAAAAACAAATATGAGTTTTTCACCAGCAGGACATGTAAAACGTAAAAGTACATGTCCAACTTTTCAAATACACCGCACCCTATCATTGGGGCTGTCCAGGGCCTACCACAGGGGTGACCTATAAAGGTTTGGGCCTATCAAAAGGCTTATTTTGCCAGGTCGGCCTGGCAGGTTAAAACTGCATACATAGGCTCTGCAGTGGCAGGTCTGAGACATGTTTAAAGGGCCACTTAAGTGCTGCAGGCCCACTAGGATCATTTCATTTACAGGCCCTGGGCACATGTAGTGCACTTACCAGTGAATCATAAGTGAATTAAATATGCCAATTGGGTATCAGCTAATGTTACCTTGTTTTGAGCAGAGAGCACAAGTACCTTAGCACTGGTTAGCAGAGGTAAAGTGAACAGAGTCCTAAGGCCAGCAAAAACAAAGTCAGAAAAAACACGAGGTCTGAAGGCAGAAAATTAGAGGGAAACAATGCCAGGGATGCCCGATCTAACATGGACTCTTGGAAGTGGGCTTGAAAGTGCTCTGCCAGTCCAAGCGTGGTCCCAGGAGAACCTACGCAGCACGACACATCACCTCCCAGAACTCGGCATCGGAACTGCAGACTGACGCATCACCTTAACAAACTCCACATCAGAGCTACCACGCAATGCATCTCTAATGCAGGTCTTAACATCAAAGTTTGCGGCCTCCTCTAAACTGACGCTGCACAATGCATCCTCAATGCAGATCTTCGCATTGCAAGCCCTACAACTTGTTTGGAACCAGCAGGTGCGCTATACATCTTTGACACAGAACTGTCGTACGGTTCATACTTTCTCAGTAAAACTGTGCATTTGTTGGACAAAATAAAGGTCAAACTTGTGCAAGACTGAGTTTGCGCACATCATCAAGATATGTTGGCCTTAGTCCTGGCTATCTCACAGTGCACCATCTGTAATCCTAAACCTAGCAAGGTAACAGGTGGCATGTGCATCCTCAGTTCATGACATCAGTGACTCCCCTGGGTAATCATGGAAACAGATCTAAACACCTTTAGCTTGGTAACTCATTCATGCCCAAAGGAAAACTCAAGAAATACTCGAATTGGCATTTCAAATTTTTATTGAAGCAGTTAGATTCTTGTGTAAAAGACATGCACTGCAATTATCAAAAGTAGGAAACAGAACAGACTAATCAGCATCACAAGAATGGTAAAGAAAATGAACAGTTCAACCATTGTGCTATTACATGGAGTATATGCTTGCATATAAGTACAATTATAGTTATGCTCCTACCGAGCACTCCCTTTCCTAGTTTGCCTAGAGTGGGTGCTTCTGCCAGATTCCCTGAGGGTGATCTAACTCCCCAGTTACCTGTGGGTATGTTTCGGCAGGAAGCCCGTCTTGGTGTAGAGCTGGTCACTATCCTTCTCAGGAGGTAAACAGGATTCAGCTGGGCTGGAATTCTGGCATGGGGAAACCTCAACAGTGTCAGCGAAATGCTCCTCTAAATAGACAAAGGAGTGATGTTGTTTCTATAGTAAACTTCACCCATGTTGCCATACCGAAGCCCTAATCAGGCCGCCATTATTGATTCTATCCTTACAGAGTTGTCGCTGAGTGGACAATAACAAGCAACAACATTTTGCGCTGTACAGAATGATCAAGGCTCTGCTAATATGTCTACGAAGAAGCGTAAATGTAAGCAAAATCATTCGGGAGAATGTATCCCATACAGGTACGCAAACAAATGTATGTCAAGTGTGAAACGGTCAAGAAAAAATGTTAACTTTAAACGTGAGCATGTAAAATGGTGGTGTTCTCGCCCAAGTCTAATGTGACCACGTAACACTCAATCTTTAGATGCAAAACAACTAAAAAGCTTCCCAAAACTATGCAAAAAAGATATGGATTTAATCATATATTAAACCCTCAAACCATAAAAGCATTGTTCTCTTTAATAATAAAAGCATAAAGACAACCAAACTTTATTAAAAGTCAATAGAAAAAGGCAAATAAAGAACTGCAATTGAAAAGCAATTTAACGAGTAAAAACATGGTCTTCACTGCTCAAAACTGCCAGATTGTTTAAATGTTACAAGGAGTAGACGAAACGTTGCTGTTCCCAGCTACCGCAGACAATGCTTCCGTTAGCACCTCTATCACCAGTTCCTAAGGAAAAACATGTTAAAATCTGACCCCTTCAGCAGCTGGTGGGACGGCTAGTAGTGCATCCGCAGGACACATCCCAGCAAGGATCATAATATGCATTTTGAAGCAACGGCATTCACATAGGGCAAGTGTGCAAGTGAATTTTTAAGGGACATACAAGAAGTTCTATGTCCCTAGATTGGACTGGCTGTATTCCAAAGCATATATCGAGGGGTCACTCGAAAGTACACAGTTGATAGTAAAGTACGGGCTGCACCCAGTGGAGCCAAACAGGCCAAAAGGACAATAACCAGCTGTCACTTAGTTCTTGAAGCATGGGTGTGCCAAAAGATTGCATCATTTGCTCACGACACAGTAGCACATGTGGTAGTGCCATCCTTATTTGGCCTTGTGATGGAAAATTAATTGCGAGCAAATAAGATAAAACCAGTGTCCCAACAACCAGTAACAGGACGAGCCTCTAAAAATGATTCCAGGTACGGAGTGTATGAAAGATGGAATAACTCCAAAGGCCGTCTGGAAAGTACTAACCAACCCGGAGCCAATTGTTTTAAAAAAGTGTGTTACCCCAGCAGTATTTGAGATGTTAAGAATGCTGTGCACTAGCTCCCTGAAATGGTGTGGAGATTGGTGCAAAGTAACGACTGTATCTCAGAAGAAGACCTTGAACTTGAAGATCAAACATCTCCCATGCAGATGTTAAGACCACTTCCTTCTGAAACTAAAAGGCTTTCAGTCTGCTCAAAGCATCAAAGTTTACATTCAAAATTTTAATCAAAGTCCGAATTGTCGAAACCTTAACTGTATGGGCAGGTGGAAAAAGCACTTGTGTACACCAGGTCACAACCACAGAAATTGTCACCAGATATGGTATTTCCTGTTTCATACCTCAGCAACATTCATCATTTAACATTAAATAGCTCCCATCGGAAAGTAATCTGCATGCTGGATGAATAACAGCTGCTGGCGACAAGTTCGCCTTGGACGCATTGCATGCACCATGGAGTGTCACTTCCCTGCAAACCAGAAAATAGCCTAAAGTATTCTCGCAGTCAGTACCATTAAGAAAAACCTCAGTCACACTGTTCTTACAAAGATAAGTGAATGGTTAGATCTATGCCTCATGTACAAACCCCTCGCTAGCGCTTCAATATCTGCCTGCTTGATGGTGTTGCAAGCAGTATATAAAGTGAAAAAGCCTGTATATCATACAATCTACTGATGGTACCTCTGCAACACTAAATGGTCATTTTTCTAACTTTACAATGTATAACATAGTGTATGTTGCCTCTTTTTTAGCCATGTTGGTCTCTTCTTTGTTAGGTTGTATGACAAAAACAAACTAGTGGCATTTAAGTACTTCCATTGAATGTGACCAGTGCGTAAGGTCTGTAGAGCACAGCTTAATAGCATGATAGACCTAAGCTGTGATTGCCCATGTTGCAAAAAGGAGATGTCACTCTGCATGATGTCAATAACAGACGAAACAATGTTACCCAGAGAACATGCCATTGTCAACCACTGCAAGAGCCTTTTCTAAATTTGCTCTGTCCATTTCATGTATTCTCTTACAGCTTCCTGCTGTGAAACATTCCACACTTCATTGTATATTGCATACAGAAAGCGCTTTTGACATGGCTTTCAGGCCCTTACAAGAAATCCTGTAAAACCATGTCATGAGAAAGAAGAAACAAGTGTTTTTTTGACCTCAGCCAGCGTTGAATGTTTAGCCACTCTAGGCAAAAATTTCCAATGCTGAATGTTGTTACAACTCCTGAGTGTTGTGTCTGCACATAACGTGGGTCTGGCCTTCTTATCCTGAACCCCTTTGTATTATTAAGAAAACTTGCATGACAGCTGTTAGTCTAATGGCCACACTAACCATTCCTCCAGACTGGAATGTTAAGAATTTTATGTCCCATTTCCAAGTATGCTATTGTATGCGCCCTCCGTAGAAATTTTGAATTGCTGCCAATTCTCACACCATGTAAAAGTGGTAATTTGTGGTGTATTTAGATCCTTTATCTTGACCATGCCAAGACAGGACGTCTCCTGTACAGTTTTATTCAGGAAAATTAGTTGTTTTGATATGAGGCATGCTCTAAATAAAGCCTCGTTCCCCTGAACCTGCCAATCTCTACTTCCCCATACACATTTCAAATCGACATTGTCTCTCCAAAAGTCATGCCTGTGTGTCTACAACTGGGAAATGAGAGATGCAGAATAAACTAATTTTGTGTCAGTTAGCATATTTTTCTTCTTTGTGGATGGTGTAAGTTTATAATAATAAGACACTGGGTCTACTGGATTGTGACCAGAAAAATCAGCAAACTTCTGTGCAAATGTCTTTGACCTACCCTGGGGTGGTGTAGGGCAATGTTCCCATTGGGTGTAACTAAATACAGAAGTGGAGAACTTGCTTTATGTAAATATTGATGACCATAATGGTGAAAACAAAACATTTCATCATAATTAGATGTACCATCATACATTACTTTACTATTAAATACAGTACAAAGGAAGAGAAAAAGTAATGAAATTGTAAACCAAATGTATATCCATGGATGGATAAGGTATGCCATTTTGAGCCAAATGAAAAGTTTACGCAGTCCCCTCTGTGGAGGTGGATCTGACAAACCCAAAGAGAAGTCATTAATATTGACAAAATAGCTGTAAGCCTGTTTGTACAAATGAGGGAATGTCATGAAGCTGTTTAGAACTGGTAGATGGCTCTAATGGTGAGTTGTTGTAGACACGCACATTGTCTGCTTGTAGAGTTGAACTCTGTGTAGTCATACATGATGATTTTATGGTATTTGCAGATGTAACTGGAAGTAGTGGCACTTCAGTGTTAGCTGTCCCCAGTCGGGGAGAAGAAACTTCATTATTGGTCAAAGCTTGTAACAGGATTTTCTGAAATGTAGTGAGAGGAGTAAGGTAACTACCCAGGGGCCCTTGAGGCCTACTATATAGAACTGACCACATGATGTGGTTTGATAAGCTCAATAGACACAAATCTCTTGTGTTTGCCATCAGCAAGAAGTGGTAAAAGTACAGTTCTGGTACATTCAACAGCCAGGACAGGCTGTAAGACGGCCCAAACTCCTTCTTGTCAACTATTTTTTCCCAGACTAGATCCCCGATCTTTGGAACCCAACCAGGAGTTGCTGGTGCTTCCTTCACTTCACCAGTGGTGGAACATTACTGATTTTGCTCTGAGTGTCTTAGAAGTCATTCAAGTGCCATAAAACATTCAAATGTTCACTGATATCAAAAGGCATTTCTGCCACCACTGTACTGGGACTGTCAAGGTCTGGAACCCACATTTTAACTCCAAACAGGACTTCACAGGGAGTTCAACCACCCAAGGATTTTCTAGGCAGATTGTTTAAGGTTCTCTGTACCCCATACAGAACCCAACTGCAACCTGAACCTAATACTTTAGCTGTTAAAGACTGTTTTAAGTCATGGTTTTTCCTTTCCACAACCACGTTTCCCTCTGGATGGTATGATGAGGAATAATGCACAGTCCCACCCAATTCTCCAATGGTGTCTCTGTAAGCCCTAGAGGCAAATGCTAGTCTTGATCCAAATGGAATGCTGTTGCTGCATATGTGCCGATAAAGACTTGCAAGTCCTTTATAACAGTTCAAGCACCAGCTGATTGCTGTGGTCATACCCATATGAATGGAGAGCAGGAATCCCCTGCTAACATGATGTAATTACAAATAGACACAAGCCAGAGGCTTGTTTGACATCAAAAGAGGTGTGGAGGATGAGCTGTGGTGGAAAATTTTATCTGGTGGTAAATGTCACATTTCAGGACTTAGGGCCTGATTTAGATTTTGGCTTTAATGGTCCCACCATCGCTTTTCCGTTGGATTCCCCATCCACCTACTTGGTGGTCCTCCTGCTCAATTTAGATGCTCGCGGGTCCATGGACAAAAGACTAACAAGTGCCGCCATCTTCGTCAGAATTACTCACCTGCTTTGACGGCGCCAGTGGGAAAAGCGGCTGTCGGAGGGAGTACAGCCACTGACCGCTGGGCCAATCACCATGTGCCTTCCCGCCGACGCAACTGTAGAGGAAAAACTTCCACACCTGATTTGGGTTATTGGAAGGGATATGAGGCAGAAACTCATCTATTCTCACTTTCACACTTCCTTTTTTGCCATGGACCCAATCTTCTAAGTCCTGCCTCTGCTACTTGATGATGAAGAACATCAGCCCTGTTGCGGTCGGAATCAAAGGTAAGCTTCTCTTTTACCTGTTACCTTTTAACTTGTCTGTTTACATTAGCTCTAGACTTGTGCAGTTTTTAAATCTCTTTCACAAGCAATTGTATATTAATGTGCAATGCATATGTTTGTAATGTAATTTAAAGAAAGACGCCTGCATGATTACATTGTATTCTAAATTTGGTGCAAGCTCTTTTAAAATAAAATGGTCACTTACACAAAAAAGGCCATTAATCAAAAAATCCAAAAAGTGACCATAAAAGTGTTCTTAAAAAAATTGAGTGAATTGTCAAATTAAAAACATATGCATAACACATAATTGGAATAAGTGAAATGTAACATACTGTAGAAATTGCACTAGACAAGGTGTAATGTTGACTTTTTAAATACCTGTAAAATCAATGTCAGTTCCAAACTTGAATCAGTCAACATATGTATCCATGCAACATTTCCCCTTGTCTAGTGCAATTCCTGTATTTTTTCAAATTTCAATAGTCACATAATGTTTTAGGGTGTAATCCTTATCACTTATTGAGTTGAAATAAATACACCTGTATTAACACTTTTAAAAAAATTAAAACATCTATATGTTAGTGCAAGTGTCTTTTATCATGATGAATGCTTGCACCTCAATTCAACTTACCATCAAATCCTATTTTAACCAGTGTATACACTTAGCAAAGTAGACATTAAAAAATATGTTGTTTTTCATGCCATAATGCAAATAAAAATATGTACTTAACATTTTAGTCATTAACATTTCCTGGAATCAAACAATTGCAAATGAAAATTAATGCCAGGACAAAATTGGTGAAATGAAAAAACTTGATTAATTTAACTTATGAGATACTTCTCTCATTGCTCAATTATAAATAATAATATATATCAATGACAATAGTCAGATTGCACTGTTGTGCTTTTGTTGGTAACTTGCCTCTTATATAGCTGCCAAAGGGAACCTCCTCGGGAGTGAGCATCTAGTGGGCACAGAGCAGGCACCTCAATGATCTTTCTCTGGAGGGGTGGGGTTGGGTTTAGAAGGGCTGGTTTTGGGCTTGGGAGTGGTGGGTATGGGTTTTGGAGAAGTGGGTTTGGAAGGGGTGGAAGGGTTGGGTTTGGGAGGGGTGGGTTTGGTATTGGAAGGGTTCAATGCCAGCCCAAATAAATAATAGGAACGAGGAGAAAACGCAGGAGGGATGGGAGAGGATTGGGTTTGGGAAGTAGAGGGAACTGCAGTGGGTGATGTGTGTGTGTCTGTTTGCAGTTGCATGTGGGCTTGGTGTGTGTTTTGGACATTTGGGTGTGTGTCTCTTGGCAGGTGTTTGGCACTCGGGTGAATGTGTGTGTTTGGTTTTGGTTGGTGTTGTGTGTGTAGGTGTGATTTTGTGTGAGTGTGTATGCTTAGATGAGTATGTGGTTGAGGTGGTTGGTCTGGTTGTGATGCTTGTGAGTGCTTTGTGGGTGTGATGGTGGTTGTGGTGCTTATGGGTGAGCTGGTGCTTGTGGGTGTGGTAGTAGGTGTGGTGCTTGTGGGTGTGCTGGGTAGTGGTGATAGTGCTTGTGGGTGTGCTGGTGGGTGTGGTACTTGTGGGTGTGGTGTGGGGGTGTATTGGTGGTTGTGGTGGGTGTGGTGGTGGTGCTTGTGGGTGTGGTTGTGCTTGTGTTGGTGGTTGTGATGAGTGTGGTGGTGGTGGTTGTGGGTGTGGTGGTTGTGGGTGTAGTGATGGTAGTGGTTGTGGTGAGTGTGGTGGTTAGTGTGGTGGTGGGTGTGGTGCATGTGGGTATGGTGATGGTTGTGGTGGGTGTGGTATCTGTATGTTGTTTTCGGTGTGTGCTTGTGCTTCTTGGTATGTTTGTGTTTATATGTGGGTGTGCTGCTTCTGTCTGCTGGAGTTGGTACGTGCAAAGTAGTGAGTGTGCTTGGATAAGGTCTGGAAATTTGGGATTTGGACGGGGAAGGCAACTGAGTTGGGGCAAAGGGTTGGGCTGGTTGGGTTGCTGCAGTCAGTGAGGAGGCTAGTTCTGTAAATGATCTATGCAGGCCAGCCATAGCACTATGAATGCCATCCAGGTATGCTACAATTTGTTGCATTTGGCAACTAAGCCCCTGCATGGCATTCAGGAGTGCAGTCTGGCCTTTTGGAGATGCTGCGTAGGAGGTCAATAGTCACCTCACAGCTGGGAAGACAGGGGTAGGGAGTGAGATGCCTGTAGCAAAGGAATCCCCAGCCCTTTTAGGGGAGCAGATTTAGCCACCTGTGTGGGATATACAGGGAAGGAGGAGATGGCTCTCTGCGTGGCAGACAAGGATGCAGGTGGAACAGATGCTGTAGGGTCCACCACCACTAGGACTGATCACTTGTGGATGCCTCCGAAGATGATGTAGAGCTGGTGGCCTCCATGCTAGTCCCCTCACCCTTTTGCCACTTTGTCCATAGGTGTCGAAGGTCACACAAGTTGAAGCACCGTGGCCAGCTGCTTCCCTGTCCACGTGGCACTTTTCTCCTTCACCTGCTCTGATGATGTTGAAAAGACATATACAAAAAATTTTGTGTATCTGTGTAAACAGAAGTGATTATGAACTTTGATCACAAAACATTTTTAAAGTTTTCATATTTCACCTGCTTCAAGCCTCTCAAACGTTGGTTCTTTATTATCATTATCTCATACATGTAGGGAACATCTTCAGAAAACATTTGGTCACAGTTTTGCAATTCCCCATGAAAGCTCCTATATCATTTATGATCTTGTCTCTTGTCCATTTTTTATTATCTCCAGGAATTGTTTAACACCTCTAAATGGTTGGGCTTTGTTGTTTAGCATAGTGAACTTATGACACCAAAAAGGATATAAACCAAAAATACCTTTATACAGCGTGTGCATGAGGGCAAAAATGTTGCATTATTTTCATCCACAAAAAGTAAAATATGAATCAATGTGTGTCATCAAATACTGCAATGTTGTTCAAATATTTGTATACACTGAAAGCCTGTTTCCTTTGTTTGGGCCTTTCACAATGGTAACACTTACTTCAAGTAACTAAAATATATTTCAGATGTAAAAAATATTAAATGGATTCAGTACTGAAGTAGTTTATTAATGTATCACGCACTATGTATATACTTATGCTGTAGAAGAAATTAAGAAATATATTTTGGTGTATTGACAAATGACTTCTACAGCATCAGTAAATACATAGGACTTGATACATTTCTAATCCACTTTAGTACAGAGCAAAAACATTTTCACATTTGACTAATAAATATTTCAAGATTCTTTCAAGTTTGTTTTACCATTGTGAAATTGTTGTACAAAATATGCTGGCTTCATTTTAGTTAAAAATTGGTACAACTTTGCAGTAAATATTACATACACTGATTCAAATATAATTTTTACATCAAAGAGTCAAATGCAATTCACAATATGCAACTGATTACAACTTGATGCCTTTCTACATGTTCCTAATGCATTATGATTTGGGCCTGATTTTGAGTTTTCCAGATGGGATACTCCAACATATATGTGATGGAACATTCCATCTGCAAACTTCCTTTCAAGTATCCCATTTTTCTCTGTCATTGATTTATCATCTGGACATAACAAAGGACAATGAAAAATGGTTTGGGGTATGTGTTACTCTGTCACCAATGTGTACACATTCCTGTATGTCTTTTTCCAAAACCTGCATGCCTATCATAATTATTTTTCAAAAAACAGACTGCTTTACATGCACAGTTGTGGGGGGGTAACTGTTATGACTGTCCATAACCACCAGCTCGACACCCTCACTGTGACCCCCACCTTTGTTTCTACTTGGACGGGCAGATTCCATCAATGGCGGTCCAGGCACTAATTTGAGGCTCCCCCACTCCATGTCCATAGGGTTTAGGTCGCTAAGAGGCATGAATGCTTGGTAAGTGCCTGTCTTGTTGTGTATACACAGTGCTTTTTGTCCAGACTACATTTCCCAGCATGCCTTCCCACCAGCACAGGAAGTGAGGCCTGCAGGCCAGACTGAGGGCCATCTCGCAGAATGGAGGGCTTAAATAGCCACGCCCAACGATTGCGCCCTGCTTGGCAATTCAGCATTGGGAGAAGGCAGTCTCCCTGTTTCTTGCTCCAGCTTCTGTTTTGGGCCACCGCATAAACCGTCCACGAGAGCCTCCCGGCAGCGACGAGCGTCTTCCTTGCTGCAACACGGATGAGGAATTCCCTGGCTGGGAGAGTGAGTGGCTGTGTGAGTGCCTGCATGGGTCAGTGAGTGTCTGTGTGAGTAGCTGTATGGGAGAGTGAGTGGCTGTTTGAATGGGTATTTGGTTATCTGAGTGAGAGTGGCTGTATTAGAGAGTGACTGTATGAAGACATTATGCAAATCTGTCACTTTTAAAAGGAATATAATTTTTTTACTCAAAGCACACTTGGGATATGTTTTGAATAAAAATATAGCCATTTTATCTGATGGTACTAGCCATTTTGGCTCACGTGCTCAAGCTTGTTTGTGTATAAAACCAATTTAGCAATGTCCATTTACTGCATCATAAGTGCATTGTCTGCTATATCACACGTAATAGGGCTATTACATCATTCACAATAGTGAAGGAGCATCACACCTGACAAAATAAAATTAGTGGCCTGTTTGGTACAACTGTCCCTTATAACATCAAACAACCTGATGTATATTTGTTGTTTAGGTAGGCACGTCTCTGCTGAAACTTGTCCTTTGGTAGTGAACAGAATTCAGGTGGTATCCTTTTCCACAAATTCATATACAAAACACATCATCATACACCTTTTGTAAAATGTACAACATCAAGAACTCTTCTTGTGCATTGGACATGTATCAACTGGAATGCTGATCATTGTTTCCTCTAACTTGAGCGTGCACTTGCGCACCTGTTTCACCCAGAGTGCGCAGTTTCATGTGTGAAGCGTGCAAACACAGCAGCACTTTTGTGAGGACCATTCGCGCCACCACTTTCAAAACGCAAGCGGCATGAAAAACAGTAATTTCCTTCTGCAGGTAAGTTAAACAGCAAGTGGCTCCTGCAGTTGCTGCATTTCTTTTGTTAAAGGACGGGGCTGCAGGCAGATTGTGTGCCTTTTTGGAAGTATTCATGTTAATTGAAGTGCCCGTCATGCGCTGCAATCAACATGAATACTTTCACAAAGGCACACAATGTGCCCCGCAGCTGCGCCCTTTTAACAAAAGAAATGCAGCAAGTCTAGAAGCACAACATGTGCTTTAAGATGATTTTGAAAGCGCATGTTGTGCCTCTTGACTTGCTGCATTTAATTTTTTTAATAGAGCGGGGCAGATTGTGTGCCACACTCTATTAACAAATGAAATGCAGCAAGTCGACAAACACGATGTGTGAATTAAGAATCACCTGAAAGCGCACGTTGTGCTTCTAGCATTGCTGCATTTCTTTTGTTAAAAGGGCACAGCTGTGGGGCCAGGCCCTGCTATATGGCATGCGACCAGTGCCACTGCACTGGTGCTGAGTTCGGGTGGGGGCACTGTGTTTGCAGGTATATTATTGTTTTAAAAGCACCTGCAGCGACTTTCCTTGCCTCCAGCAATTTTCAGGCAATAATAAATATGTCAAGATAACTCTGGTGATTAATGTTCTGCCTGGAGAGAGATCTGAGTTTTTTCTAGTGGAAGTTTTAAGGTAGCCCAGAGTGTTAATATGCCTGCTGCAAAGAACATGTACCATGCAGATCACAAAGTGCATAGAATGAAATAGGTTAGCCGGTTACTACTTTTGTCAGAGAGGTCAATCTATTACTTGCAGTTTATAAGATAAAATCCAAATATAGAACAATAAACTGTTAAACTGTCATCAAAGAACTTCATGCATACTGGAAGGTAAAGATTAGAGTGTTATGATTTTTTCCGCAGCTATTCATTATCCTAATGTTACTAAAATGGTTCAATTGGGCAAAAAGCATGTCTTATTAAAGAGAACACTCAACCATGGAGTTACATTTTGAATTCCGAGTTTGTGCTTCTCCAGACCAAGCACTCTTTTCTTTAAACTATGCTGCTTACCATTATTGGTGACATGTTACTCCTACACCTTGCAGTCCTCTGTCTTATGTAACATTTTTTATACACTGATTTACATACTATGATTGAGTGTCTCTGTTTAATGTGTGTGCAATATAAAGTGCTCTGACACCCTACACTGTTTTAAGTGGCTCTATAAAACGAATTAAAAGCATTTTAGAAAGAGTAGTAATAGAGACTTGAAGAGCAGTGTTAAAGGGTGGTATTGAGGGAATCCGTGGAAGAGGTAGTTATTGGGGGATGCCAACAAACATTGTCGCACAGGGCACCATCAGAGCTAAGACAGACCCTGTGCGGGGCAGATTGTGTGCCTCTGAGAAAGTATTCATCTTAATTGCAGCGCATGACAGGCGATTAACTTGAATACTCATACAATCTGCCAGGCAGCCATGCCCTATTAGCAAAAGAAATGCAACAAGTCTACAAGCAAGACGTGTGCTTTCAGAATCATCAGAGATTAAAACAAAAATTGCACTTATGTGCAGGGGCTGTTGTTTTGAACATAACCTGCTAATAAATGGGTAACAAGTCTTTGCTGTGTAGGCAATATGTGGGATCTTCCTAGTACCTTGTCAGATATTTTTGCTGTTGATGTTGTAAGCTTCTGAAGCTTGGGTATAACTCATTATAAAGGTATAAAGGTGTTGAACATTTTTTGTAGTATAAAAGAAGGAATTGTGAACTGAAGAACATGGGCCAACATGTTATCAACCTGAATATAGGTTTTTAAGATGCCATGCAGAGAACGGGGAATCACACTAGCACCAATGATGGGACTGTCTGACAAAGACAAAACACTGTGAAAATCCCTTTAGATGGGCAAGCCTTTCTCTGGAATTTAATAACAACATGTTAAAGGTATAGCACTATCAATAGGGCAACACAAATGTTCAAATTACTTCTGAACACCCCCACTACCTAAAGTGTTACTCTTTTTTAGGTTGATCTCAAAGAAATATATGCATTTGCTTACTCTGACGTTGACTGGCAAAATACACTGCTAGATCTATAGAATTTGAATGCTTTGTTTTGTATGCTTCTATGCACACAGAACAAAATAGCAATTATTCCTAGCAAACTGATTTCTATCATGGCTGTTCAAGCGTAATATACTCTTCTAAGGCTTTCTTTGCCATAGGCTACAATAGACTATGACATGACTTGGAGGTGGAAAACAAGTGTCTGTGCGTGAATGCCACTGAATCTTCCAACTGCCACGCAACATAAGGAGGAAACATCATTTTTGAGGATTTGCCAGACAGCATAGTAAGACAATAATGTATCCTAAATCTGTATTCCTTGCATTTGTTTAAGTGGTACATCCTATGTATTACAGAAAGTGCATCTCTTTTGCAGTTGGTGTGCATGATTTAGGCAGCTGTGCAGGTTTTGTAATTGCCTATTGAAGGTACTGGCGATCCTCCACATGCATCATGGGTGAAAAACACGAGTGACTAATACAAGAAACTCAAGTTTTTTCTGGATTTAGATTACTCAAACAAATTTGACATGGAAATATTTTGGCTTTAAGTGTACCTTGAATTTGCTCTCCAGCTACCTACACACCATAATAATATCTATACATAATTTTGTGAACTAACCTATATGCCACTGTTTTAATCAGAAGGTATGTGCGTATGATCAGTGGTAAGACTGTTACTTGTAAGTAGGGCTCCCAGTTTTCCGTTTTTACTGATTTTTACAGATAAATACAAACAGAAAACTATTTATTTTCCTGTCTGTATTTATTTTGAAATACAGAAAAATACAGAAAATAGGCCTTCTTTGGATGATTTTTTATATTGTCAATTATGAGTGCCAGGTCGGTAGGTGTACAGATTGAGATGTAGGGGAGAAGAAAAAAGACAATAGATTTCCTAATTAAGCGTAATTAAGTGCAGATCTACAGTTATTTATGCTAATTTACAATGCAAGTGTTTTTAGATAATGCTATTTCACTGTATACTGCTGAAACCTTTTGGACATTTAAACGCAAGTATACATTTATCAGTTAAATGTGGAAAAATACCAATTTCAGCTTCATTTATACAGAAAACACAAAATAAAAATGGATAAATATATATAAATACAGATGGAAATGTCGAAAAAATAAATACCATAAAACCGGGAGCCCTACTTATAAGAAATTTCAGTAGCTTGTATGAAGAAATATAAACAAAACATGCTTAAGTAATATTCCTCAGCACCTGATGCATTAGCCAGCTTTCAATCATCCTTTTCATGCAGAACCTCTGTTGCCAGATCCCTGACGTGTTTTTGCCCTCTCCTGCTTGTGAGCACCGCCCGCCAGACTTTGACTTTTTCCGTCACTGGCAGGCTGTTCCACTGCTGCTATAAAAAAGGCACCACAATGGGAACGCCAAAGCAAGTTCCTGCAGGGCATGGACTGTCAAGGGAAACTGGGGATGCATGCACACAGGGGGCGTAACATGTGCCCCCTGCATGTATCCCCAGGTATGCGATCTTGTATTGGATTCCAACATTTCCCTACCGTACGAACAGTGCTCCAGTTGAGAATGTTTAATAAAATCTTATAATGGTACTACCGTTGGAGTCTTGTGCTTTTCTAAACCCGAAGTGCACTTGCCTGTGTAACAAATTCATGTCATGGCATGTGTATCTAAATTGCAAACCTGCCGTAAGACCCATCATGGGGCGCTTTATGTGTGGAAATGCACCGTCTTTAAATTTTTAAGCAAACGTTTGGAGTGATATTTGCACTGATATTTGTCGCTGCACCCACACGTGCACACAGCCTTGGCTGCAGTGCACTGAGACCTTACACTGCCACACACAGAGGAAAAAAATTAGAGAGAATATTGATGCTTATAGCAAAATTCTTTGCTGTGACACAAAATAGCTATTTGACATGTTAAACTCAAACTAGAACTTACCCCCTTGATGCTGCTGTTAGACCCTCAACTGTCCATCAAGCTCTGGATAGACCACAGCAAGTATGCGGGCCATTAGGAAGGGTCAGGGAGCGGCACATGAGCTTCCTACATTGGGAGGACTGGCCCAGCTGACCTTCTTCGTGATGCCCTACTAAATGGTCTTTTTCTGATGGGCGTTGACCTGTGTGGATACAAGAAATGAAAGAGCAAAAATATTGTTTTGTGACTTTTTGTTTGTCTGTATTGATGTAACACAATTTTACTGCATCAATCACAAGCATTAGTCAAAAGTTACTACACAATATATATTTATTCTCATTCTACCAAAATATAACAATAAATCATACTTTTGTTGTAACCTGTTGACTACCCTTATCCTTGGCTTGTCCTAAAGTCACTAATCCAACATTTTCTGTAATGAATATGATAGCTACTGCTGATCAGTGACAATCATTGTGAAATACTCAAGGCTTAACAACTTGTGCATTGTAATCTGACACCACCACGGCCAGTTACATTGACTAGAAGCCTGATGTCCATAGAGCCAGATACTATGGTTTGAATTAAATACTATGACTTAGGACACTATGAAAGGGCTAACATGTGTGAGTGAAAGCATGGTGTTTGGGGATGTATGAACATGTGTGCATATGAAGGGGAGATATTTGTATGGGTGACTGAGAGCCTGTGTCGTATGTACTTGCAGCACAGGACATACCTTTCACCATATGTGGCACTGTTACATAAATGACACAAACATACAATTGTATGTTTTGTTTAATTTGGGGAAATAAAAGTGCAGATAAATATTCTACCAAAATTCATCAAGGAATATTTTTCTGCACTTTGAATTTCTCTCATTTAAAAAAAGGCTGTATTTTTCCTATATACTTATAACACAGTGTATATTGCACACTGAGAGTAAGGGGCCCATTGTTTGTAAATGCAACACTTTGAAATAGGTGAACATTGAAATGAAGTGCTAACTCTATATTTAAGGTAACTCTCCATTTTAATTTCCATCCATTTATAAACATTCAGAGGCATCAGTTTGTTCACAATTCCAATTTTGAGTTGACAAGGAATTCGTTTTAAGAGAAATACCTCAGTGCTTCAGTTGTTCACCTCTGTGACTCAGCCCCAAACTGGGCCATAAATCTGACTGAGCACTGCTGATAGTCAGGCACTGCTATCTGCAGCCTGATAATTATGATGTCAAATAAACACAGCCTTCCCTTTACCTTGAAATTAAAACATGACCTTGTGCTCATTTGAAAATGAACTCAGGGCTGTGAGCTACCCTGAAGGTGCCTAGGAGCTACTGGCTCTAAAGCAAAATGTGTGCCATCAATTGCTCCAACCACATGTGGTAGGCGACCCAAAGCATTAAAATCTCCCTTCACATTGGCTAAATCCTCATGGTCTGTTAAGTGTATGAGGCTGTTGATGTATCTCATCATTATAGTAAGAACGTCTTGTATCACACCACTTAAAGTTTGTTGTGACATTGCACCAGATACTGCAACAATGTCTTAGAAAGATTTTGTGGCCACAAAGTGGAGTAATGCCAGGATTTTCACTGTTGCTGTTATTAAAGTGGAATTACTATTCTGAGCCAGAAGATTAGGGTCTAGCTTATGACAGAAATCAATGATAGTTCGCTTTGTGAATCAGTTTTTTTTTAATTATATCACGGTCTTCCGTTGTGGCAATGTCTGGAACTGTAAATGGAAAAATAGCACTGATGATTTGGATTATGCATGGGTTATAATGTTTTAGGAAACTATAACAAACATTTATTTCTAACAATTTAATAACATACATCAGTTGGGTTTGTGCTATTTGCTCTTTTTGGTCATTTTTACAGATTGTGAGAAACATTAGCTAAATGGCGTTTATTTATGAAAAAGCCATCATTTTAATTTTTACATTTTAATACGCGTGATGGAAGGACATAGTTGATAAAGAAATTGAGAAAAAATAATGCAACAGCAGTCTTTGACTTTGTTGGTTTTGTTTTTATTCAACAAATCCAAATAAACTAAAAAGGATGTAAACACAAAAAGCTAACAAAAATTATAAAACTGAAACATGGTGAATGAAACTGTTATTGAACAGCCAAACATGTTTGAAATCCAATGTCCAAAATACAACTGGCATCAGAAAGGTAAATGTGTCCAGAAAATAGTCCACAGAGGGAATGGTAGTCACACACTGCAGGATATTAGGTTCTGCGTCTCTTGGTGGTGGTAGTCTTGCCATCCTCTCCTAATGGTCCGGATGAGCGTGTGCTCCTGCGGGGGTGGGAGGGGTGGGCTGGTGGATCCACAGTTGCAGGGTGCAGGTACTGCCTCTTGTGGCAGGGCCAACCTTTCTGTGGCTGAGGCAGATGTAGTTAGCCCAGATATTGTGGGACCACAGAAAGAGGAAGATGGTGCTGGAAAAGCCCTGCACAAATGGGTGTAAACATCATGCAGCTCCCCAGTCAGGGAGGCGAAATTGGAATTCAGATTCTTTATCTGTACATTGTGTTCCCTCTGCAACTGCTTCATCTCCCGGAGCTCTGGCAGGACCTGGCCCATCATATTTTGCGACTGATGGAGGATCCCAATACTTGAGTGATGGTGGCCTGGATGACAGTGAACCCAGTGGCCTCACTTTGCTGGCCCACAGACTCTTCCCACGAACCCTACCACCACTATCCTGTGGCCTTGACACAGTGTGCCCCATCTCACTGGTTCCTAGCTGAAGTGGAGGTGGTGGTGGTGGTGTTTATTGAACTGCAGCCAGGACTGGGGACACACAATTGGTGTGATGATGGTTTGGACACAGGAAGTGGAGGTATCCATAGGCTGAGAGGTGGTAAAAGCTGGGGTGGGATGTGTAGGTGTGGGCCGAATGTGACTTACTTGAGCTGTCTGCCCAGGCAGACCAGAATGATCAGGCTCCTCCTTGTTATTCAGACTTTCATGAATGGTGTCATCCCTGAAGGCTTGTTCATGGTCTAAAGTAGAGGTATCCTCAGTGGCAGATTGTTGACCATGTACTCGGGGTGTTGGACCAATAATGAATGTAAAAAAGTAAGACATTTGTAAAAGTCTGAATTATAAGTCAAATGAGTTTGAAGTAACAAAATGAAGAATAAAAGGAAAACGCTAATTAGTATACTTGATGTACCTTTCAGTGGTATTATGATAAAGGGCACAAACAGTTTAAATTACACACAAAACAACTTCAAATTAGCAGGTAAAAGATGACCTGAAATAGAAAATTCATTATTAAGTGTACGTAAGATATACCAAAGATTTAACACAACACAGTAGAGAGCAGAAATGTAACATAAACTATTCCAAGGACTAGAAGGCAACAATTCTGACGATTACACAGCTTAGGAGAATATATAGCATTCCTCATCATAGAAACATTGCAGAGTACGTTTATTTAAAAAAAATTGCTATAAAAAGACAACTGATATTCAGGATACAAAATTCAATGCCTTCACATTTGTAAGTCAGAATACCTTGGTTTGTGAAACAAATGCCATCAATTCAATGAGAATCCAGGAATAAGACAACATACAACATTAAACACAAACACATTTAAAAACATAGCATGAAATAGAGAGTCATAAACTACACAACACTTCAACATATGTGAAAAAATTGACAGAAAAGAGAAAGACAAAATTACATTGCAATATTGTTTTCACATAACAGAACAAAGCATCATGGTAGTTGTAGTCATTTCAATTAAACATGCAACACATTTGCAAAATAGTAAGTTAAACATACCTAGTAAAAATATGCACTAAGAACAAAAAACTGACATTTAGAATATAAAACACATGTATGAAATATGTTATATGGTGTTAAAGCACCATTACATCATGAACTGTAATGGAGATTGAAACCTTTAATCTTAATTACAACACACTACATTCAAACAAACAAACAAGACCAAAAATATTATACTAATATATCTAGGTTTATATGTTTAACAAAGGTGCAAAGCACTTTGCAACTGCTAAATTAAAATACAAAATGAGATTTAGGTTTAGTGACACATTCAAAAGTCTAATTTGTCAGTCTCCAATCCACCAGGGATTCCTGTCAAACCTTCAGGATGTAGAATCTGTAAGACCTTCTCTTCCCAGGGAAAAAGTTGTAAGGGGGGCGGGGAGAACCACTCCCAGTCCTCTGGGACTTCCGGTGATGCTTGGAGGCCAGGGAACGCACTTTCCCCCACAGGTCATTCCACCTCTTCCACATTTGCCTTTTCTGAGATATAGTTGTATTTTGTACTTGGGCTCTAAACAATTGTGGCTCTACTTTAATAATTTCATTCACCATGACTGACAATACTTGCTCTGTAAAACAGGGATTTCTCCTCCCTGCCATTATTATGTAATTCAATTAAATTAATTTGTGAACCCACAAGTAAAAGAAAATGAATTGTAAAATTCACAAGAAATGTAGGGAGTAAAAATATAACCACAGAATACTCTCACAAAACTTTTCCAGGAAAACATTGTGCTGTGCTGTAATGGCAAAGGCTCATGGTCTGAAATGTAGTGTGTTTTATAGGGTGGTATGCAGGTGCAAACAATTAGGTAAAACACATCATGTGTGTGATGCTAGCATCCATCCTACAGCCACAGGAATAGTCCAATGTTGACCACTTCCCGCAACAGAATCACTCAGTCGTCAACCTGCTGCTAGAACACTACCAGCACATCTGAGAAATCTAAATAGGCTCGGTGAAAAACCTGCCACCCTGATGAAGATGGAGTAATGTTAGCCAGCAGAGAAGCCTGCCATATCTAGCCAGCACACATCGAAATAGGGCAATCAGGATTCCATCAGCTTGGCACAGTACTTGAAAACTCCACCACAAAGGAACAAAGGTAGTAGTCCCGCCAAGATCTAAATCAGACCCATAGTCTTTAACCTGTTTGTAAAGACCTGGCCACGAGTAGTGAAATTGTAGCCGCCACCCCTGCATGAGGAGATACTAGACTCTCATGTGCTGCTAGGATCAGTCCTAATCTGCAATCTAAATTAGGAATTACTCTATTACCCACTCCAGGAATATGAGCAAATGGAATGCTTTGTGCACTTAACTAGTAGGAGTATCTTTCGGTAAGAGGGTGTCATTGCATTGCACATTGACAGCTGTCATGATGTCACCTTCTATTCTCATACTGGAAAGAGTTATTGCACCAACTGCAGCAGTTTGCACTGTTGCTTTTGCAGCTTCATCAACCAATGAATTACCCACAACATGTATTCCTAGTCCCTGAATTAATTCTGGCTCAAGTAGTGTAAATACTCATTGTAAGACCTGACACAATAATACGAATCGCACACTATAAGTGTGGGAAATTAAGGATCTGTATTTTCAAGTGCCAGAATTAGAGCTTTCAGTTCAGCCAGCTGTGCAGTGCCATCACCAAGTGACTGCATGAATATTTTATGAGGTTGAAATTCTCCACCCCTCATTATACCCTTTACCCCTGCAAAAGAGTATTGGTGTTTTGTCCCTACTGCAGGCTGGGTAGAACCATAAGTTTAGATTCTAAAATTATACTGATCTAGAGGCATTATTTAATTGGACAGAGGAGATTCATGTTTGTATTGAAGGTATACCTTTGTTTGTAGTGTAGAGTCAAAGACATAATCTACATTTGTTGCTGTGAGTGAGTTGGCCCATTGTATCCATCTTGGATGTTAGGCTTTTGCATTGGGAATGTTGGCCTTTGTAACAGCCTCTAAAGCTGTGATGGAAGTCATGACAAATATTTGTTTCCCCTGAGCCAGTAATCGTTCTTTCGCTACAGGGTTCTGTACTGCCGTCAGGATCTTTTCTGTCAGTGCAAAACACATTACTGCATTTATATATAAATATGATTCATGTACAATTGGTACAGTATCTCCTTCATTAAATGTGACATATGTGTATCCAGATGTACCTGCAATTATGCGGATCACCAAATTTATGGTGTTGACACGTGTGTGTAAATGTTTTGAAACTAGCATGTCAGCTTGTTCTGAACGTAAATTCTGTGTGTTTTCAGATTCGCATTGTGTGCTTGAAAAGTCAGGATTAATCAAGTCATAAAACAGTTTCACCCATTGTGAATAATCTGCAATGTATGTTCTACCAAAATTTAGAACACCCAAAATTGAGTGGAGTATTTTCAATGTGTTTGGAGGCTGTAGAAGCGCACACTTCTCTAAGAAATGTGTTGCAAGAGTTTTGCCTTCACTTGGCAACTTGTATCCCAAAAACAGGACACTGAAATAGATAATCTTTAATTTTTTTTAAGTTAACTTTGTAGCCCATGTGAGCAAATCCTAGAATTATGTGATCTACTCTGGTTAAGTGTGTTGTTAAGCCATCATCTGTTAGGTATATTTCATCGACACAGGACAATGCTTGGTCATCAAATTCTTGTAACCATTCTGTTACATGAGCTGAAAACAGACCGGTGCTATTCTTATACCCTTGGGGCAATCGACAGAATTGCTTTGAGAGCCTAGAGCGCTGAATGTGGTCAAGTACCCGCTTTCAGGTGCTATGCTTTGGTTAAAAAACCCATTTGAAATGTCTAATGTGATTTTATATTTCTTGTACACTATATTGTTCATTGGTGCCACACTATGTGTATTTTGTACATCAAATGTGCGTGTAGCAGTGTACAAGTGTCTGTAATCTAAGAATAAACAATATGAATGATCCGGTTTCATTTCTGGAAGCAAGGGATTATTAATTTGTAAGATGCAACTTTCTATTACTTCCCTGGGAGAGGAAACCATGTTTGGTGCCTTCCTCAAGGGGTTAAAGACTTGGTTATTTTAACTTTTAATACTTTTCCCTTCTCACTCACTACTTTCCCTTCCCCACCAGCCTGGCGCCGGGAAACCATCTGGGGTAGCTGTGCGCCCTACAAATTCAATTTAATAATAATAATAATAATAATAATAATAATATTACAGCTTGATATTCAAGTTGTCTGAGTATTTCTCGAACTTGTTTTTTTCCCCTCATGTTTAATGGTGTATAGTCTTTGCGGTTGTGGGCTGGGCCTCACAGGTATGATGTGGTTAGGGGATACTTCATCCCGACTTCATTACAGTATAATGTCAGAGCTTGTGCTAAGGCCCACTCCATGGCATATGTGTGCTTTACTGACTCTGAAATGAGGTGGGAAAAAGCTGGTAAAATTACTGTTTCTCTAAGAGAACAATGATAATACGTGGTATAGTCCCCTCCATCTGGAGTTGCAATTCATATAATTGACTTGGGACACTCAGTCTCTGGTCCGGTGTTTCCTCCTGGACGTAGTCACTTGTTACTCCTGCTGCCAGACACTGTATAAGATTCCGGCATACTATCATGACTTCTGCCAGACTTTCCAGCATGGTCAGAATCCACTCCTTGTTCAGAGTCCTCAATATCTATGGGATATTTGGCTTTAATCCCAGCCACATTCTTCTTTTTAAATTAAGGCTTTGACTTTGTAGGTTCGTCTTCCTTTTTTATTATGTAGTCATAAGAGTGTTGTAAGTCCTTCTTTGGTTTTACATACTCCTCTGATCTGCGCTCTAATTATCCTCCACTGTCTGAGCATTTTTTGGATGATTCCTGAAAGGAACAAGAACGACAAGAACGACATGTATCAATATCCTGATACCTATCAGGTTGTTTAATTGCATCATTGTTAGCAAGTTATAGCACTTTTCAGTGGACTCCTGTTGAGGAGATCCATCCCGTGTTTTAGTCCTTTCTTTATTCTTCTTATTATCCTACCATTTTTTAGTAGGCTCAGTTGCCTGCTTCGAGTTATCCTTTTCGAAATTACTTTTTCGTTGTGGATTATTAAGTCTTGCTCCCAAATTATATCAACCTATGCATGTATAGGTTTCTTCAATAATTTTAGGTAGTTCACACAAATATATACCATTACATCGCATGCGTTTACAACGCATGCGATTACAACACAGTCGTTTCAATGACCACATTGTGACATCGCAGTACCATTACAACGCAAGTCGTTACAACGACTTGGTCGAGATGGCTCGTGGGACTTAGGAATAGTATAATTTATTATTCCAACTCAAGTGTGTGCAACAGTAGGGAAGGTGTTGGAATAGTAAATTATACTATTCCTTAGTTTAGAGCGCCATCTAGAGCAAGGCATTGTAACGACTTGCGTTGTAATGGTACTGCGATGTAACAACGCGGTCGTTGTAACGACCGCGTTGTAAAGGTAACGCGATGTGATGACCGAGTTGTTATGGTTGTTTCCTGTTCACACTCCTGATCTACTGGAGCAACCTGTGTGAGTCACTGGCATATAGCCAACGCCGCTGATTCCTCTTTTATATTACTTAGTATGTTTGAGGATACTGCCGCAAAGTTGCCAATTCATTTGATGCCCAAATCCAGGGCAGGGGCTGTCCCGTACTTATTCTGAATCTGTTTAAGCACCTAAGGCAAAACAGCTAATGACTGTGTACTATGCATTTTGGTATAGAATGCAGCAAAGACTGTGCACCAAGTGGCACTGTCTTCCACCGTGGGAGTCATCCCCATTGGCAGTCATATTGTGAGAATTCTATGTATTTCTTGGGGTCCCGTATGGGGAAACACTGCTTCAAGCTGATTTGTTTTTGTGCAATCCAGAAGGAATCTCATCCCGCCTGCTGGGAACTTTACCCATTATTGAATTAATGGTTACTGGACTAATTCCAAGTGTAGCTAATTGTGGTTGTGCAGCTTGAGCAGCCCTTTGTGGGATAGCCATTATAGTGCGTATAACGAATTGTACTAGACATCTATAGAGTGTAACTAAATCTGTATATACTACTCGGAGCTCTACATCTGTAATGTTTGCTGTATCTGGATACAGTGTATGACTGGCTAATACTTGCCATGTTGCTTCATCATTGCTGAGAAAACCTTTGTCTGACATTTTCCAATGTACGTGGTAGGGTGCCCTAGAACCAGTTAATGAATTCACGATAAGTGAGTGGGATTTCAAAATCCTCATATACTCTATATTGGTAATGTACTGCTACTTCACTGTATGTGTGAAAATTCCCTGAGTTGGCATTTACAGCCAAGAATGTGACCCATGAATAGAATACTTCTGTTTTGTATACTTCATGGGCCTCTACCACAAAGGTAAAATTTCCTCCCATTCGTGGGAGGCCATGTTGTAGTAACATTTGTGTTAGTGCATATCTGCAATTAAGTGGTAGAACCACCTGTCCTGGATTAGACATTGAAGTATTTGGAATATGTGGAATTCAGAGTAGGTACCTTTATTGGTTGATCTTTGTAAAGGTTCAAACATGAACAACCTACAGCCAGATATAAGGGTTCTCCACTTAGCTGGGAAGGATTTTATTCCCTAACACCACGGACGTCACCGGTTAGTTGGTGAGTAGGAGCTTTGGGCAACCAAAAAGAAAACTACTCAGGAGACCCTTTAAATAAGAACCAAAGCTAGAACGTTGGTGGCGCCATGTCACGCGGTTCATATTTTCTCTGTAAAACTGTGCATTTGTTGGACAACATAAATGTAAAAACTGTGTGAGATTGAGTCCACGCACACCATCAGGACATGTTGGTCTTTATCCTGGCTAGATCACAGTGCACCATCTGTACCTCTAACCTAGTAAGATAACTGGTGGTATTTGCAACCTCAGAACATGACAACCCTGACTCCCCAAGGAAATTGTGGGATTAGATCTAAAGCCCTTTCATTTGGTAACTTATGCATGCCTAAAGAGAAACACAAGAAACACTCAAACTAGCATTTTATTGAAGCAATAATATTCTTGTGTAAAATGAATGTGCTGCAGTTATCAATAGAAGGAAACAGAACAGAGTAATCAGCCTCAAAAGAATGGTAAAGAAATTGAACAGTTCAACCATTGTGCTGTTACATGGAGTATATGCTTGCATATGAGTACAATTATAGTTATACTCCTATCTTGTGCTCCCTAGGGTGGGTGAATCTGTCAGAATCCCTGATGGTGATCTAACTCTTCAGTTACTTGTGGGTGTGTTTAATCTGGGAGCCTGTCTTGGTGTAGAGCTGGGTACCATCCTTCTCAGGAGGTAAACATGATATAGCTGGGCTGGAATTCCAGCATGGGACAACCTCGACATTGTCAGCTGAATGCTCCTCTAACTAGACAAAGGAGTGATATTGTTAACATAGTTAACTTCACCCATGTTGCTATTCCAAAGCCCCACTCAGGGGGACATTATTGATTCTATCCTTATAGAGTTCAAGCTGAGCGGACAATAACAAACAACATTTTGCACAGCGAACTTAGCTCTCGAACAGAACGTTCAAGGCTCTGATAATATGCCTAAGAAGAAGTGTAAATGTAAGCAAAGTCATTTCAGGGATTATTATCCCATACAGGCATGCAAGCAAATGTGTCAACGCTCAAGAAAAGATGTCATCTTTAAATGTGAGCATGTAAAATGGTGGTGTTCTCGCCCGGTCCTAAGGTGACCACATAACAAAACTTTGCATCTCAAGCCCCACTTCAATGGCATCTTTGATGATGACACAGGACCTCGCATTGCAGCTTTGCAGCTTCCCAGAACTACCACTGAGCAGTGCATCTCCACACCAGGAATTTGCATCTTCGCTGTGAGATCTTGCGACGTTCTGCAACTAGAATTTGAAGGTACTCTTGTTCAGTGGG
Source organism: Calotriton arnoldi (assembly GCA_963921515.1). Classification (NCBI taxonomy): domain Eukaryota; kingdom Metazoa; phylum Chordata; class Amphibia; order Caudata; family Salamandridae; genus Calotriton; species Calotriton arnoldi. The sequence continues at coordinate 1,895,199 of CAWUFW010002155.1, read as the reverse complement.
CCTAATTTGGTCCATGTAGGTGGCCATCACAGTCAGCCTGAATTTGTGACTTTGTCCGGAATGGCGCAAACAGATAACCACAGTTGGCAAATGTGCTTTTTGGAGCTATTTTGACTTAAATCTTTAAAAGTGCATAGCTCTGGCTCTACTGATTGGATTGTTGTTGTTATGGTCTTAAATTATTTATGAAATTGTACTCTATTTTTCAAAATTGATATGGGATTTTTCTTTTGCTGTGTTTCACTTTATTACTGTGTGAATTGCTCAATAAACACTTTACACAGTGCCTCCAAGTTAAGCCTGACTGCTCTGTGCCAAGCTACCAGAGGGTTCAGCACAGGTTAATTTGGGGTTTGCTTGTGACTTAACCCTAACAAGGATTGTGGTTGCTGCTTGAGTAGGGTTTACCTACCCTCAACCAGTAACCCAATACCTTACTATGAGTATAACTTCGAAGTCAAGATCAACGGGAAGAAATCAGAAGTCATGCCACCCAATATCCCAAACCCTTCACCAATCAAAGTGGACGGAGAGGGACTAGCCCTAACTGAAAAGTTCACCTACCTAGAAAGTAATGTCAAACATGATAGAAGGACAGGCAGTGAGATTTAGAGCAGACTGAACAAGGCCAGAAATGCCTTAAGGATGTTAAACAATATGTGGAGGTCACCTCAGTACTGCATGAACACTAAGCTGAGACTTTACCAGTGCTGCGTTTTGTCAACATTCTGGTATGGATCAGAATGCTGGTGGATGCCGAAAAGCAACATCACCAAACTATCAGCCTTCCCCACCAGTAACCTGAGAAGAGTCTTGTGCATTTTCTGGCTGCGAACCATCTCCAACAAAACTCCTCACCACATGCAAGCATGATAGCATGGGCACCATTATTGTGACAAAAAAATGACAATGATAGGACACACCATCAGCAGAGAACAAGACTATCACAAGAACAGCTCTCCATTGGACCCCAGAAGGCAAACAGAAGATAGGTAGGTCAAAGAACAGATTAAGGCAAACTATGGAAACAGAAATATAGACCCTGAGCCACAGCTGGGGCACTGTACAGAAACTTGCCAAGGCGGCCAGAAGTGGAGGATCTTCGTTGAGGTCCTTCTTCATGACAGTCAGCATGATGGGCAGTAAGCAGCAAGTAAACTCTCCAATCCAATACACTTTTAGGCTCCCAGTTTAGGAAATTAGAGTCTTAAACGTGAATATAAGAATAGATGCACTGCTCAAACTTAATCCTTCCAATTTAGGACAATGCAAGCTTTTTGGGAGTATGGAATTAAGGCAAGAAATCTATTAGCATATATGCCTTTGAAAATCTAAGAGACGCATACTATTCACATAATTCAAGATCACATATCCAGTAAATCGGTGATTGGTTTCCTGAGCATTAATTCCATTTTACAACGTTATATATTAGATAGGTAGGTAAAGACAAATATGCTTTTTAATGCTCTGATCGCTCCAGCAAGAGGCTAATACACCACCATATTCATGACATTGGTCATTTTTTCCACCAACACCACACCAAAGGTACTTCAACCTTGGCAATGCCAGGTATTAAAGACAGGCAGGACAAAGGGGGTGGCACATAGCAGCAGCCATGCTGCAGAAGATAAAGAGCACCTGCTTCTTACTGGAGGAGACTCACACATTAGTCATTAGTACCACAGGTGTGCTGCAAGGGATTTAAAAGAAAGAAAAGAGAAGGCTTCGGCCACACTTGCAGGGTCAAAACATGACATACAAAATAGAAGTGAATTTTGTAAGGGTCTTACAGTAAAAAAAAGAAGACCAATAACCATGTAAACAGCCATAGGAACCTCAATGGTGGGGAATATGTAATTTTGAGATTTATGAAGTATATAAATCTATAAGTGATCTCTCTGTGCTGATTGATTTGCATGCAAGTGTTCTTTCCAAAGTTTCAGATGTGGTAACATCTGTGAAACCCGTAAACAGACAAACACCAATACTAAACTGGGAAATTAACCAGTTTCTTCTGGTGTCCTTCTTCTAACACTCCACTTTGAGACACTTTATTTTCATAGTGCTGAACAGCCATTTTGTTACTTTACGGTCTGACACTGTGTTTTTTTTATTTCCAACAGTTTTAGGCTAAGTAATCAGCAGGATCACAAACGGTTATAGTTTGTGAACCCCGATATTTTCTTTGCAATATTTTTTCGTGATGTATTTCAATATGGTCCTTTTACTGTTTGATAAATGTTTATATTATATTTATTTGTCTGTGATAATATTTAAGTGCTGTTTTGATTTTCAAAATACACAATCCCAATTAAACATTCAAATCTTTATTACAACCCAAATAACTTTGTCTTACTCTATAGTGATTCAGCCTGACATCATCTATTGTGAGTTAAACCTTAACTGCAAAGTCACAGTCACCCCAAGAGTCATTGAGGCTTGGTTATGGTTACTGACCCTTTAGTATGTTCTCCCTTTATGTGCACCTAATACTTCCATACCAGCAGCACAACTGTTTTTATTTCCAACAGTTTTAGGCTAAGTAATCAGCAGGATCACAAACGGTTATAGTTTGTGAACCCCGATATTTTCTTTGCAATATTTTTTCGTGATGTATTTCAATATGGTCCTTTTACTGTTTGATAAATGTTTATATTATATTTATTTGTCTGTGATAATATTTAAGTGCTGTTTTGATTTTCAAAATACACAATCCCAATTAAACATTCAAATCTTTATTACAACCCAAATAACTTTGTCTTACTCTATAGTGATTCAGCCTGACATCATCTATTGTGAGTTAAACCTTAACTGCAAAGTCACAGTCACCCCAAGAGTCATTGAGGCTTGGTTATGGTTACTGACCCTTTAGTATGTTCTCCCTTTATGTGCACCTAATACTTCCATACCAGCAGCACACTGTTAGACATGTAGTGGAGTTTGTTAAGCCAAAAAAGGCCACAACAGCTTAACCTACCAGGAAACACTTTCCTCCTACTCTTGTATGTTCGTCGTATTTCTGATGCAATGGACTTTATCTTCCCATCACTGGATTTCTAAAATTCCAAATGTGCTGTTCTTGGGAAAAACTGAGATACTCCAGGATATTTAAAATCAAACAAATAATCAAAACTATGCTTAAAACTGCCAAAGTCTCGTAACAGCTTCATTTAGCTGTAATTATAATAAATAACTGAATTCAGGAACTTATGCACCATACACAAAGCCTTCTGAGGAATGATCATAAATATGTCAATAAACTGGCTTATCACCATGCCCCAACCAGATTTCTGACGTTTTGTCAATCATCTCTCTTATCACATAACTTAGCGTTAAAAGAAAAAAACAGGGCAAAGTTCACAGAAGCCAATTGCTACATAGCTCCCCAGTACGTGTGTCGGCCATTGGCTGCACCAGAGAGTGTCCTTTAGTTTTTTTAGTATCAGGCTGCTCAGGAAGAGTTTCCCGAGAAGTCTGATTTTTTTTTACCCCAGTAACGATCAGTGCGCAGGGCATGTTGACTTCATTGCAGTAAAAGTGAAAGTAAAACAAGCTGAATGCCTTGTTTTTCTTTCACTGAATCAGTGCTCGGGGCATATCTCAGCCCCCGAGCACTGATTCTAAAGGGAGAGGTATCATTGGAAAGGGGAGAGTCTCCCTTTTCCAATGGTACCTCTGACCAGTAGACACCCTGCTTGGAGATCACCACAGGAGAGTGATCCTCAATGAGGGATCCACCCACTAGATACCAAAAACAGGGGGAGCGGCCCCTTGGGTAAGGGCTTGTGCTCCTCCTTGATAATTTTTTTTATTTAAGTCTTTCTACCTCCTCAGAGGGGTGATGGTGGAATAATCCCATTCTGCCCCTTGGCGGAGCAAAATGCCCACTAGATGCCAGGGAATGTTTTTTTTTAAATATAGAGGTGGGGGCTGCTCAACATGGGCATGGTCATGCCCCCCCCCAAGTAAATGAGGCAACAGTCTTTCTGCCGCCTCTGGGGCAGATGGGGTACTTACCCCTGATCTGCCCCCCGGGGTTGAGGCAGAAAGCCCACTGTATGGCAGCAATATATATATTTTTAATAAAATAATGGGGTGGGTCTTTCCTATCCTAACATCTGGCCCCATTCTCACCCCTTAAACCTCAACAGTCTTTCTGCTCCTCTGCGGACTAAAGCTTCTCATCCCAATGGCAAGCAAGAGGACATTTGATTCTTTTGGGTGTTGTTTTTACATATGGGCCAGGAGTGTTTGGCTAACTCCCTGTATCATCCCACTTGCAATGGCTAACAGCTGCACTTTTTGGGCTTGCGTAGACTGCCACCTGGAAAAACCTACCAGACCCAGACAGTTCAGAAAACTAAACATATGAGCGGGTCCAGGGTGGTTTGCTTTGCATGCATCCCACACCATTTTCTTACCCACAATGCCCTGCAAACGTCAAACTATGACTAAAAGCACATATTTTCCACACATTTTTGTAAGGAAAACTTCTGGAATCTGTGGGGAGCCACAAATTTCCTCCTGAATTCTTCTGAAGACTTAGGGGAATGCTGGGTGGAAGGATGTTTGTGGCTCCCTGCAGATTCCAGAACTTTCCATCAAAGAAATGTGAGGAAAATTTGTTTTTTTAGTCAAATCTTAGTCAAATCTTGAGGTTTGCAAGGGATTCTAGGTAAAACAACCTGGTGCGAGCCACAAAATTCACCCCATCCCGGATTCCCCTATGTGTCTAGTTTTTAAAAATGTGCAGGTTTGCTAGTGCCCCTTGAGGTTTGTGGCTCCTCACACATTCCAGAACTTTCCATCACAGAAATGTGTTTTCTTAGTCAGAGTTTGAGGTTTGCAAGGGATTCTGGGTAAAACAACCTGTGAGTGCCACGCAAATCACCCCACCATGGACCCCGGATTCTTCTATGTGCCTAGTTTTAAAAAATGTACAGGTTCACTAGGTTTCCGTACGTGGTGGCTTAGCAAGGGCCCAAAATCCACAGCTACCCACTTTGTCAAAAAGGGTCAGTTTTGAGTGGAAAAATTTGATGTATCCATATTGCGTTTGGGATGTTCCATGTCACAGGCTCTAGGACTACCTGCAAATGTGAAGTGCCACTTTTATCAGAAGAAATGCAGAAGGAGCATAGAATATTAGGATATTTGTTATTGCCAATTGGATTTCGCTGCATTTGTGCCTTCTAAATGTAAGCCAGTGTGTGGAAAGAAGACATTTTGAAAAATACCCTCTAAATCATATGCTCACATGGTACCCACAAATTCGGAGATGCACAATTAATCACTGCTCCTAAATTCCAAATCTTGTGCTCATTTCAGAAATACATAGGTTACCTTGATACCTATTTTTGACTCTACATGTTTCACCAAATGAATGGGTCTATACTCAGTAGACAATTAAAAACCATTGTACAGTTCAGTTCAGTTACTGGCTCTGTGTACGTCGGGTTCTTGGAAAACCTATGTAACCTATATATCCTCACATTCAAAAGGGGCTAGCAAATGTAATTGTACATTGCTTTTGTAAATCGGCCATTGGAACAAAAAGATACAAATAAAAATATTGTCACAAATATCTGTATTTTCAATACTCGTGTTCAATATTTCTTTATTTCAACATTTAGTTTCTTTGAGAGATCTACACATATGACCCATTGCTTAATTCAGAATTGTGTCTACTTTGAGAATTTATAGCTTTATTGGATCACCAATGAGTTTGTCACTGGTTTCCTCCAAAACTGGAAGTAGGTTGAAAGCACCAAAAATAGGAAAAGTGCAAAAAATGTGCTAAAAAATTAGATTTGTTTGATTCTGCTCTGCATGTTCCTGAAAGGTGGGAAGATGGTGACTATATCACAGCAAACTGTTTGTTGATGCCACTTTTATCCAGAGTACTTTTTTCCTATTTTCCCCCAAAAACTCAACTTAGCTATATTTTGGCTATCTTCTCGGTCCCCTCCAGGGGAATCCACAAATCCTGGGTACCTTCAGAATCCCCAGGATGTTGGAAAAAAGGGCACAAACTTGGTGTGGATATTTTTGGTGGACAAAAAGTTATGGAGGCCTATGCATGAACTACCCTAAATAGCCATAAATGGCTCGGCACTGGAAGGGGGGGGGGGGGTCAGCAGTTAATGGGTTCACCATTAATACCCCCCCTACAAGTGACTTCTTAATACAATTTTGGGAGGAAAGATGCCCAGAAAGACATTAGGAGATCTGCAGTACTAATGCCACTGACAATAATACCACGTTGGTTTCCAGGGACAAAACTACGCAGTCAAAGGTGACTTATTTTGGGCCCTGCAGCAGGACTGGTACCTCAGATTAACATACAGAAATCAGAGATGTAGCACAGATTTCTTCATGTTATCTCCATTCCAATGGTGCCTATAGAGGATCACTTGCAATGTATTAATATTATGGCAGCATGGAATTACTGATACCCAATGGTGCTGATAACGTTTTACCTCCCTGCAATTACCTGGTGCTCAGGACACACTTCCTTGAGCACCTTTACAAGTGCAGGAGCCAATTCTGAGGCTTTGCTCTCCAACCTCCTATTCCAGCTCTACTTTCAGACAACTTTGTAATACACTCTTTGAGTCTACCACCCGTCGTTATTTTTCAATATGTTTTATATAACTTCCCCCTTTTCTGTATAGCGCTTTACTGATTTTCAAATCTAGGTTTGTACGCATAATATAGAACATAACACCAACTGTACCATATTCCTTTTATCTAATGGGCTGAATAGAGTTCATTCTTTAAATGTACCTCACAGATAGTTGTCTATTCTTAAACTTTAATATTTTTGGATCGAAAGGTAAAAAAACTGCACAAGAATGAACTATTTTTAGGAGTTAATTTATGAAAATTTTGCTCTGACATATTTGACAGACTATAAAACAAGGAACAACTTTATCTCAACTGAACAGATATGTACTTTTCCCACGGAACACTATATTAAAACAGCTGATGATGCCCTTCTTCTGAAAATCAAAAGTTCATTTTGACCCTAACACTAGTGCTAAAACAGGTGAGAGCGCAATCACAATTGACATCAATTGTATTACTTGTGTGAATGAAGCTATATGAGCAAATAGCGCTGACCTCTGTTCTCGCATGGACACTATGGGCCAGATGTACGACCAGTTTTTGCGCGTGCAAACGAGTTAGGCAAGAATGATCTTCCTGTTTTGGTAGAGTAAAAGTAAAACATTATGCAGGAATTCCGTCTAAGTGACTTTTGAGAGAAATGTGTGTGGATAGAGATGGAGATATTTAGCAAGGAGGACAGGTTTTTCTCATTTTACAATATGATTTAAATTAAATCCATGTAGAAAAACATTTTCTAGACCTGTGAATTACTTTTATTTACAATATTAGTTTATAACTAAGGAACATTCAAAAAGAGCATAGATAAAAGTGATATAAAATGTATTACCAGCAATAAATATTTAGAGATCGGTTTATGTGTACTGTATTTTAGAAAATTACACCGGTACTTCTTTCAGAAGGTGATTAGCTAGAAGTGGATATTAAACAGAATTTTAAGCATCCTGGCCATTCATTTTAATTAAAATTGTAATTGAAAACTTGATTTTAATGAAGAGAAGCTTAGTGCTGTGTCTTTTGGGATCTCTTACTTGGGGACTGAAATTGTTGGCTGTGGTATAATTAAGGAGCCCCTGTCTAGTTTAAATAATCTGGTAGATCAGAGTTTTCTGCTTTTGAATGGGCTGCAGTGGCGGGTCCCTGAACACTCCGCTTGAATTAGCAAATTTGCATTGCAGTTTAAGTGTGATAGGGGTAACTTTTATTAACCTGTTTTTCCAACGCTACGACCCAGGGGCATCAGCATGGGTACACAATATTAATTAGAAGAAATATAATGATATATTTCCTAACACTGAGCTGCCACTCAATTCAAATCAACGTGAGAATAAAAAACTATGGGGCTTATTTACAAGGCCCTTGCGCCACTTTTGCGTCATTTTTAACATGGGAAAAGTGACGCAAAAGTTGCGCAAGGGGCTTGTAAATCTGCCCCTATGTACTTCAATGCGTTGCGGTTGTATGTGGTTTGAGTATGACAATTTTTATTTTAACACTGTTTACATTAATCTGGCATGGTACGCATTTGAAATTGTTAGCCGGAACAAGTGATCATTTGATAAACACTTTTGAAATCGTGTTCTAAAGGGCTTGTTAAGGGTCATGTACTTTGGTGATAGAGAAATACCAACTACTGTCCAAAACACAAAGGGGGGTGCGTTTGTCCATAAAACAAAAACAATTATCAAGTGAGATGAAAAAGACAGTCAGAGTAAGAGGGAAAGAGATAAAGGGAAGAAAATGAGCAAAGTGAGAGGATAAGAGAGAGAGACGAGCTGGACAGTGCATCTGACCTTGAGAATGAAATTAAGAAGAGTATTTAATGCTATTAGAGCATTGGCTTACTATTACACAGATTTAAAAAAGCTTCTCCTTTCACCTACTTAAATCGAGAATTCACCAGATTGCAAAGCATTAAAAATGTCTAGCAATGAAAAATAGTAACTATATCAAATACTATCAAGTTCGAGACGTTCAAAGACATTTCATAAAAGTACATTTCCACATTCTGGTAGCACACTTCTTTCTTTGTCATTTTGCTACATAAATATCCTCACACTTGGTCATTGTCTTTCAAGTAGACATGAGGAAGCTGCTTTTGATTTATTAAAAATCATGCGCATAATATTATGAACATTTCTGCACCAACATGAAACCACTACACGTGGCAAAAATCATACTTTCGTCTGCTTGACTAAACTAAGCTTAAAGTAGCCTAAACGCCATCTTGAGCAGGTATGTTATGCGTTTTCACGTCTCTTCTCATCCTACGTAACAAAATATGCACCAGAACAATGCTTTGTGCTGACATGCTGTTCTCAAAGGACTCCAGAGAAGAGCCTATTTTACAACATTCAGGGCTCTTCCTGTCTGCGTTATTGTAGGCTTATTCGTTTATGAGATGTCATTGTTTTGAATGTACTCAGATTTGTACTGACACACCCAAAGACACTGACTGGCTCATAGGGGTGGTTTGAACATGCAAATTAGGGGATGAAAGTGGGACAGTTCTTGATGATTCTGTATTACATTTTATGTTCTGATTTCTCAATTTCTTAATGATGTATGACCACCTTATGCTGGCACTGTGCTTTTCATGTGTATTTTATTATAAAAGACGCCAACATTGGAGGTGAGCAAGTCTTATGTGCCGAGCCTCTTTGAGAGTAGAGCTGCATTAGACTGTCCCTTGATTTGGACTTAGAATGTTTTCGTACTGTGACTTAACTCCATGTCAGACTCTTTGCTGCATTTGATTGAGCCTTATAAGTTCTCATATTGATTCACCATGCATTTTGACTATTATTTTTGCTATCTCCATTGCACTTTAATTATTTAATAAACCTTCATGTTTTCAAAACCTTTAGAAGTCTTAAGTCCCTTCTTGATACAAAGCTTACTTGACTGTGCTGAGGTACTGTTAATCTGTATTCTGTCGGGACACATTGCTTCATATGTTCTTGAGGTTAAGACTTTTTCTGATCCTGTGTAAGTGTTTTATCTTAGATAGCGTCAACATGTATATTGATATCTAATACTCTTAAGTAGGGACACAAAAATAGATATTAAAAGATTGGTAAACTGCAAATTTTATTCTCAATTGTGCAAATATTTTGGAGGTTTGATTGAAACCTGGTACAGAGCCACTGGTGTAGCTAGACCTTTTGCCACCCATGGGGGTTCCCTCGTTTGCCGCCCGCAGCGGCTGCATGCAAAAGAGGGGGGTGTGCTGGCGATTCCTGCGTTTGCCGCCACGGCGTCTGTAGGTAAGAGCAGGGGGCGGGCCGGCGCCACCAAAACTTGTGCTGCCTGGGGCAGAATGCCTCACCGCTCCCCCTTGCTACGCCACTGTACAGAGAATATACAAGTGAAACAGTGGCCTATTTCTCCAGGCTGAGGATAACACTGGATACACGTTGACATGAAGACTAATAAACCTGGAGCAAACACCAGATGCCAGACATTCATACTCCTTGTCAATGTAAGAGGTGGGCTTCGAGGCAAGTGAGCTCCTTTCACCCTAAGTAGACTGCTCTCTGTATACGGCTATCACTAATGCACTATAAAATGATCTACCATTGGCTTTGGCTGCTCTGTTGCACCCACAAATATTGAAGGCACTGTTTGTGGTTCTTTTTATTTTTCAGGTGAGAGAGCTGGACATCTGTGATAGAGAACATCATGTATTTTATTGTAGTGCGCCATCACCTGTCTTTTCACCCTATATAAAATAAATGCAAAGGTTTGGTTAAACTCTCTATATGTACAGTTGTCTTTTTTCAGAATCATTTAGTTAATGCTCTACAATGCTGCTAGGCAGTGTGTGCAATCCCTGGAGGGACTTTGGAAAAAAGTGATGGCCATGTAACTCATTCTTTACCCCATTCAGAGCTGTGGCTGGATGGAGCTATGAAGCAGTAATTCTGGGTAATGAGGAAGGTCTCGGTCTTTTTAACTAGCAGTGCTGGCTGTAAGGCATATGGTGTGCATAGTTTTCCTGTTGACTTTGGAAAGGATTTTACAAACATATGCAAAGAGAAGTTCTATGAGCAAAGTAATGCAAAGGGGGTTACGCCTATAATCTGTTCTTATTCATCTTTTAGTGGGAACATTTGCTTGCAAACACACTCTCAGTCTGGCCACTTAGGAGGCTTGGGCCATTGTGAGGGGTGAAATGTTGAGAGTGACCCTTCTAGACTTTCCCCAAACATACAGCTTTGTAGACCATGCCATCCTTGCTCAACATTTGGCCTTAGTGGGAATAGAGGGCACTGTTCTCCTTTTGTTTGGTATTTTTATGGAGGGCCAATCTCAATCAGTCAAGCTGGCTTATTATATATTGGGAAGCTGATGATGTCATTTTTTGTCTCTTACAGAACATTGGTTGCACACGTGGTTTAAATGTTTGTCCACCCTCTCTCAAGGCTCAAGCTGTTTTTTTGCCTGCACAGCATACTTGTATGCAGATGATACCCAATGTACCATCCAAATGAATGATCAACACCCAAGTCCCTCTTGATCTCATTGCCACAATTGTTTGCTGACAGTATAAAAATGGATAACCATAAACTTATGAGGGAGGCTTAAAGTCAAGAGTGAAATATTTATTATCACCAGAGACACAGTACTAGATTATTTCCTGGTGGTCAGCCAGATTGGGGGTTGCTCTGTCATCTGCACTAAAGGTTAAATCTGTCCATGTTACCCTTAATTAATATATCAAGACAAAAGCCCAAAGTATTCAAAGTATCAGAATGAAGAGATAGGTGTTGCTCACACTCTCTCTTTTAGTAGAAAATAGATTAAGAAATAGGCATTCTCATGGGTAGGTGCAGCTAAACCTTTATCCCCACGAGAGACTGACTCTAGGCGCTAAGACCATGGAGTGAAACACTCATTTGTCACACATGCATTGTGAAGAAGGAAGCTAGAAAAGAAGTGAATAATGCAGCTTCCCTAAGACCTTGACCTCCATTAGTATCCAAGTGTGAGGCCACAATGGAGTCCCACTGGCCTGGTCAGTGTTACATTGCAACCACAACGACGTCCCATTGGAGAACTGAAATAAGGGAGCCCCCAACCCCTGCGGTCTAACTACCACTGCTGTAAATGCAACTTCATGCCCTGTGTCCTCTGCCAGAAACATTTGTTTATCATAACTAATGAAAATTCAGAAGCACAGAATGTAATTGTGTGATTCATTTTCCATCTGCAGAAGTGTGACCTTCACATCATAAATATGATTGATTAACTCACAAGCATTAATGATATGAAATAATGCTGGAACAAAATTATGTATTTACATATCATACTTTGTCCAGTTTGATTTATTATTTTACATATCTTTTTATGTCCATTTCCTTTTTCTTTATGTATGTCCTTATCTGTATTATAATGTCACAATCACTCAGGTTCAATTAAGCTTGTTCTGATGATGATCCAAATAATCAAAAGGATAGAAACATCAGACTTAATTATGATGTTGGGTGGATTATTACCGACAGGCCATTAGTGGTGGTCTGTCCGACATCTGAGGCCGTGGTCCGAACGCCGCATAATGATACCGTCGGTCAGAGCACAGCTATCAGAGGTACGACTGACTCCCCTGATAGGGTCAAGGAGCCCGCCGGGGTGTCAGTCGGACTGTAATCCCCACAATGGGGGAGGTGCCTGCGGAGGATTACAATGTCCCTTTCTCTCTGCCTTACATGACGGTCCACGCCATGTAATGGTAGACAGAAAGAGACTTTGGGGGCAAATGTAGTGCCCCCCCACACATCCATGCACCATGTGCCAGGCACCACATGGTGCCTGGCACATGGATGTTTGCAAAATTCCTTTTTCCATTGCAGCTTGTGCTGCGGTCCTTTTCCGGGCTGCAGCACAATACGCTATGGAAAAAGGCATTTGTACAACCCCCTACACGGCGGTCGCATCGTAATTTGGGGGGGTGGATTTGTCAACAGCATTTTGGGTGGTTCCACTCCTGTGGCGATGGCAGTCAGATGCTCGGCCGACCGCCATCATAATCAGACCCATCGTCAACAATATATACAGACCCAGCCTCTATTTAATTATTGTATAGATCATGAGTTGTCTCTTTGCTGATGCAAATGTGATACAAATGTTGTTCCTTCATATCACATGTATCACAGCACACTGCAGTACTTGTTTTTAGATTTGTTTTTAATGATGGATTGCTATATCTTAAAAACATTGATTTGACTGGCATATATTGTTTGGCATTGTTTGTTATTCTTTCTAGGGGCCACTTTTATTTCATAAATATTAATTACAATGACAATGAAACCTCAATTCAGTTGTTATCAATGAACAGCAATTCAGGAGATTTTCAGATTGCAAGCCAACTAATGAAAATCATGAACAGATTACTCTGCTATTTTATTATGTCTAATCATTCATCCAAAATTCCTTAATTCCAATTTTCAGATCTCTTCTTAAAGTTAATCAGAAGTGCCTTACAGCTTCATGGTTTGAGTATGTTCCTTAACACTTATGCAGTTGAGTATGTAGTCATAATCACCAGCTGTTCCCGAACACATTATTCATGTTGCTGCAGTTCATCCAGTGCAACATAAATTCCATCTTAAAAAATATCCAGAAGGTCATCACTACTAGCCTCAAAATACTTTCAAAAGTGTTTTTTTAAAGGACAATGTTATGCTTTTGAGTTTAGTCAGTGGATTGACCGAAGTACACAATGGCTTGCCCTATTTGCCTCAGCATACACTGGCAAGCAATCAACAAAAATGGCACTGGCCACATCTGGCTAGCGAAGCCCTGCTATTCACTAAGCAAGAGGATGTTGATGTATATCTGCCTGACTGGGAGGAGAAAAGCTGGGACCTTTCCAGGTGGTACCTAGCATTTGTTTGTGATAGGGAAGGCCCCTTTGAAGTACATTAATTTCCTGGGGCCAGGGGAATATAAACACCTCCCCACACTCAAGCCTTTGTCTCTAGTCTGGGAGCATTTTTCATGCCTCAACAGGGTCTAGTCACTGGCTGGACAACGGGTGGAGAGAGGGGTAATAAAAATTAGCCGCCAGGAGCTTTGTGAGAAACTGGGTTATTGGTTGAGTGAGGTCTGGGCCTTGTCAAACGACAACCACAATCCCTTTTAGGGTGAAACACAAAAAGACACTAAATTAACCTGTGCTTAACCCTCTGGTAGCTTGGCACAAAACAATCAGGCTCATTGTAGAGGTAATGTGTAAACTGTTTATGCAGCACTTAAACAATAATAAAGTGAAAAAAACACAATAAAATCCCATTCCAATCTATAAAATATAGAGTAAAGTTTAATACATTATTTGACATAAAAACAAAACAAATCCAATCAGTAGAACTAAAGTTATGATTTTTTTAAAGGTTTAGGTCGAAATAATGCTTAAAAGCGGGAAGCGCCAACTGTGGTTACCTAGTCGCACCAGACCAGAACAAAGTTCAGGCTGACAACATTGGAGCATTGCCAGATACAGTGACCAGGTTAGGCTCGCTGAGAATTGTCTTTGATGAGGAGCCTTGCACCGCACAGCAGCTGTCCTGATGAGCGATGCAGAGTCCTCCGCTGAGTTGAGCCATGCTGCGTCAGTTCCGATGTGGAGCTGTGAGGGCTGCGAGGCAAGCTCCTCTTTGCATTGTGTCACACTGCGTTGGTTCCGATGTGGAGCTGTGAGAGTGGTGTCGGGTTGCATCGGACTGCGTCGGTTCTGATGGGGACCATAGCCAGACTGCTAGAGCACCTTTATCCTCACTTCCAAGGGTCAAGGACTGGGGAGGAACCACTTGGGGGCTACGACTCACAACAGGCAGAGTCTAGATGCAGGGTTCAAAGGTGTTGGAGCTTGTTGTGTCCCTGTGGCTCCGAACAGAAAGCCAGCCAACTAGCTCTTGGTGTCACTCTGGTGGTACTGGGTTCAAGGTTCCGGTCACGTACTTCTTCCTCAGGTAGCAGGGCAGCAGAGCAGTTCCTGGTGCAGGCAGGGCAGCAGGGCAGTCCTTCTTGAAACAGAGCAATCCTTCTTTTGAGTCTTCCATAGGTCCAGAAATGATCTGAAGAGTTGGAGCTGACGGTCCAATATTTATAACTAGGGCCAGCTTTGAAGTGTGTGTAGTTTCCCCTTACAAAGGTTTCTGGAAATTCCTGCCTCTCTCACCTGGCCCCAGTCTGTCTGGGGTCACAATAGGCTAGTGTGAAATCCTTTGTATGTGAGCTGAGCCAGTGCCTTTGATGTGTAAGTGTGGTAGGTAACAGTTCCGCCCCCCCAACCAAATCAGATATGGCCCATTGTGCCAACATGCCAGACCCTCTATTGTGATGCTGTCTGGGAGGAATAAACAAAGGCCAACTGCCAACTACAACTAGTCATGTGACCTGAAAGAGGCTGCAGGCACCAAATGATTGTGACAAGATAATGTCAACCTTCTAAAAGTATTTATCAAAATTTGGGCAACGCAATATACCCTTGTGGGCTTGGGTAAAGTTAGTCAGGTAATGGTGCCTACAAGGGATTTCTTTTTTCAGAAAGGTTTGCTCGGATTTCTCTTTTGTTTCAGAAATCTCATCATGACATCACAAATCAATTCAAGCAATATATACATCTATCTGTTGAAATAAATTCAGTTAGCCAGCTCTATTCCTTCTTTTGATTTTATGTCAATACACAAAATATATATAAGGGGTTCAAAACAAAGCCCTCGTATGACATTTATAACAGATATCATGATTATTATAAATGAAAGCCAACTAGCCATCAATGTCTGAATACCCACTTCCTTTAACATCACGAATGGAGACTGTCCTATACATAGGAACTAGATCTCTGAAATTAATTTTAACATCAACTAAAAGGAAGGTGGGTAAGCGTCAATGTTTTGGTCTCCATTGGAAATATTCTGTGAGGCCATCTTCAAGACACTGAATTTGTTTGAAGATCCAAGAAAAAACATATTAAAAGACAAAGGATCAAATCTAACCCTAATTTAATAGATTGTAGCTTATAGGAAATACACCCGGAAAGGTGACTGAGGTCTTTTATCAAAAATTGTGTGAAAAGCCCCTATCATCATATATAACTATAATATGAGAAGGCTTATCTAGGAAGATAGAACATCTTGTGAGTGATAGGTGTCTTAGATAGCTGAAAATCTATAGTGAAGGGACCCATAGCTGTTTGAGGGAGTCAAAGGCTTTCTGACAGGACTCCATCCAGATTAAATTTGTTGGCTGCATTTTCGAGATCAGGTCAGTCAAGGTGGCAACAGTGGTGCCATACCCCTTGATAAACCTCTTTTAAGATCCAATAAGGCCCAGGAAGGCCCTCACTTCTGTCTGCATTTTTGGGGTCTCCCAGGCCATGTTGGTTTTTATCTGACTCTGGAGGGGCTACACCTTACCCCGACCCACCAGGTTTCCCAAGTACACCACTGGCCCTTGGCCAAACTGGCCCTTACTGGCCTTGATAGTCAGTCCTGCCGACTGCAGAGCCCGAAGCACCTCCTGGAGGTGAAATAAGTGGTCCTTCCAGCTGCTAATGAAGACAGTAATGTCATCCAGGTAAGCAGCACTGAAGGCGTCCTTTCCAGACAGAACCTGATTTACCAACCACTGGAAGGTGGCAGGAGCATTATTGAGTCCGAAAGGCATCACTCTAAACTATAAGTGGCCCTCTGGAGTGGAAAGGGCAGATCTCTTCTGTTTGGGTGATCTGCCAGTACCCAGACTTTAGGTCAAACATGCTAAGGAACTTGGCAGCCCCCAACTGATCAATGAGCTGATCAGCTCGGGGGGTGGGGTAAGCATTAGTCTTCGTGACTGATTTCAGTCCCGTGTAGTCCATGAAGAACCGGAGTTCTAAATTGGTAAATGGTGGGACAGCGTTGGGATCTAGTACAACTGGGCTGGACCATGGACTACTGGAGTGTTCTAGCACTCCAGCATCCAGGAGACCTCCTCCTTAATACTGGCCCTCACTTTATCTGACAGCCTGTAGATCTTGTTTTGCACAGGGGGGCTGCCACCAGTGTCAGTCTCAGTGTGAAAGCCCAGGGGTGAGGGAGAACAGAGAGGAGAACTGTCCCATCAGCTGGCAACAGTCCCTGTGCTGCTCTGGGGTCAGAGTAGGGGAGAGGTTGACACCCTCCACTGGCACATTTTTCTCTGGATGACAGGAGATCTGGGAGAGGTTCACTCTCCTTCTCTATTCCATCATCTGCCATTAACAGCATGGTGACCTTAGACCTCCCATTGGCTGAACCGTATACCCTTCTATGGTACCTCCTTGTATGAAAAGAGCAGGCAGGGCATAAGGACGACCCACTTCTGCCTCATAGGCTCGGGTAGGCCCATTATCACGTCTTTAAGGGTCTTGTTTAATCTCGCCATAAGCCAGCTGGTTTAGGGTGATAGGGTGTTTTCAGCTTGTAAGTTACTCCACACTCATCCCACATGGACTTAATGTAAGCCGACAAGAAGTTAGTGCCTCTGTCAGACACTACTTCTTTGGGGAACCTCACCCAGGTAAAAATTCCTGTCAGGGCTCTGGTCACCGCATGTGTAGTTACTAACCTTAGAGGAATGGCCCATAATCATGCTCTTGAGGGTCTCGTTGAACCTCCCAACAAGCCCATTAGTCTAGGGAGGGTAAGGTATGGAGAACTTATAGGTTACCCGACATTTCTTCCACATGTACTTCATGTACACAGACATGAAGCTGGTGCGCCTGTCTGTAATCACTTGCTTGGGCAAACCCACTCAGGTAAAAATCCCCATCAGGGCCCTAGCCACAGGATAAACCTGTTGCCAAGGGCAGTTTTGGAGTCCATGGGCCCAACAATGTTGATGCCCACCATCTCAAAGATGGTGCCAATGACAGGCATGGGAGTCAAGAAACCTTGAGCTTCTTCTCTGTCTTCACACTAGCCTGACAGGTGAGACAAGTCTTACAGAAAGCATCTGAGGCGGTCTTCATCCGGGGCCAATAGAAGTGGGTGACAAGCCTGTCAAAGGTCTTGTCCTGTCCCAGATCTCCTCGCAAGGGTATCTCATGAGCCAAACCCAGTAGGAAGGGCCTGTAACACTGGGGGACCACCAACACACATGCTGCCCCATGCATAGGTGCCTTCAGATCACTGTAAAGAAGGTTGTTCTTCCAGTAAATAAGGTGATCGCCAGAGGTGTCACTAGCTCCCTGGGTTAGGCACTATGTAAGCATCTTACAGAAATCGTCCCTGGAGTGCCCACCTTTAACTTGCCATCCAGCAAGCTGAAGCAGGTCTCCTAGGGAGGCAATGCCCTCCCCAGTCGGCTCTTGGGCTGCCTCCTCCAGCCCCCCATCCACGTGTACTGTAGGAGTTTCAGGGGCTGGTTTCCCACACATCTTGCCCTACCACCTCTTTGCAGATGCCTGGGCCATTATTCCAGGCTCCTGGGCATTCATGGGCTGAGTGGTCACTCAGACCCACACGGCCAACTCCAACATTTCCAGGTGTGACTTGAGCACCAGGCAGTGTGTTTCTAGTCATTCGCTACCAAACAATCCACAGGCATGGCAAGGCTCACAGCTACCTTAAGAAAACACCTGAGACCCCATCACACGAAGGGAACCTGAGCCACTGGGTAGTGGCTCT
Source organism: Calotriton arnoldi (assembly GCA_963921515.1). Classification (NCBI taxonomy): domain Eukaryota; kingdom Metazoa; phylum Chordata; class Amphibia; order Caudata; family Salamandridae; genus Calotriton; species Calotriton arnoldi. The sequence continues at coordinate 1,876,921 of CAWUFW010002155.1, read as the reverse complement.
CACATTTGTCTGCTACCACAACCTGGTGAAATATATCAGGTAGCACCTGCTCTGAGGACACCTGTTGACACCTGATAGGAGTCATACTGACTTCTGTGTGTCAGAGCCTCCACCCTCTGCCCATTGCTGGTGAACCACTGCCTATTTTTGGAAATATTGGCAGGTATGTGAGCCTCAGGCACCATCCCGCTGTCACGCAGGATCACTAAGGTAACCTCAGCTGCCCCACAAAACTAACTGGGACCATCTCCTCCCCACATGCTACCCTGGCCAATCTCTAGGATTGCCCACCACTAAGGGGCTGTGCCCTCCAAGAACACTTGGTTTCTCCCTTGATGTGCCCATACTGGTACCACTTGTAGCACTTTGGGCCAAACTTACAAGTATTCATCTCTGTGAAGCCTTTTTTCTGGTGGCTAAATTGGGAATGTTCCCCTTTCCCCTGTGATCTATTTTGGGGGCCTTGAGAGAACTCTTTCTTTTTTTATCTCCCACTTCTTCTTCTGGGAGTCCCCCCAGATGTCTTTCTGGACACTTTTGTACTGACCCAGAGGTCTGCCTCCTCAGCAAGCTTCCTGCCTTCTCAGCAAGCTTCCTGCCTTCCTCAGCTTGCTATCTACTGGCGCAGCTCTTTAAAACAAGTATTGAGCATGTGCTCCCTCAAAATCAAGTTGTACAGCCCAACATAATCGTTATCTTTGCTTTCTCTCAACCAGCCATTCAGTGCCTTGCTGAAATAATCTAAGAAAGCCACTCAAGACTGGTTTGGGAGTTTTTGGCTGACCCTGAACCTCTGACTGTACTTCTCAGGGGTCACCCCAAATTTAGCGACATGTATGGCTTTCATGGGGGCATACTTTGTCATCTACTTCAAGTGTGAGAAGTGTGTCCCTCCCAGTGTATGCATATACTTCCACAGGCTAAACCCCCAGTACTCTTGTGGGACCTTGTATACCCTCAGAGCTATCTCATAGGCAGAAGACCACTTGTCTATATCATCTGCAACCACATAATTGGGCACCAGATCTTTTGGGATGCACACATTCTTGTCTTCCTTAGACACTGCAGGTATGCTGCCACCATAGCTGATAGCCTGAACTCCCTCACTGCCTTCCTGTCTGCCAGCCCCTCTGGGGAGAAGTTAATTGAAGACATGCTGCTCCCTGTCCTCACACTGGGCTCTCTTGCAGTGGACAGATGGTCTTTTTTGGGAGATTCTGCTGAGGGCCCACAGCCAGACTCTCCTCCACTCCCAAATCAAGTTCCCTCATCGGGATTGTCCTCCATAAGATCCTTCTCCTCAGACTTCTCAGGATCTGATTGAATCTTTTACATATTGTCTTTAAGTAAAGCCTGACTGCTGCGTGCCAAGCTACCAAAGGGTTGATCACAGGTTAATTTGGAGTTTGCTTGTGACTTCAGCCTGACCAGGTGTGTGGTTATTACTTGAGTAGAGTTTCACCTCCCTCAACCAATAACCCAATTGCTTACACGCATCTAAAAACATTATCTGTGTAATCCAAGCACATGTGTACATCAGCATCTCTTTAAGCTTCATTAGGAGATCACACCCATTTTAACTCTTTATGCTGTCTATTAACACAGGTATTGGTGTGGTAGTCAGAAAAGAAAGTAAGCAGATTCACTTAAAAGACATGCTGTTTTACAAGTATTTCACTTTAAAAAAAATAGAGCCATATAAATATTTATTTTTAGTTTGTTTATGTGTAAGCTTCAGTATAAATGGTGACTTGTGTCTTTTAATCGCAATGTTGCAGGAAATTCAGCTCCTCTGAGGGTTTTGCAGTCTTCTCTATATTCTCAAGAGGAGTCCTTAGACTAATACACAAATGTAAATATTGGCATGTATCTTTGGAAGTGAAAACTACCTTACATTAGCCACAGTTCTGTCAAGTTAACATTTATGAACACACAGGGAGCAAACACATTAAGCACTCTCATTCTGTTATTTGCGATCAAGACTTTTTGGTGTGGAGACGTTTATCTAGACCTAGTGTCCCGAATGGATAGCTTTTCTAGTATCCACTAAACATCTAGGACTAGCTTACAGCATAATAGAGTTTAAGAAATGGGCACAACTGGTAAATGTATGACTGTCACTTTATACCTCTGCGAATGGTATGCCCTTAACTCAATCCTTCTCTCCCCATTAATGGCTTTTCAAAACCCACTTGTTCCAAAAGATTCTACACTAATTTCCATCAAATACTGTTGATAACTTTTTTCTTGTCTGATCCTATTCAAAATTCGCACCCTGGCGACTAGGTAAAATGGTTATCGAATTCCTACATTCAAAATTACTCCGACCTTGATGATCCTTGTTATAATTCTTTGCAATTCTGTGCTGCACTTAAAGCACCCAAATATCTTTGTGTTCTGGTGCGTTATATAAATGTGGTTAATAATTAATAAACTAAAATAAAGGCAATAAAGAGGCACCAATTAGGGTAGTATTAGCTGAAATCATGATCAAATAAAGAGGCAAAGATATGCATGTGCAAAAACCAACAATTCAAAAAACTCTCGGGGGTATTCAAGTTTTTATTGGTTAGGTATTTACTCCTAAAGAATGGAAATAATACAACATCTCCACCCACCCTCGAAAGTGTTCAAATGTTTTCTGAAGCTGTTAACAGAGAATCCATATACCTTCATCATGAATGCTCATTGGCTCTAACAAAGGTGGATTAACAAAAAGCAAGGCTGAACATGGTGCTGAAAATAATTGCCCTGTAGTCAAAGATGATGTTATAATAAAAACCATACTCTGATCTTTTCATTTCAACATTTATAATAGTCAAGGAGAGTTCTCCCATGATAATATGCACCATTTGTTATTCTAGTCTCATGCCCATTCTGAAAGATGAGGTCTCTGACTGTACATGATCTAATTTTCCTAAATGAGATTTAAAGGCGCAATCAGAGAGATGGAGCTCTGCATTGTCCAAGATAGGTGCTCCCCCTTTGTCTAAAGCAGCTCCCTCCAGACACTGTGGCACTGGGACCCTGCAGTCAGCAAACTCCTGCATTCTCGAAGAGTGGAACTGACCACAACAGAAGCATCCATGTGTGTGATAAATTTGTCCAACTGGAGAGACTTGGGTGCTGATGATGACATATGGCTGGTGGCCCCGATAAAGTGAGCTGATGTGACTGGCGGTGTTTCCACTGGTGAAGCAATTACAGGGCACTCCTGCAAGCAAGACAGAAGAGCAGCATGAGGGCACTGCAAACAATGACCATTAGTAGCAGTGCCAATGGCAATTCAAAGCAGTAGTCTACGCTGGAAACTGAAAAGCGCGAAGGGCGGTAGAAGCATGGACCCATCTTCAAAGGGTCTCAAGCACCACCAACTCCCAGGACAGTGAGCATGAGACTTTTCCTAAGAGTAGTTTTAAAATGCTGAGTGGCATTGGAGTGGCAATTTGCATCCCGTAGGACTCAGAAGACATGGAGAAAGGGAGATTTAAAGGGTGAACTATGGTAGTAAGTGGATACTGCTGACACTGAGTGAACACACTTCCCATCAAACAACTGGAATCTTTGGATGAACTAACCCTTGTACACTATGGGCTGTGAAACTACATTATCTAGACCAGCATACAGTTATATAGACATTTCCACACTGAACCACTGAACAGAGTTAGCAAGCCATTAATTCTCCATCTACCTTGGATCCATGCAATGCCTCACTGATATAATTTAAGGCCTTTAGTGATATTTTCACAGGTGATTAGCAGATTGGTAATATGTAACCACAGAGTACCCGGGATATACCTCTATAACTGAGATACTTAACGTTAGCCCATAATGGAGACATAGCAGCAACACAGCTTCTCCCTACAATGTGCAACTGTAGGGCCTAGAGGTTGTCCTGTCCCTAAAGATCAACAGCTGCCACATATTTTTATCACTACCCACAGTAAGACAACTCTTCCTCACTCAAGCACTCGCTAGGACCAAAAGAACAATGAAAAAAGAAAGCACAACAATGTCTGAAATAACTTTGGAATTGATTAGGAAAGAACTCTGTAAAATCAGAACAATGATGACCAAGTTGGAGACACAGGGGTCGATTCCGATGTCGGCCGGAAGCGCACCTAACAGTATTCGTCCGGAAAAAATACCAGCCGAACGCGTGTTTTCCGACCGACTCGAACACTCTACCGAACGAACAAGTACGATGCGCATAACAGCCCAGATTCCGAGCGAGCCGTACTTACCCATTCCAGCTCCTGTTCCCCGCCCGAGCCGGATCCGTAAATGCCGAATCGAGTCGCACGGAACCAAATACACAGCACCTTCCGGCCGGACTAGTACGATGCGTCTTCCGTACGCGCCGAACTCGTCGCTACGTCTGGCACGTATGAGCATCCGGGAGAGCTGCACATAAGCTCCGATTCGCGCCACAAGACGATCCACGGCGACGAGACGAACAAGCCAGCGACGAGTACGAGTCGAAGCCACGAGAAAGACGAACGAGACGAACCAACTATGAATCCCATCGCGCAGGTCCTACCAATACTCTACATCTATTACCGGGACCAGTACGGACGCGTACGGCGCAGACGGTAAGTCAAACACCCACAACACAAACAAACGACACGTACCCGAAATATGTCACACACACATAGGGATGCACAAATGACGTACACTAGCAACAGCAGAACCATAGGGGCGGGATGGCCAACACCAATGCCATACACACCCATAGGGGGATGGATGCCTGCCACTACTACCATCCCCACCCATAGGGGGATGGATGCCTACCACTACTACCATCCCCACTCATGGGGGGCTGGATGCCTGTCACTACTGCCATCCCCACTCATGGGGGGCTGGATGCCTACCACTAACACCACCCCCACTCAGGGTGGGCTGGATGCCTACCACTAACACCACCCCTACTCAGGGTGGGCTGGATGCCTGTCACTACTGCCATCCCCACCCATAGGGGGATGGATGCCTACCACTAACACCACCCCTACTCTGGGTGGGCTGGATGCCTACCACTACTACCATCCCCACTCATGGGGGGCTGGATGCCTACCACTACTACCATCCCCACTCATGGGGGGCTGTATGCCTACCACTAACACCACCCCTACTCAGGGTGGGCTGGATGCCTGTCACTACTGCCATCCCCACCCATAGGGGGATGGATGCTCTACCACTAACACCACCCCCACTCAGGGTGGGCTGGATGCCTACCACTACTACCATCCCCACTCATGGGGGCTGGATGCCTACCACCACTACCATCCCCACTCATGGGGGGCTGGATGCCTACCACTACTACTGTGAGAAGTTGGCCTGGCATATGCTGTCCACTAATTATAGTGGGCACCGTGCACCAGTCCAAATCGACTCTTATGGTAGGTAGGTTAAAGACAACCTTATTGAAAGCTATCCTAGTGGTAGCTATGGAGAGCAGCCTTCAGGCTAAGTCTTGAAGGAATGTAAAGCAGCTTGTTTTACCAGTCTATAATCTCTTGAGTGACCAAATGAAAGAGCACCACACCAGGTATATATTCAAAATATATGTATTTATTACTAAACACACCCCTCTAGTCTCTTTATGAGGCTAGAGTTCGAAGTACATAGGTTATAAGATCTTAAATCACAGTAATAGCACAAATACACGTTTGGGCCCTAGGGGCGTACCAAACCATATACCAATAAAGTGGTATGCGAACCACGACTGAACTAGACACTAGGCCTAGAGCCTCTAGAAGTGCTTGGACCACAAGGAACCACCCAAGGTAGTGACACAGGGGACCCACGGGAGACGCGTGCAGTGTAAATACACAACCGCGATACGCCGTTAACTTCTATGGAGAAAGTCGGGATCGGGAAAATAGAGGAAAGGGACACTTAAAAGAGGACTAGGACAAAACCCTTTGAGATCTAGGACTTTGAAGAGTCTCTACCCACGGGAGCACCGGAGTACTCGTGTTACCTCACCCAGGGAAGCCGGGTGCATAGGTGCCTTTCGGGGTCGGGTTTCGTCGTCGGTTCTTATGGCGATCTGCTGCAAAGTGCTGCTGGCGACCAGGAGAAAAGTGTCCGGGTGGATCCAAGAGTGGATCGGAGTTCTGAAGAACCTGAAAGCAGAGGGGACAGAGTCTGGGTCACTAGCCAGTGACCAGGGAGGCGATGGACAGATGCCCACCGATGTTGAGTGCTTCAGGTTCGATGACGGTCGTCTTGACTCTTCAGCCACGAGGTCCGGGAGGCGTTGTCGGCGACCAGGAGCAGGATTCGGGCTGTTGCTCGATGTCTGTCGAGTGCAGGGGTGTCGGCGACCAGATTGGACCCAACAAGCCTTGGCAACTGCAAGTCTCGAGTCAGATGTAGATCGTCGATGATGCAGACCAGCAAGGTCTGGGGAACTCATCCAGCGAGGGTAAGTGAGGGCAGGCCTGGAGCAACCAGACTGCCAAGTAAAGAAAAGATTGGTCTTCGTTAAGGGCTACTAGCCAACGGGCTAGTGACCGCGAAGGAGCCTCGTGATGCCGCACGTGGAGCTGGCTTACAGGACACTCGTGGAGTGGGGGCCAGTGATCTTCGGTGCAGGTGGTGCTGGAGGCTAGGGCTACTCGGAGCCCAAAGCACGACTTCTTGGGAGACCCAGAAGATGGTGCACTTGCAACTGTGCTCGGTGTCCAGGGGTCACGGTCTCAAGTCACCCACGATAGCCACGGGCCTCAGCTTTGCTGGGGACTCAGGGTAGCCTCGGGAAGTCTGAGAATCTACCTCTGGTGATGCGATGACTTCGGCGTCCGACGGGAGCTTCAGTGATGCGAACCGGACAGATGCTTCTTTGGTGCCTGCCAAGCAGGGGAGTCACTCCTTGACCCCAAGGGAGATTCTTCAGTCCTCTAATCGTGAGTAGAGCGTCGAAGGTCCAGGATTCTGTTTCAGAGTTTCGTCCAGGTATAATCTAATCTGCTTTGCAATGGCAAGGTTCCCCCTCTTATACTAAAAAGAGGGGATGGACTAGCTCTATGACCCCACCTATGGGAGGGTCAAGGGAGGGGGTGGCTACACCCACTTCCCTTTGTCCAGTTTCGCGCCAGAGCAGGGGCAGGTAGCCCCTGAGCTGGTTTGAACTGGCATATGCACAGAGGAGCCTTTGCTCCCCCAGTGCAGGACTTCAAAGCACTCTAAAAGTGCACCCACCCAGCCCCAATACACATTATCCTGTCTGGGGAGGTGGTCACACCTCCCTGCAACAGGAAACCTATTGTCCAGGCCTCCCCTGCCGGAGTTTCGTCCAGCAGCAGGAGGCCAGACTTGTGTCTGTGGCAGCAGCATCCATTTTGTGATGCCAGGGCTTCAGAAAGAAGTTACTGGGTAAGCCAGAGTTAACATGTCTTTCCCTCTAGAAGGGTGGAATGCTACCCCCGCCGCCAGGATTGGCGGGGGGTAGTATTCCAAGATGTTTGACACCAAACACGACATGTTTAGGTGCAGCCATTCCAAAGTTAGCATTTTACCGCGAGGATATAATGCGCTTAAGAGTATATGGTCAGGCTGCACTACAAACAGCATCAGAGATGGTCTCCGAACGCTGCAGAGGGGCCCTGCTCATGCAGGGGCACCCTCTCACATAGGAACCATGCACTCTGCCTTTAGGATTGATAAGGCCTGCCTTAGGAGTGACTTATAGGTTTATATGTGTGTATGTATTTAGTGATATAGGTAACCTATATCACCGTAAGGGGTGCATGCACCACCCTACCCAGGCTGCAGTAGCAGACCTGTGGTGTCAGTTTGGATGGCCTTCCAGGGGTGGCATAATACATGCTGCAGCCCCTGGTAGGCCTCTGAGGTACCTATGCCCTTGGTACATAGTATACCATATACTAGGGACTTATAAGGGCACTCCAGATTCCAATCAGAGATGTGCCTAAGGCACATGGAAACCTTTTACAGAGAAAGCAGATAGACTGGGGCCCTGAATAGCAGGATCCCAGTCCAACTAAGTCATAAACCAGCAAAACACCATAAAAAAAGTGGGGGCAACCATATAGTCAGATTCCACCTTCCTACATAACCCCCCCAAACGAAAGGAGATAAGGCTAACCTTGGCCAGTTGAGCCTTCATTGACTAAGTGGTCATATAAGGAAGCACCTGCACTAGCATGGTTGCCCCCTGTCTTATGGTCCACTAAGCAATCCCTCACCCTAAGGGTATGAGAGGGTCTCCACCATGGGGAATCACTACCTGTGGTGTGCTTAGGTAAAGTACAAGGCTGGTGAGGTGTCTGAGTAGGGAAGTGAGGCCCTAGGAATGTTGGCCTCAGCTTCCTCAGATCACTGGTCACCATGTATGCCTGTCTTTCCATGACTGAGTTGCACTTTGCTCTAAGGGTCAACCTTTGGCTGCCTACAGCTGTGGGTTGGGTCCCTTTGGATGGACTACTGGAGGGACATGGCAGGTTTGGAACCTTCTGGTCCCAGGTTTGCCCTTGCCTACCAGAGTCCTTCTGGGGGAGGTCCCTACATAAAGGTATGGGGGATCCCTCAGTGTGTAGAGGAATTTTCACCTGGCTAGGGCTACTAGACTGGGTGCCCCTAATCTGCTGATGGGGGCTTCCTCTGGACAGGGGGCCCTGGAGGGTCCACTGACCTCCCTGACCTCTGCAGCCCTGGGCTGACTGAGGCAGGGTAGAGAGGGGCAGGTTACCTGCTCCAGACGGGGTACCACCTTGGAAGGGTCCTCTGCCATCAGGGGTGTGGCCAGGCCAGGCCTGACTACCTCTGTGGCAGTTTCTTCACTAGGGGTAGGGTCAGTTCCCTGAGGAGGCTGACCCTTACCTACTGTCTGGGGGAAGAAGACTTTTCTTCAACCCTTGTGCTCTCTTTTGGGGGAGAGTGGGCCATTCTTTCAGGCTCCATCTCTCCAAATTCTTGGGCTGGGGCTGTGGCCATCACAGCCCCACTAACCTTTACAGGGACGCCCAACATCCTAAGATGGGTTTGGTGTTCCACTTCAGCCCAGGCTGAAATTTCCAGATCATTGCCCATCAGGCAATCTACAGGTAGGGTTGGGGACACTGCCACTCTTTTGGGCCTGTGACCCCCTCCCAGCTGAGATTGACTATGGCCATGGGGTGATCTGTTCTGACACCATCAATGTTGGTCACCTGGTATTTAAACTCAGGTAAAAGCTGGTGAGGGGGACTAGTTTCCTGCCACCATGGTGACACTAGCCCCTGTGTCCCTAAATGCCACAGCTTTCTGACCATTAATTATTGGCTCCAATCTGTACCTGCCCAATGCTATGGGACCCATGGTAAAGGTGGCAAATCCTATACCACCATCAGAGTCAGAGGAGTCTGTTGAGGGGTCCCTGTCTAAACTAGGGCCCACCTCTGTTCCTCTTGCAAAAGCACCTAACTTTTTGGGTGCACTACTCCCAACTGGAGGATTACTACTGGTAGTACCAGGAGGGGTGGTAGTAGTTGTGGGAGGAACATTTTCTTTATTGCCAATCCTGGGGCAACTGGGATCAGTTTTCCAGTGCCCAGGCTTTTTACAGACATGGCAATATGGTTTCTTTTCAGGAGAGGAAGGAGTTTGGGACCCACCCCAGAAGAGGAATTTTGGGGCCCTGTAGGGGACTTATCCTTAGATTTATCCCCACCTTTCTCTTGGGACTTAGTAGAATCTTTCTTCTGGTCACCACCCTGATTTCTAGTTTTTACTCTGGTTCTGACCCATTTGTCTGCCTTCTTTCCCAATTCTTGGGGAGAGGTCAGATCAGAGTCCACCAGATACTGGTGCAAAAGCTGGTTTTGACAATTATTAAGGATCTGCTCCCTCATAATCAAATTGTACAATCCTAAAAAGTCATGCACTTTGTTGCCATGTATCCAACCTTCCAGAGCCTTTGTAGCACAATCTACAAAATCAACCCAGTCTTGAGTCTGAGCTTTTGGGTGTCTCTGAACTTCAACCTATACTGTTCAGTGGTTAGGCCAAACCCATCTATCAGAGCACTCTTCAAGACTGTGTAATTGTCAGCATCCTCTTCTCTTACAGTGAGGAGCTTGTCTCTACCTTTGTCTGCAAAGGAGAGCCACAAGATTGCTGCCCACTGCCTCTGGGGGACCTTCTGAACTTTACAGGCCCTCTCCAGTGCAGTTATCCATTTGTGGATGTCATCCCCACTCTGGTAGGGAGGGACAATCTTGTTTAGGTTTCTATGGTCATAAGACCTGTCCCTATCTCTAGGGATATTGTTGCCACCATGGGACTCTAGTCCCAACTTTCTTCTCTCTCTAAGGAGATCTAGGGATTCTCTATCTAAAGCCAATTGCTTCTTCCTGATCTCCAGTTGAGTTTCCTCATACTGGACCAGTCTCTTTCTTCTCTCATGAGAGGATTCCCTCCTGTGAGAAGAAACAGAGCTCCCTATGGAGGTGCCAGAGTGGTTAGACTCCTGAGAAGGAGACCTAGACTTTCTGAGCACACTCATAATCCTTCCTGGGGGGACAAAGGTGTGGTTCTCCAGATCCTCATCTTCATCTTCCCCAGAAGGGATTGGGTTTTCCAGGTCAGGGTCATTGTCACCCTCCTGGTCAGTTTCAGAGGGGGCTGGGGGTAGTAGTACCCCTGGCCCCTTCCTCATCTGCTGGCCCACCCTCTGCTCCTACCCCTTCAGTCTCTGAGGACTTACTAAGATCATAAGCCACCAACAACTCCTGGAGGTGTTGGGTGGTGGGACTTTGGCCTGTCCTTAATTTCCTCACGTTACACAAAGCTCTCAGTTCCAAGAATGGGAGTGTGTCATACTTGGAGGGGGAAGCTCAATGGCTTCCTGCAGGGCATCTTTGGATCCTGCTTTTAAAGACATTACTAGTGTGGTGTGGTGTATGCACTACCTACTCTAGTGTGGCCTACTAAACTCTCTTGAGTTGTAGAAAGGGTTGTGCTATCCCTTAACACACAACTCTAAGTTCAGTAGAACTTACTGATATTCTAAGCTTAAATTATATGTACCTTAGGTACCTTTAGTGGTTTTCAGTTGATCAATTCAATTGAGATTATCTGGTAAAACAATAGCAAGCTGGAATCCCACCGCTGCACACCAATGTGAGAAGTTGGCCTGGCATATGCTGTCCACTAATTATAGTGGGCACCGTGCACCAGTCCAAATCGACTCTTATGGTAGGTAGGTTAAAGACAACCTTATTGAAAGCTATCCTAGTGGTAGCTATGGAGAGCAGCCTTCAGGCTAAGTCTTGAAGGAATGTAAAGCAGCTTGTTTTACCAGTCTATAATCTCTTGAGTGACCAAATGAAAGAGCACCACACCAGGTATATATTCAAAATATATGTATTTATTACTAACACACCCCTCTAGTCTCTTTATGAGGCTAGAGTTCAAGTACATAGGTTATAAGATCTTAAATCACAGTAATAGCACAAATACACGTTTGGGCCCTAGGGGCGTACTCAAACCATATACCAATAAAGTGGTATGCGAACCACGACTGAACTAGACACTAGGCCTAGAGCCTCTAGAAGTGCTTGGACCACAAGGAACCACCCAAGGTAGTGACACAGGGGACCCACGGGAGACGCGTGCAGTGTAAATACACAACCGCGATACGCCGTTAACTTCTATGGAGAAAGTCGGGATCGGGAAAATAGAGGAAAGGGACACTTAAAAGAGGACTAGGACAAAACCCTTTGAGATCTAGGACTTTGAAGAGTCTCTACCCACGGGAGCACCGGAGTACTCGTGTTACCTCACCCAGGGAAGCCGGGTGCATAGGTGCCTTTCGGGGTCGGGTTTCGTCGCCGGTTCTTATGGCGATCTGCTGCAAAGTGCTGCTGGCGACCAGGAGAAAAGTGTCCGGGTGGATCCAAGAGTGGATCGGAGTTCTGAAGAACCTGAAAGCAGAGGGGACAGAGTCTGGGTCACTAGCCAGTGACCAGGGAGGCGATGGACAGATGCCCACCGATGTCGAGTGCTTCAGGTTCGATGACAGTCATCTTGACTCTTCAGCCACGAGGTCCGGGAGGTGTTGTCGGTGACCAGGAGCAGGATTCGGGCTGTTGCTCGATGTCTGTCGAGTGCAGGGGTGTCGACGACCAGATTGGACCCAACAAGCCTTGGCAACGGCAAGTCTCGAGTCAGATGTAGATCGTCGATGATGCAGACCAGCAAGGTCTGGGGAACTCACCCAGCAAGGGTAAGTGAGGGCAGGCCTGGAGCAACCAGACTGCCAAGTAAAGAAAAGATTGGTCTTCGTTAAGGGCTACTAGCCAACGGGCTAGTGACCGCGAAGGAGCCTCGTGACGCCGCACGTGGAGCTGGCTTACAGGACACTCGTGGAGTGGGGGCCAGTGATCTTCGGTGCAGGTGGTGCTGGAGGCTAGGGCTACTCGGAGCCCAAAGCACGACTTCTTGGGAGACTCAGAAGATGGTGCACTTGCAACTGTGCTCGGTGTCCAGGGGTCACGGTCTCAAGTCACCCACGATAGCCACGGGCCTCAGCTTTGCTGGGGACTCAGGGTAGCCTCGGGGAAGTCTGAGAATCCACCTCTGGTGATGCGATGACTTCGGCGTCTGACGGGAGCTTCAGTGATGCGAACCGGACAGATGCTTCTTTGGTGCCTGCCAAGCAGGGGAGTCACTCCTTGACCCCAAGGGAGATTCTTCAGTCCTCTAATCGTGAGTAGAGCGTCGAAGGTCCAGGATTCTGTTTCAGAGTTTCGTCCAGGTATAATCTAATCTGCTTTGCAATGGCAAGGTTCCCCCTCTTATACTAAAAAGAGGGGATGGACTAGCTCTATGACCCCACCTATGGGAGTTTCAAGGGAGGGGGTGGCTACACCCACTTCCCTTTGTCCAGTTTCGCGCCAGAGCAGGGGCAGGTAGCCCCTGAGCTGGTTTGAACTGGCATATGCACAGAGGAGCCTTTTGCTCCCCCAGTGCAGGACTTCAAAGCACTCTAAAAGTGCACCCACCCAGCCCCAATACACATTATCCTGTCTGGGGAGGTGGTCACACCTCCCTGCAACAGGAAACCTATTGTCCAGGCCTCCCCTGCCGGAGTTTCGTCCAGCAGCAGGAGGCCAGACTTGTGTCTGTGGCAGCAGCATCCATTTTGTGATGCCAGGGCTTCAGAAAGAAGTTACCGGGTAAGCCAGAGTTAACATGTCTTTCCCTCTAGAAGGGTGGAATGCTACCCCCGCCGCCAGGATTGGCGGGGGGTAGTATTCCAAGATGTTTGACACCAAACACGACATGTTTAGGTGCAGCCATTCCAAAGTTAGCATTTTACCGCGAGGATATAATGCGCTTAAGAGTATATGGTCAGGCTGCACTACAAACAGCATCAGAGATGGTCTCCGAACGCTGCAGAGGGGCCCTGCTCATGCAGGGGCACCCTCTCACATAGGAACCATGCACTCTGCCTTTAGGATTGATAAGGCCTGCCTTAGGAGTGACTTATAGGTTTATATGTGTGTATGTATTTAGTGATATAGGTAACCTATATCACCGTAAGGGGTGCATGCACCACCCTACCCAGGCTGCAGTAGCAGACCTGTGGTGTCAGTTTGGATGGCCTTCCAGGGGTGGCATAATACATGCTGCAGCCCCTGGTAGGCCTCTGAGGTACCTATGCCCTTGGTACATAGTATACCATATACTAGGGACTTATAAGGGCACTCCAGATTCCAATCAGAGATGTGCCTAAGGCACATGGAAACCTTTTACAGAGAAAGCAGATAGACTGGGGCCCTGAATAGCAGGATCCCAGTCCAACTAAGTCATAAACCAGCAAAACACCATAAAAAAGTGGGGGCAACCATATAGTCAGATTCCACCTTCCTACAACTTCCATCCCCACTCATGGGGGGCTGGATGCCTACCACTACTACCATCCCCACTCATGGGGGGCTGGATGCCTGCCACTACTGCCATCCCCACCCATAGGGGGATGGACCTACCACTAACACCACCCCTACTCAGGGTGGTCTGGATGCCTGTCACTACTGCCATCCCCACCCATAGGGGGCTGGATGGCTGTCACTACTACCATCCCCACTCATGGGGGTCTGGATGCCTACCACTACTACCATCCCCACTCATGGGGGGCTGGATGCCTGCCACTACTGCCATCCCCACCCATAGGGGGATGGATGCCTACCACTAACACCACCCCCACTCAGGGTGGGCTGGATGCCTACCACTACTACCATCCCCACTAATGGGGGGCTGGATGCCTGCCTCTACTACCATCCCCACTCATGGGGGGCTGGATGCCTGCCACTACTGCCATCCCCACCCATAGGGGGATGGATGCCTACCACTAACACCACCCCTACTCAGGGTGGGCTGGATGCCTGTCACTATTGCCATCCCCACCCATAGGGGGCTGGATGGCTGTCACTACTACCATCCCCACTCAGGGTTGGCTGGATGCCTGTCACTACTGCCATCCCCACCCATAGGGGGCTGGATGCCTACCACTAACACCACCCCTACTCAGGGTGGGCTGGCTGCCTGTCACTACTGCCATCCCCACCCATAGGGGGCCGGATGGCTGTCACTACTACCATCCCCACTCATGGGGGTCTGGATGCCTACCACTACTACCAGCCCCACTCATGGGGGGCTGGATGCCTACCACCACTAACATCCCCACTCATGGGGGGCTGGATGCCTACCACTACTACCATCCCCACTCATGGGGGGCTGGATGCCTACCACTACTACCATCCCCACTCATGGGGGGCTGGATGCCTGCCAGTACTGCCATCCCCACCCATAGGGGGATGGATGCCTACCACTAACACCACCCCTACTCTGGGTGGGCTGGATGCCTGTCACTACTGCCATCCCCACCCATAGGGGTCTGGATGGCTGTCACTACTACCATCCCCACTCATGGGGATCTGGATGCTTACCACTACTACCATCCCCACTCATGGGGGGCTGGATGCCTGCCACTACTGCCTTCCCCACCCATAGGGGGATGGATGCCTACCACTAACACCACCCCCACTCAGGGTGGGCTGGATGCCTACCACTAACACCACCCCTACTCAGGGTGGGCTGGATGCCTGTCACTACTGCCATCCCCACCCATAGGGGGATGGATGCCTACCACTAACACCACCCCCACTCAGGGTGGGCTGGATGCCTACCACTACTACCATCCCCACTCATGGGGGGCTGGATGCCTGTCACTACAAACACCCCTACTCATAGGACGGGTAATGCATGACACAACTAGCATACTCCCACATAAGGACTGTCTGTAAATTACATCCCACCCCCAACACCATGACAAGCGTGTGTGGTCTGTGTCAAATGCATACAACACTGAACATGACATTGAACATACAATGTGACCCCCTAACACATGTGTCACACAAAATTGTGTGTGTGGCCTACACAACGCAAGCAGACCATGACCACTGTGGCAATGTGGCCCAAAGCCCCATCACCACAGTGCCCAAAAGGTAAGTGTGTGCTCCATAGCTGAAGCACATTTTGAACAGTGTGGCAATGGGGCCCAAAGCCCCATCACCACAGTGCCCAAAAGGTAAGTGTGTGCTCCATAGCTGAAGCACATATTGAACAGTGTGGCAATGGGGCCCAAAGCCCCATCACCACAGTGCCCAAAGGTAAGTGTGTGCTCCATAGCTGAAGCACATTTTGAACAGTGTGGCAATGGGGCCCAAAGCCCCATCACCACAGTGCCCAAAAGGTAAGTGTGTGCCCCATAGCTGAAGCACATTTTGAACAATGTGGCAATGGGGCCCAAAGCCCCATCACCACAGTGCCCAAAAGGTAAGTGTGGGCTCCATAGCTGAAGCACATATTGAACAGTGTGGCAATGGGGCCCAAAGCCCCATCACCACAGTGCCCAAAAGGTAAGTGTGTGCTCCATAGCTGAAGCACATTTTGAACAGTGTGGCAATGGGGCCCAAAGCCCCATCACCACAGTGCCCAAAAGGTAAGTGTAGTCCTGGTAAAAGCTGCAAAAACAAAACTGCAGGGATTATTCCTGGCCACACAACACCAAACACTACAGTGGCATTGTAGTGCTTGTGTCCCATAGCAACATAGATTGTGTGAGGCAAGCAGTGCAGTGCCAATGACACATCGTTCTGGTCATGTGCACACAAACATCAGCCATGGGGGCCCACATTGTCTACATTCACAAATAACACAATGACAGAAGTGAGCATCATAATGCAGACCCACATATCTGCACCAATGGACACACAAATGTAGATATCCTGTGGAGACTGTAGATGTCAGGTGAACAAATACCATACCATGGCAGCAATGGGACATACTAACCATGATCAATGTGCTGACTGATGACCTAGCAGTCCCAGGGCCAGCAGGGGAAAGCCAACAAACATCATACAGCCAATGGCAAACTAAAGATATGCCAATGCAGTGGTGCAAATGCACAAACACAAACAGGCAGACTCACACTGCATATCATACACAACAGGTGAGGGGGTTGTGTGCCAGTGTCCCCAGGCAAACACACAACACATGAGGAGGCCAGATTCACTAATACACAGATGTCAACACAGTCACATACAAAAGTAACTCATGGATTGGATTCCCCTATGTGGGCAAACAGGCATTGTGAGATGAGAGGGAGCCCAAATTACACATGTCACACAAGCTTGTAGGAACAGCAACAAACACAGCAAGAGACAGAACCACCACAGCACTCCCCCCAGGGACCCCACATTGTGGTGACACTAGCCTGCATGACAATCACACTGTGATGACAAAGGTAGATGTCATCCACACTGTGAACCACAGCCATGTGTCCTGAGCAACAAACTACCATCGCACCTATACAAGCACAAAGCACTCAGCATGGCCTGCCAGCCAAGGACAATATGGAGGTAGTGCCCCAGCCGTGCAACAACTCACATTTGCACACACTCAACGCCACACACCTTGAACTCCACCAATATGCAGCAGTGAAGCTCACATGGACTGCTGACATTGCACATGCACTCATGACAATCCCAGGGGTGGTGGGGGGAAATAAGGTGCAGAAACCCATCACACATGGCCAGTCAACAATACTTGTGAATGTCTGACACACTGCACAGTATGCCCTACATGGGCATGACGTGAAATCCACCCCAAACAATGGGATCCTGGCCATAGTCACACACCAATGAAGAAGCCAAGCTGACCCACAAAGGACACACATAGACAACTTCCAACATTGCAGCTCTGACCCTGAGGAGTGGTAGCAGTCACACACACAACGTGTCACAATCACTGAAAGCATACACAAACAGAAAATCACATTACTCGTGTAACCAACAAGTGCCAAGAGGAATCCTGACTGTGTCCCATCTGCGTTTGCCCACATCCCCAGCCCTGACAACAAAGACAACTAGGGATGACAACCTCATGAACATTAGTTTGCCATGCACCCACATCCCGGAGAAACCAGGTCCAAGATGCTGGATGAACACAGAACAACTCAGCAAGCATCACAAACAGGAACATCCGTAGGGACACAGCCTGTGTAGGAAAAGGAGAAGGGAACACGCACAGACATGCCTACACAACACACAACACGGGCACAGCCTATATCACGGAATCACGCACTGCCATGAGGGCACTCCACTCCTGTGGAAGGTCAGCTGTGCCAAACCTTGTCTGTGCACGACTCAAACATGTCAGCAGAACACTCGGTCAGTGAGTCAACAACTACAACACACTGAAGGCTCTGCTCATATCAGCCTGGGCACGGGAGTGTCACATCAGTCATCTGCATACACCCAAGACACGTGTCAAGCAACTTGCACTGTGTACACAGATGAGTCCTCCAAATTTGATGTGCTAAACTGCATGTCCATTGGAGAAGGGCACACAGTCAGGGTACTAGGAACATTGGACAGTGGTAAGCCCACCAGATGTGCATCAGAGTAGGACAAAGATGGTAATCTACAAATGCTAAATGTACATCCCTGTGTCAAATGCTGAACATTACACCCTCAGGCTGCAGCAAAGGATGCCATAGATCCAGACTCGATTAGGACACATATCCCATGGACCACATTGAGCCCATCACAGCAAAACTTCATTTACCTGATCTGAACACTATTACAACAGCAAATGCATGATTCTACACATCTACTTCATGTACCTCCAAAGATTAACCACAAGTAAACAAAAAGAGGCTTTATTCAGCAAGTGTGCAACTCAAATCAAAAGTCCAAAATAAACTAAGGCCAATGGCCAGTCCAAATATACAGTCCCAACAGGGTGATGTGTGACAACTTGTCAACAATTGCTTGCCTGCACAGGTACGGACAGGGGACATCCCCTTGGAGGGGCATACGAGGGGCAGGCCAGGCACCGCAGGGACAGGATCAGGGGATGCCAGAAGGAAGCAGTGAAGGGGAGGTGGGTGCAGGAGTGTCACCGGCAACTGCAGTGGACGTGTCTGACTCAGGGGGGGCCGGCACCACTGTGGTACACAAGTCAGTTGGTGTGGGTGCTGCAACCACTGCAGTGGGCTGGACTGATGTAGTGGACTGGGTACCCACTGCACTGCCCGAGTCAGACGTGGTGGTTGTGGACTCCACTGCAGTGCATGACTCCAAGGGAGTGGAAGGGTGGGCAGACGAGGTGGGCAGGACAGAGTTGGGGGACCCGGTCTCCACAACAGTGCCACTAACAGGCAGAGCGTCTGGGTTGGGGGTGGAAGAGCAAGTGGCAGGGGGGGAGGGCCTAAGCAGTCTGGGGATGCGGTATCGGTGTGTGGGGGAATCTGGGGCAGGGTGTGGTGGGGGAACCTGTGCAGTGGTGGACTGGGGGATGGAGGAGAGAGACTGGGCGGTGGAGCTGCGTGGTGGTGGGGGGTCTTGCTCTTCCTGGTCCGGGGGGACTTCCTAATGGGGTCCTGTGTCTGCCTGCGCCTGGGGGAGGGTGTCCGGGGGCGAGGGGCACTCCCCTCTGTGTGGGTGGACTTCCTCTTCCCCCGGTATGCTGGATCAGCAGGATTGGAGGGGAAGAGGCCGAGGTCACACAGGAAGATCTGCTGTGTAGGTGTGGTAGCAGGCGAGGCAAGGGAAGGGGTCTTGGAGGGAGAGGATTTGGAGGACTGCAGAGTTAATGTGGATGCCTGTGTGTGTGTGTGTTCCCCATCCCCTGTGTCTGTGGTATCAGTCCCCTGAGGATGCTTGTGTGCACGTCTTGCCTTTCTCTTGGGTGTGTCTGTGCTGCTCGTGTCTGTGTGTTTGGGTGACTGTGCAGGTGTGCATGTGCTTTGGACAGGTAGGGGGCAGGAAGTGTGGATGGGGCAGAGGTGGGAGGGGTGAGGGACTGTTGGAGGAGGGACACTGCTGCCGTCAGGGAGGAGTCCATGGACTTATTGCTCCTCTGTAGGGCAGACATACCCGTCGAGATGCCCTCCATGAACGACACCAGCTGTGTCAACAGAGTGGTGTGTGCATGGAGGACACTCAGCATTGCTGTCTGCCCTACATGGAGCTGCCGAAGGAGGTACACAGACTCCTCACTCAGGGCAGCAGGGGACACAGGGGCAGGGGGTGCGGTGCCTGGCACGAAGGAGACACGCTCCTGAGTACGGGAGCCTCCACGGACCTCAGGAATGGGAGCCAATGGGAGGGCGGTGGTGGTGGTGGCGGGGCCAGACAGACTAGCTGGCCTTTGGTGGCTGCTGAGACCCGCCTCCACAAGGGAGTCATCCTCCGAGCTGCTGTGGTCCTCAGCTGAGGTGGATGGTGCTGAGGACTCCTCGGTGTGGCTCCCCTCGCCCTCCGTGCCACTGGGTCCCTCTGACCACTCGTCCGATGCTGACCCAGTCTGGCTTGGCTGCTCCTCCTGGTCCGTGGAGCTGTCCCCTCCTGTGGCCGTGGATGTATCTGCAAACAATTAGGGAAACAGACAAACATCAGTCACCTGCACTGACTGCACACACCACAGTAAGTACAGCACATTACAGAGCAAGCCCTGGCATCCTTAGTTGAACATTGCCTAAAGTCCTCACACAGATTCGGGGAAGCCAATTGTCAGTCTGATGGTCAACCATGGGACTCACACCCCTCCTGCCCTTGCACCCATCTGTCTGGTGCCTGTCTGATTGTAAGACCCCAGTGCGGACACATGCACCACCTACACAGTTGTTGGACATTGCAGGGAACACAGTGAAGTATGTGAACATGCACACATCACATCTCTTGCCACTGAGTCAGTGCAGGTGTCCGAATAAAGGGATGGCCAGAGTCTAAATAGAAATGCATGTGATGCATACCAGCACCAGACACCATGATGCACCCATGTCCGGATAGTCAATGCCACAATGGGGTGCATGTTGCACATGTCACTCCCCTGCAGGATCAGTCTCAGGAAGTTTAATGCCATGACACAGGAATGCGTGCAAAGTCATACATTACTGTCTCAAGTCACATGGCCATGGCAGCCAGCCAACAACAGTCTGCACTGTGTCACAATCCGAGGGCATGGTGAATGCAAGTTATGTGACTGACAAGTGCACATGTCCATCCCCCAAATACCACATCATCTGTACTACTATTTGTCCACGTCATACCAACTGGACATTTGGGGGACATGAAACACAACTCTCTGAACATGAGCACCTCACAGTGTGCTGTGAATGACAATACAGCTGCCTGAAAGTCACAGTCGCAAACACCTGTGTGCACAGTCAAGTGATCAGACACCTATAAGTCACAGAAGTATCATCTATCATGGTCACATCTCAGATGGAATGCTGAGCCCTAACCGATAAACATACCAGTAGTCCTGACAATGAAGACACAGCACAATGAGACAGAGGCAGACACCTGAGGGTACATTTCACTGATCACAACATGCCAGATGATACACGGGAGTGGGAGTACAGAGTGTATTGCATGCCCTGGAGTAGGCATTACTGTCCAGCTCCACCTGTAAGAGGGATGAGTCCTGGACAGTAGGCAGGTGGCTAAGCATGTGTGACACACTGGATACACATACTCCTGAGGCCCAAACATTGTTCCCACCAGCAGCATGGGTGTGTGCCAAATTCCCCAGGGACATGTGGTGAGTCAGAGCAGCAAGCGGACCACATATCAAAGTTACACCCAGATTACATGTCAGAACTTAGGCATTGTGTAAGCAATTGACCACCCATGAATCGCACAACATAGTCACGGGAACAAATGCTGTCCCCCACCTTGAGCAAAGCTAAATGCAATGACAGTCCCCAAATGACACAATTTCCTGACTATAAGGGCCACACAAATGCGTATCAGAGGAGAAGTGGGAATGTCACAAATGAGGGACATGGGTCCTGGACCACATGACTGATGTACTGTGGAAGTTTAACCAGGCCAGAGGAGGGCACATAGCATGTCAGACAAAGTGCACAGTGCAGTCATGGACTCACCCCCTCCTTGCTGCTGTCTGTCCTTCAGCTGCCCATCCAGGTCAGGGAAGACCACCGCCAGGATCCGGAGCATGTGGGGAGTCAGGGTCCGGTGTCCGCCCCTCCTGCGAGGAGGCGACAGCTTCAGCTGGACCCTTGCGATCCTCCGGGTCCAGCCACGAAGGTCCTGCCACCTCTTCTGGCAGTTGCGGATCCTGCACCTGTAGACCCCCACGGATCTTACTTTCCGGGCGATGGTCAGCCAGATTTCCTGCTTCTGGTGGGCATCAGCCTGTGAGGATGACAAAGTGAAAAGGCCATTATTACACATGCAACATATACGTGCATCACACAGTTGGATATACATGTCTCAATCACAGGGGCATATGATGTACACAGGCAGTGCAACAATGGCTATGAACAGTTTGCCAGCAGTCACTACATGGTATCATTGCATGGGAAGTAAACCTAGTTGGAATGCACTGTTACTGCACTGTACCAGTTCAGTGCATGTAACTACACACTTTGGGGTGTGACAACTACTCAGTGGGCATGCTAGCCAGTGGTGTGCACACTGAAAGTCCTGCTAGTCAGACAACATGCACAATTAGTGAGGCAGTGGACAGCACAATCACCTGCTCCCCTGCTTTCCCATACAGCTTGCTGTACTGTGGAAGGAGGCTGTCCAGCAGGGCCTGGTTCTCCTCAAGGCTGAAGGCTGGGGCTCTCTCCACAGTACGTGCCATTGCAGGAGCCAGAGGATGCATAAACAGCAGCAGTGTTGGTGGCAGATGTCGTCCTGGAGCATGTAGTGCAGGCAAGTGAGCTCTCAGGGGAACAGCCAGCATTATATGTGTGCTGCAGAGGCAGATACTGTCCCATGTGTCCAAAGTGATAGGTCCAAGTCGTTTGCATCTTCTGAATCTGACCAATCCATGGAATAGCAGCACTAATACACGCCCACAGCATCCTTCAAATCTTCAACTTCATGACACCCATGATTTTGCAACATTGTTGTGGCTGGCCAACTGAATTTACTGCATCAGACTCTTTGGAGCTTCGAAAACGCGTCCGTTGCCATGCCAGGCCCCAGCCAATGTGTGCGCACTGTTCGGTCCACTGCTGTACAACGCGTATTTCGGGATACAACGCGTACCCGCACACATCATATGCAATGGGCCATGCGGGCACACCGATCGGTCCATTGCTGTACAACGTGTACCCGGGAAACAACGCGTACCCGCTCACATCCAATGCAATGGGCCGTGCGGGCACACCGATCAGTCCATTGCTGTACAACGCGTACCCGCTCACATCCAATGCAATGGGCCGTGCGGGCACACCGATCGGTCCATTGCTCTACAACGCTGTACTCCGCTCACATCCAATGCAATGGGCCGTGCGGACACACCGATCGGTCCATTGCTGTACAACGCTGCACCCGGGATACAACGCGTACCCGCTCACATCCAATGCAATGGGCCGTGCGGGCACACCGATCGGTCCATTGCTGTACAACGCGTACCCGGGATACAACGCGTACCCGCTCACATCCAATGCAATGGGCCGTGCGGGCACACCGATCGGTCCATTGCTGTACAACGCGTACCTGGGAAACAACGCGTACCCGCTCACATCCAATGCAATGGGCCGTGCGGGCACACCGATCGGTCCATTCCTCTACAACGCGTACCCGCTCACATCCAATGCAATGGGCCGTGCGGGCACACCGATCGGTCCATTGCTCTACAACGCGTCCCTGGACAGGTCACACGCATATGTCACCATGCTGGTCACTGGTGAACCTATGCCAGCCACATATACTTTCCAGGGACTCTGGGGCACACCTACAACACCACACCCAGTCCACACTGTATCTAAGGCATGTGTGGCAGCATAACCTTATCTGTGTATGGGGGTGAACATGTGGTTTTTGGGGTGGCACTTGGGGGCAGACACACCCAGGCTGTGCACGTGTTCATGGGGACAGGGTCCTTTGTGTGTTGTGCACCTGACCACTGTGGTGTGCAACTTTTCATTTTGGAGCATGCGTCATGGTCACATTTCCAGGTTGTGTATGTGTATGACATGTCACATACCCCCAGGCTCACATGTGGGAGGGCATGTACGTCACAGGGTGGCCCATTGCCACAATAGTGATGTCCTTCCACAGTCTGTGTGCATGTTGTGTTTCACATGTCTCTGACTCCATGTGCACAATGGGAGACAGTCTCCACATCCACGTGGTTTGTGCATGAACTTTGATGTTGTGTGTGTCACAGACGTCCATGTCTGTCCTGCAGAGGCTACAGGGGCCACTACCTGTGGGTGTCATGTTTGTTTTTCTGACGTGTACATGATACGCAATGTCATGCCAGTGTCCATGTGGCAAGACTGGGTCCCTGTGAATCTACCTGTCAATGAGCTGTGATGCCTGTGGAGCATCTGTCCAGACATGTCACTGTGGTATGTGTGTGGAACGTGGGAGCAGTAAATGGGTACTGTGACACAGCCTAATGGTTTCCCATAGCACACCCTGGAACCTGTTGTCAACACTTGTTGAACAGAGATGTTAGATGATGTCCATGTAGGTGCCATATATGTCCAAACAGAACGACACACACATCAAGTACTTGTGTTTGTTAATGATGTATCATGTGAAATTGAGTATGGTGAACGGCACATAGTTGGGGTGACTGACAATCTTGCTTTCTTCACCTATGCACTGCAGGGCTCCTGCTGTCCATCGACCATTCCCAGACCTGGCAACGATGGTGGAACGTGACAGCATCCGACGGTACCGCTTCACCAGGCAGCTGATTGAGGATTTGGCAGTGCGGTTGGACCCACATTTGCAGCCTGGCCGCCCGTATCCTACAGCGCTGACCCCCAAGGTGAAGGTGATGGCAGCCCTACACTTCTTTGCAACCGGTACCTTTCAACACACTGTGGCGACTGCCGGTGGAATGTCACAGACTATGTTCAGCCTTGTGCTACGCAATGTTTTGGGGGCAATGTTGAGATACCTGAACCAGTACATCTATTTCCCAATACGTCAACGACTCACTGACGTCAAGAGTGACTTCTATGCCCTGGGGAGGATGCCACATGTAATTGGCTCCATTGATGGGACACATGTGGCTTTGATACCACCTCAGGCACATGAGCAGGCATACCGGAACCGTAAACATTACCATTCGATCAATGCTCTGGTGGTATGTCTTGCAGATATGACCATCACACATGTGTGTGCCTGTTTCCCCGGTTCGGCACACGATGCCTACTTGATGAGGAGTAGTCGCATCCCGAGGATGATGTCACAGATGCCGAACCAGCGTGCCTGGCTTGTTGGTGTGTACTGACTTTGTACCATTGTGTGTGTTCTGCTATGTTGTTTTCCGCACACATTTTCAAATCGGCTAATGTGCAATTGTCTGTCTGTAGGTGACTCGGGATACCCCAACATGCCGTGGTTGCTGACACCCCTCAGGAACCCTGTGACACCAGCCCAGATGCGCTACAATGAGGCACATGCTCGGACGAGGAGGGTGATTGAGCGGACCTTTGGTCTCCTGAAGAGCCGCTTCCGCTGCCTGGACAAGACAGGAGGGGCCCTCCCATATGCCCCAGCAAAGGTGTGCAAGATTGTCATCGTCTGCTGCATGCTACACAACCTGGCAGTGCGGAAGGAGTTGCCTCTCATCCTGGATGACGATGACCAACGTCCGCCACCTGTGGAAGATCCTGGCCTGGGTCACGATGCCAGTGAAGATGATGATGATGATGATGGTGATGTCCGCACACAGCTCATCACCAACTTCTTCAGCTGAATGTGAGTCTCCAGAGGGTTGTAATGTCAATGATTTGAGTTTGCATGATATGTGTGTGTGGTGCTCTGGTGCTGTTTGAGTGTGGCCATGTGCTACTTGACTGGATGCGTGCAGCGATGTGTCCTTGCAGGTGGTCTGTACTGCCCAACAGTGTTGACATGCTAACTTGGTTTTGTGTAGTTATCTCGTGCCATGTATTAGACATGAGTATTGCCGTTCTGTGCTGTTCTTCAGTGGTTTTGACTGTGTGTTATGTCTGTCCTTCACAGGGTGCTGCCGGAGTTGTTTGATCAACTTGGATCCCACGAATCCATGATTCAACTTCCAAGGTGGAAGCAGTCGTTTCCCTACAGGTGATGTGCCACACACCCCTGGACTTTCTATCTTCTGCACTTTTTGACTTTGTGGCCACAGCCAGGTTGGATTAGCTAGCATTTGTAGTGGAAACAACATGTTGCAAATGTGTAATAAACCTGTGCTTCACTTTGGGATGTGCGTTGTCTGTGTTCACACATCTGACTGACATTTGCTTACTGCACCTGTAGTCTAGTTGACAGACTGTGAATAGGTTGCGTGTCTGTGCATTCCACTGTATTTAGTTGCAACATCAGTATAGGTGATGAGTCTGATGGCCCTGGTGTGTATGTGTTGTGTGGCCCTAGTGGTGTGTCTCCCTCATATGTGTCACGTCGCCATGACTGACATGACGGTGTTGAACTTGCTGTAGCAGTTAGCATGCACAGTGTCATTTTTCTGATCACCATCTCCATGACAGAGAGCACGTTGGAATCACAACAGAGGCAGATATGGTGTATTGGTGAGTTTATTTACATACAGCAGTGTGAATGGTACACAGGATGGTGGGCGCTGTACATAGAAATTGGAATCCAAAGTTCCCATGTGATTCGGAAGTCTTGGTAGCTGGAATGTCCAGAGTAAAGTCCACAGTCATCTGATGAATTTGGCCAACTAGAGCTCCCCATGTCATGTGGGAGAGTTGGGTTGGCTTCGACAGGGCGTGCAGTTTGCACACAGAGTAAAAGTTCCAGAACAGGTGTTGGCTTCCTGGGGGATGTAGATGGCCATCGGCCTCTCAGTTTGGCCTCCTCGGACGGCCCCTCTTCTTGGGGGGGGACCCTCAGGTGCAGGCTGCGGCGGTGCAGGGGACTCTCTGCCAGAGTCCTCCTCCCTCCCTGTGGCATTTGCAGTTGTTTCAGCAGCAGATGTTGTGGGCACACAGGGAGGTGAGGCCATGTTGGTGCTGATCTGGCGGAAGCATGTCAGTATGTCCCTATGCACCGCTGTCATTTGTTCCAATGTGTCCCACTTGGACTCCATGCCAGACATGTGTGTCTCGACACGTGACATGTGTGTCTCGACACGGGACATGTGGGAGTCCAAGCGGGCATGATGGGCAGCCTGCTGCTGTTGTATGTCCTTGAGGATCCCCACTACCTGGCTGACCTCTCTGGTGCTAGTCTGGTACGCATCCGCGATGCGTGCCAGTTGTGGGTCATCATGCAGTCCAGACCCCTCTGCAAAGATCGACCTATGTCTACCACCCCTCCCACCACCCCTGGTGACACGTGCAGGACCTGTGGTGGCACGCACAGGTGACCGTGGGCCCACTTGGGTGTTGTTCCTGGGCTCGTTGTCACCAGCTCCAGTTTGGGTCTGGGTCCCTGCGCTGTTGTCATCTGTGGTCCTTGGTCTGTCCGTGTTGGCAGGGGTGGCCTGTGTGTTGGCAGTTGTTGGAGGGGTGGGTGCAAGGGGTGCAGATGTTGGTCCTGCTGGTGCTGCATGATGACTCACACCGGAGGGTCCAGCTGGTTCTTCGCCATCCGAGGAGTGCCGAGGCTGATCCACACCAGTGAGCTCAGTGTTCCCCGGAGCCTGGGACAGGGACTCCTCCTCGTCTGCTGCTGTGTCCCCATCATCACCTGTTTTGGGGAGAGACACAGATTTTATGTTATGTTTCTACTGGCATCAATTGTTCAAGCACCTGACAGTTGTGACTGTACCTCTGGATGTGGGCCTGGACATTGCATTCTCCTAAATTGTGACAGTCAGAGAGTGATATTGGTGTAGTACATTGTCCTGCCAACCTGTGGCATGTCAATGTGAATGTTGAGGTGTGTGCATGACCAGCATTGGTGGTATTTGCTTGCCATCCGGGCTTCCTTCTCCCCCAGCCCAGTTATCCCACCATGAAGCGTGCTTCCATTGCAGGGAGTGCAAGTTGTCTTTCAGGATGTCAGTCAGTGGTGTCCTGCTGTTGGTTGTTGCACAGTTCCCAGCAGGGCCTTGTGCTCCCCCAGCAGTACCCAGTGTCAGCCATCTTGTGAGTCCTTTTCCACTCCCTGTGATGTGAGCATGGTTCAGGGTGGTGTTGATGGGCCAATTGTGAGGCTGACCAACATCTGTGACTACCACTCCCATCATGCTGTTGCCTCCACCCCCTTCCCAGCATGCCTATCCTTCCTTCCTTTTGACTCTGCTTCCCTGTGGGGTGGGGTGCCTGTGCTGACAGGATGGCTGGGAGTGTTGTCCTGGCAGTTGTTTGGCTACAAGTCCCAAGAGTGTCCCTGTGCTTCACACAGCATAACCCAGGGTGGTGGTTCTTTGTGGGATCTTCAGTTAGGATGTGAGGCATTGCATTCTCCCAGGTGGGTTATGTGGAGTTAGTGTTGAGGGGGTGTGTGAGGGGAGGTGCTTGTAACTATGGTCAGTGCTGTGAGTCCTCCTTCCCACCCAGCCAGATATCCCACCATGGAACGTGCTTCCATTGCAGGGAGTGCAAGTTGTCTTTCAGGATGTCAGTCAGTGGTGTCCTGCTGTTGGTTGTTGCACAGTTCGCAGCAGGGCCTTGTGCTCCCCCCAGCAGTACCCAGTGTCAGCCATCTTGTGAGTCCTTTTCCACTCCCTGTGATGTGAGCATGGTTCAGGGTGGTGTTGATGGGCCAATTGTGAGGCTGACCAATATCTGTGACTACTACTCCCATCATTCTATTGCCTACACCCCCCTTCCCAGCATGCCCATACTTCCTTCCTTTTGAATGGACTTCACTGTGTGTGAGTGTGACAGCAATGGCAAGATGGCTGGCAGTGTGGTCCTGTTGTTTGTTGGTGCCCAGTTCCCAGCAGGGCCTTGTGCTCCCCACAGCTGTGGCCAGTGTCAGACATCTTTGAAGTGGCTTTTGACTCCCTGTGAGGTGTGCATGCTTCAGTGCTAACTTGCTGGGCCATGTGGGTGTGAGATGTTGATCTGTGACTACCACTCCCATCATGCTATTGCCTCCACCCCCTTCCCAGCATGCCCATCCTTCCTTCCTTTTGACTCTGCTTCCCTGTGGGGTGGGGTGCCTGTGCTGACAGGATGGCTGGGAGTGTTGTCCTGGCAGTTGTTTGGCTACAAGTCCTAAGAGTGTCCCTGTGCTTCACACAGCATAACCCAGGGTGGTGGTTCTTTGTGGGATCTTCAGTTAGGATGTGAGGCATTGCATTCTCCCAGGTGGGTTATGTGGAGTTAGTGTTGAGGGGGTGTGTGAGGGGAGGTGTCTTGTAACTATGGTCAGTGCTGTGAGTCC
Organism: Calotriton arnoldi; assembly: GCA_963921515.1. Lineage (NCBI taxonomy): Eukaryota > Metazoa > Chordata > Amphibia > Caudata > Salamandridae > Calotriton > Calotriton arnoldi. Next base: position 1,848,062 of record CAWUFW010002155.1, on the reverse strand, counting down.
TCCTTCCCACCCAGCCAGATATCCCACCATGGAACGTGCTTCCATTGCAGGGAATGCAAGTTGTCTTTCAGGATGTCAGTCAGTGGTGTCCTGCTGTTGGTTGTTGCACAGTTCCCAGCAGGGCCTTGTGCTCCTCCCAGCAGTACCCAGTGTCAGCCATCTTGTGAGTCCTTTTCCACTCCCTGTGATGTGAGCATGGTTCAGGGTGGTGTTGATGGGCCAATTGTGAGGCTGACCAATATCTGTGACTACCACTCCCATCATGCTGTTGCCTACACCCCCTTCCCAGCATGCCCATACTTCCTTCCTTTTGAGTGGACTTCACTGTGTGTGGGTGTGACAGCAATGGCAAGATGGCTGGCAGTGTGGTCCTGTTGTTTGTTGGTGCCCAGTTCCCAGCAGGGCCTTGTGCTCCCCACAGCTGTGGCCAGTGTCAGACATCTTTGAAGTGGCTTTTGACTCCCTGTGAGGTGTGCATGCTTCAGTGCTAACTTGCTGGGCCATGTGGGTGTGAGATGTTGATCTGTGACTACCACTCCCATCATGCTATTGCCTCCACCCCCTTCCCAGCATGCCCATCCTTCCTTCCTTTTGACTCTGCTTCCCTGTGGGGTGGGGTGCCTGTGCTGACAGGATGGCTGGGAGTGTTGTCCTGGCAGTTGTTTGGCTACAAGTCCCAAGAGTGTCCCTGTGCTTCACACAGCATAACCCAGGGTGGTGGTTTTTTGTGGGATCTTCAGTTAGGATGTGAGGCATTGCATTCTCCCAGGTGGATTATGTGGAGTTAGTGTTGAGGGGGTGTGTGAGTGGAGGTGCTTGTAACTATGGTCAGTGCTGTGAGTCCTCCTTCCCACCCAGCCAGATATCCCACCATGGAACGTGTTTCCATTGCAGGGAGTGCAAGTTGTCTTTCAGGATGTCAGTCAGTGGTGTCCTGCTGTTGGTTGTTGCACAGTTCCCAGCAGGGCCCTGTGCTCCCCCCAGCAGTACCCAGTGTCAGCCAGCTTGTGAGTCCTTTTCCACTCCCTGTGATGTGAGCATGGTTCAGGGTGGTGTTGATGGGCCAATTGTGAGGCTGACCAATATCTGTGACTACCACTCCCATCATGCTATTGCCTACACCCCCTTCCCAGCAGGCCCATACTTCCTTCCTTTTGAGTGGACTTCACTGTGTGTGAGTGTGACAGCAATGGCAAGATGGCTGGCAGTGTGGTCCTGTTGTTTGTTGGTGCCCAGTTCCCAGCAGGGCCTTGTGCTCCCCACAGCTGTGGCCAGTGTCAGACATCTTTGAAGTGGCTTTTGACTCCCTGTGAGGTGTGCATGCTTCAGTGCTAACTTGCTGGGCCATGTGGGTGTGAGATGTTTATCTGTGACTACCACTCCCATCATGCTATTGCCTCCACCCCCCTTCCCAGCATGCCCATCCTTCCTTCCTTTTGACTCTGCTTCCCTGTGGGGTGGGGTGCCTGTGCTGACAGGATGGCTGGGAGTGTTGTCCTGGCAGTTGTTTGGCTACAAGTCCTAAGAGTGTCCCTGTGCTTCACACAGCATAACCCAGGGTGGTGGTTCTTTGTTGGATCTTCAGTTAGGATGTGAGGCATTGCATTCTCCCAGGTGGGTTATGTGGAGTTAGTGTTGAGGGGGTGTGTGAGTGGAGGTGCTTGTAACTATGGTCAGTGCTGTGAGTCCTCCTTCTCACCCAGCCAGATATCCCACCATGGAACATGCTTCCATTGCAGGGAGTGCAAGTTGTCTTTCAGGATGTCAGTCAGTGGTGTCCTGCTGTTGGTTGTTGCACAGTTCCCAGCAGGGCCTTGTGCTCCCCCAGCAGTACCCAGTGTCAGCCATCTTGTCAGTTATTTTCCACTCCCTGTGATGTGAGCATGGTTCAGAGTGGTGTTGATGGGCCAATTGTGAGGGTGACCAATATCTGTGCCTACAACTCCCATCATGCTATTGCCTACACCCCCTTCCCAGCATGCCCATACTGCCTTCCTTTTGAGTGGACTTCACTGTGTGTGAGTGTGACAGCAATGGCAAGATGGCTGACAGTGTGGTCCTGTTGTTTGTTGGTGCCCAGTTCCCATCAGGGCCTTGTGCTCCCCACAGCAGTACCCAGTGTCAGCCATCTTGTCAGTTGTTTTCCACTCCCTGTGATGTGAGCATGGTTCAGAGTGGTGTTGATGGGCCAATTGTGGGTGTGACCAATATCTGTGACTACCACTCCCATCATGCTATTGGCTACACTGACTTCACCAGCATACACAGAATTCCTTCCTTTCAGTGAGCTTCCCTGTGAGGTGGTGTTCTAGTGGTGGTTAAATATCTGGGAGTGTTTGTTGGTTCTATTTGTGCCACTGCCTTGCTGTATTTGTTGTTAGGTTTGTACATGTCATGACACAGTTACATATCACTATGAGATGGGAGGTATTGTGTTTGTCTGACTAGCATTCACATCTTGGGATGAATATCTTTTGGTTGCTGTGTATTTGCTAAGGGTGCATGGTTTGCCTATCCCCTTGACTGTGATGTGTGTGTGTTGTCACACCATATTGTGTATATTAGTTGTGTACTCACCAGGCTCTGGGATGTCTGTTAGTCCGTATACGCTCACTGGTGGTAGGATGGCCCGCACCTTCTCCTCCCAGGGCCTGAGGTATACTGGTTTTGCAGGAGGGCCACTGCCGGTGTGCTGGCTGAGGAGGTAGTCCTTTTTGAGTAGGTCCCGGACCCTCCTGCGCACATCATACCACCTGTTCTGGATGTCTTCCTTTGTGCGCAAACATGGTGATTGTGCGTTCACCCTGTCGACAATCCTCGCCCACATCTTGGTTTCTGCGACATGGGGGTCTGTTGTACCAATGTACCAAACAACTGTGGCTCTACCCTCAGGATCTCGTCTACCAGGACTTCCAATTCACTATCTAGGAACTTATGGTTCTTCTTTGGGGGCATGGTGATGGGTGGTGGTGGTGATTGATGTGTGTGTGTGTGCAAGTGGGGGGGTTTAGCTGGGTGTGTGTGAGGGTGCTATTTGTAGGTGTGGTAATGGTGTGTGGCTTGTGTGATGTATGAGCTGTGAGTGTGTCTGTGGTTGCTGTGTGATGGTGTTCTGTGCTGGCAGGTCAGTGGAATTTGCAAAGGATCATGGTAGGGATTTGTGGCATTTATGTAGGTGGAGTTGGAGGTGTGTCCTTGTTCAATTTTTTTTTCCTCCCTGTATTTATTGGCTTTGTGGTTGCTTGTTTGGCCCTTTTTAAAAAAAAAAATTCCTTGGTGTTTTTGGTGCATGTAGGAGTCGTTCTTGTGTCCGAGTAGGACGCTGCAGTTGTCTGGTGCGATCTTGTCCGACTCGTTCCCGCTGTGTGTCAGCTAGGTTTCATATGCGGCGTACGAGTCGGTCGCGGAGTATTGGGTTGCTTCGGCTGGGTTTTGTATGCGTGTCGGTCGTACGGCTTGTGCTCCGGGCGAGTCGGTCATGTTTTGCACGCACAGCATCGTACTACGCGGGTCGGAGTTCGCGGGTACGTTTCGTTCGGGTTCAATCCGGGTGCGTGTCGGTCGGTTCGTTTCGCGTGATTTCCCGGCCGGATGGCTTGTTTCCGTCCGGCTCGGTCGGTCGTGTTGTATTCCGTCCGAGTCGGTCGGATTTCACATGCATTTCATCGTACTACCCGGGTCGTACGGCGCCGGTCCAAGTCGGTCGGACTAAATTCCCATACCGAGTCGGTCGGTATGTTTTCCGGCCCGAATCGGAATCGGCCCCACAGTCTCTGATATGTCCTCTGAAAAATAATCCATACACTCTGATATTACTTCCTATGTACATTGACAATACCAAACAGAAAAATGACTGAGTAATATGTAAGAGTATCAGAGAGTGACAATATGATTGGGTTCCTGACAAATCCAACTGCTAGGCTGCTTTCCATCTATTTCAGTAAATCTCTGGAGTTTTAAAGGGCAGAGCACACTACAGTCTGAGGTGTTGCATCAAGTAATTACCCATGACCCATCATACCTTGCTTCCTGCATAATCAAAATGCTTGTACTACAGAATACAAAAAAGAAAACTGAACTGCTATTGTACATTTATACAAGCTAATCATATGCATGATACTAATGTTAAAACACCGGAATCTTGGAGAGGCTCAATACTATGCCCGATCTTTAAAAGAGGTGACCCCTTAAAACCAAGCAATTACCACCTAATAGCTCTGCTAGATCTGGAAGCAAAAGCATATGCCCGAATCTTATTGGAGAAATTGGAAACCTGGGCAGAAGAAAGCGAGCTGCTCCCTTTTTTCAAACAGGCTTCCGTCGAGGAGCCTCTTCAACCGACAACATCATAGTTCTCTGCCATCAAGCCATCCAGCAGAACCAACCCCCACTTTTCTGCTGCTTTGTTGAGCTGTCCGCAGCATTTGACAGGGTCGACAGACAGACAGACTCTTTGGGTGAAACTAGCAAACTGGGGAATTCCATCTTCGCTCCTAATGGCCATAATGTGCCTTTACTCGGAAACCTGGCACGAGTGAAAACAGGCCCGACATTTTTAACAGCTAAAATCTCTACGACTGGAGGTCTGAAACAAGGCTGCGTGCTGGCACCCTTACTGTTTAACCTGTACACAGTGGATTTGGGAAAAGCTCTGTCCAACAGCTGCCTGGTTCTACCCGTCTAAGCCATCGCCCACTCCGCATCCTCCAATCCGCGGACGATATAGTCATCATGGACCACACCAAAGTGGGACTTCAACATGCACTGACCAGTTTACACACATATAGTGCAAAGAATCACCTTACCATCAACCCAGACAAGACAAAGATCCTTGTACTCGGATGGCACAAGAACAAAAAACAAATTGCATGTATCATAGGTTCTATGACCATCAAGCCTGCTCCAAAATACAAGTGCCTGGGGGTCTGGTTCACAGAATCTGCTCAACCATCTGCTCATAAAAAATATCTGACCAAGAAATCGATGGCCATCACTTATGGTTTAATCAAACTCAACAACAAGGTAAAAAGTCAGTCGGCAGAGGGAATAAGGAAAGTCATTCAAGCTTCCCTCATTCCAGGACTCTCCTATGGTCACCAAGCGTTCCCTGGTGCCTGCGCGGAAATCTTGTAGCGGGTGCCGTGCGTGGGTTACAAAAAGATCTTCCAACTACCAAAGTACCTCCTCAGGGCGAGACTCAGGCTGGACCTTGGACTGGTTAAACAAGCACTAACCCTTGATGCCGACCTCCTCAAAAACTACATTCGTATTTTGAAATCTCCGGAACAATCCTTCAAATGCTGCCTTAGAGACATATTTGAAAAAACAGGCTCTCCATGGAATATTCAGCAAGCCCTTGCCACTACAGAAATAAACCAACCAGCACTCGCCCTGCCTTTTATCACATGCGCAATTTGGAAAAAGTCCATTAATAAACAAGTGCAATCAGCCTCATTTCAGCAAGACCAGGCTACTCTAAAAACATCTCCTTTCCTGGCCCCACTAAATGCCTCATATCTGGTAAGTAAATCACAGCCTTACCCCTCTGCTTCTCTCAATCCTAAAACCAGAAGAGAGATCATGTATATGCGATTGCTGGCACTGCTGATAGTGGATTTCAACCGGGCCTGGGCAAATCAAAAAACTGTAGGATCATGCAGACTATGCGACTACAAACGAGAATCATGGCTGCACCTCTTGTGATGTTGTCCAGCTATAATAAATGAAAGGAGAATTCTTCTCAGGGAACTATACATGAGCGAAAATGCAAGCACCTGCCTAGAGGTATCGGCCATATGCTTCTCACAAAAGGAGCCCTCTATCCTTGCACGTTGTGGAAAATTTATACAAACAATCAGAGATGCTCTCCAGCCCCTTTCTGATCCTCCATCGGGCCCACGCATAACCCAAAAACTGATTCTGGATTATTTCAAACAGAAGCCAGAAGATGGTCTTTTCACCGACTCGAAATGAAACCCAGTAGTCATGTTCATATTCTCCGAAAGACACTTTAACAGATGGAATATACAGCTCTCCGGTGGAACTCAGATCCTGCTCATAATGAAGTACAACAGAGGCTGGTAACTCCCAACTATCTTATCCAACGAAGGTCTGTTTTAAACCTCACAAAGCCGCAAAGCACAAGCATTTTATCAGACAACTAGGATCAAGGACAGAACACATGGCGCTAAACGACAAGGAAAGAAGGGAAGAACCGAAAAACGGATGAGTTAGACAGGGGTCAATTTCCACCGGGGCTGGTCGTATCGGAATGTGCAATTGTAAATATGAACTTTAAGTCCTGGACTACATGATGGCACACAGCACCTGCACCTTCCCAGAGAGTTGGCCCCATAGGCAAATCTCCCGCTGCTAAAGGGAGAGGGTCGTAAAGAGGGAGTATTGACTGACCACTAAATTGGAGACAAAGCTTACCGGGCACGGACAAATGAACAATGCGCAGCTTGCCGTACATAACCAGAAATAATTTTGTCATTTTTTAACTTTGACGCAAGGGCCACGCACATATACTATGGTTCTTTTTTAATGTCATTTTACTGTAATGCAATGGTTTTAGTTAACTTATGCAAATAAATTTCAAACTTCAAACTTTAAACTTTACTAATGTTGAAAGTACTTTCTGGGACTGAATCCTTGCCTAAGAGAATGGGACATGAAATTGGTCTTCAATATTGATCATCCAAGTAGAATGACTACTGAATGTACCAAACCAGATGATCTAGAAAATTTCCAAGATATGCTTGATGATTCACACATATAAGTAGCTCTGCCTTTGCAATTGTGTAATCACATGCAAGTAATTATATACCTATAAACAAATACTCACTTACCCCTGCACATAAAATATGGAAAGTGGGCATTACGACATGGCAGAGTCAGCTGATTGTGATTAAGTCATAGATAAATGGACACAACTTGTAATGAACTAAATTAGAAATTGATGCCAGTGATCTGACTTTACAATACAATAATGCTCCATCCCTGCCTTAAAATAGAAATTGTGAAAATGTCCCTGAATGTATGTTTTTTACACAAGCAGTAGAGATGGCATTGATTAAATTGCAGAGGAGATGCTATGTTTGGCCCTCTCACTTGATGCCAAGAAGGCTTTTGACCAAGTAGAGTTAGAAAACATTTTTAGGACCCTTAGGGGGCTGGCCTGAGGCAGGGTGTATCCTAAGAAGTTGCCACAAAGTTGCATAAACATTGTACAAGTCCCCGCAGTAGCCTTTAATTTTGGCAGGAAAAGCTCTGAGTGAGAGAAATTCTAATTTTGCTCCTATGGAAGTCCTCTCCCTGGCCAGATACTTTTGCCATCTGTGCCTGGTCAAGAGTTCCACTTTCAGACTTAGGGCCTGTTTTAGAGTTTGGCGGGTGGGGTACTCCGTCACAAACATGATGGATAGCCCATCCGACTAATTATAAGTGCATTAGTATAGAATACACTGGTAGTTAGGCAGACAGGATAGCTGTCACTTTCGTGATGGAGTATCCTGTCTGCCAAACTCTAAGTCAGGCCATCAGTCTCTATTTAGTAGCTCAGAATCCTTCTGTGGGTTAAGGCTATGGCTGTATTCTAATTTGAGTTTCACGAAGCTGGATCCTTCTCACTAAGGGTCAGCTGACTCGGATTTGCTGCTGCAGAGAAGTTTAAAGTGAGAGCCCAGGTTGCACCTTGGGTGGAAAGGCTGGGTGGTTGGTCCTAATCCTCCGGAGGTCTTGAAGTCCAAATTTGTGGGTAGCTCCCCTCCCACAGGAATTGGAGCCAGCCTGGCTGAAGGAACAAAGGTTTGCCTTCTTCAGGTCTGACCCTAAATCTACTTGTGAAAGGGTAGACTCCTTTACAGGTTATTGAAATTACTGGGTCTACCCTAACTAGTCTTCCTGCATGGGGAAGAAAACAACTCCCAAATCCAGGCCATTGTTCTGCTCCGGTAATTGTTTTCGCACATCATGAAGGTAAAGCACTGATGGGGCAGCTGCTGGAGAGCTAATGTAAATTAGCCTTCAGGAGTTTCAGACAGAAAATTGTAACTTTCTAAAAGTTACTTTTACTAAATATTTATTAGAAATCTAATTGGCTTTTTAATAGCTATTAAAATTAGTGGTTTAACTATGTTTCTAGCTGGTTCCAAACCTGAGATAGCAGAGCTGATATTTTAATCTGTATTCTAGTTTTCCTCACACAACAGCCAGAGCCTGCCAGAATGACAACAGCCCTTGGGGCCTTGTCAAAGTAGAGATAGTGAAGGCAGTAATTTTGTCTGTATTGTATCATGTAGAAGAGCAAGTGACATACCTTACAATGTTTTGAATAATTTACATGAAGAAAATGTTACAGAGGATCCTTTTGTTCCAGTTTCAAAACTGACCAAAACTTATTCACCTGTTTAGCATCCAGCAACCAGTTCCCTTCTTTAAATTTGTGCCAAAATGTACTACATTAATTTTATCCATATGTATAAAGAGTTTGTTTGGTAAACAATAGGAATTGAGCGCAGTGAACTGGCATTGGAGACCTTAGCTTGTTCGGTTCAGTAATTCAGTCTATAGGTAGGTCCCCAAGCCTCAGTGGGAAGGAGCAGAGATAAGTCAATGATTCTTTTAGGTCAGCCATATAAAGACTAAGTAACAGTCGGACAAGCACACACCCCTATTGGTAAGTATCCTGTGTGAAAGTTATATTGTGCCATTTACCTTCACCTACATGCTAGCGTTGCCCTATAGCTGACAAATGGCTCACAGTAAAACCAGTTGTGGCCTATGCAGGTAAGAGCGGTGGGTCCAGGTGGGGGGGATTTCAACAGACGAGGACGAGGGAAAATTAATGATTTATGGTCATCTGTCGAATCTCCCCCAACCCGGCCCCACCGCTCTTACCTGCACTGGTCACTCCTGAGTAAAACCTGCACCCAAGCTATAGCTGGGAAATGGCTCACAGTAAAGTCAGTCGTGGCCCATACAGGTAAGAGCGGTGGGGTGGTGGGGCCGGGTGGGGGGGATTTTGGCAGATGACGACGAGGGAAAATTAATAATTCATATTCATTTGTCAAATTCCCCCAACCCAGCCCCCCCCCACTGCTCTTACCTGCACGGTAAAACCTGCACACCCAAGCGTTGCCCTATAGCTGACAAATGGCTCAGAGTAAAATAGGATTAATCCCCCTTGACTGCAATTACGACCTTAATAGAGTCCTATCTGTGCAGTCACAGCCTTCTTGAACTCGATTAAACCCATATACAGGTTCTGTTCAAACTTCATAAACAAGTGAATTAGCATGACTGATGCATGCTATTATCAATAGTGTCTGTATTTTACTGTAAAACCTGTATGATAAAAGGGCAGCAGTTTATTGTTTGTAGCCCAGCCATTCAAATCAGCTAGAAGAATTTGGCACAACATGTTGGCTCGCCGTCTATGAGGGATAGCCTACAGATTGTGGTCCACAGTACTTGTGTAATCATTAGTATAATAGCAACATAATGGTTAACTTGAGCTGTTTAGCTGACAAATAGGAAGCATTTGAAATTAAAATTGATAAACCAGCAGATACTCTCACCATATTAGCTGTTTTGGTTGCTTTTGAATAAAAACATAAGTATCCTGTAATGTGTAGGGCAATAGTGGCCTATGTTTCTTAAAAGGACGGAGAGCGTATAGAACATGGTGAGAAAGTTTAGTGCATCTGAATTTTCAAGAATTCTACCTATTCCACCCACTTTCCAGGAGCGAAAGGGAGGATTACCCCTTACATGGGGCCATGTAGGAAGAAGCTGAAGCGCTAATCTAATTTGGACATAGTGGGGTCGCAAGTAACCCATGATTGTTTTAGGTGTTGAGATGAAGTGAATCCTGCAGACACAATCAGTGTTAGGTCAAGTCAATGGGCTTCAAGTTATCAGCTGTGGCAACAAAAGGTCCAGAGTGGTATATGAATTCTAATGCACCAATCTTCCAAGAGCATAATATGTTCTTTAATGAAATTCCTTGTTTCTCGTTCCTATGGATTAGCCCAGATGACAATAGTGGATATTTTATTTTTAGTCGGGAAATAAAACCTACGCTCCTAATACTTGAGGAACCTAAATGCTGCAGGGGCAGAATTGTGTTAAGTAGGCATAATATATTGCCTCTACTTAAAATATTTTGTGCTCCTCTACACATTACAGTGGGCAGAAAATCATTCTAAGGTCTTCCTTTGCTTGCTCTTGAATTTTAGGGGTAGGGCTAGAAGTATAGATTGTTGTAATGACTTTCTGAAAGGTCAATTTGGCATGTACTGATTAAATAGCCATGGTAGTGCATAATTATTACTAGAGTTTGTAGGAAATGTGAACACTTTGCTTCGTGCATGATTGCGAACTATTTTGGCAAAATGACACAGAATTACGCTTAATTACATGAAATGTGAATCTGTAATTGTGTGTTACATTTCAGCGTAAATTGTACCCTTGTGTACATTTTTGATACAAGAAAACATTTTGTGCTATAAAAATAGTGCAAAACAAAAAGCACCATGAACAACAGCTGCTTGGGTTCTGTTGTTCGCTTGCCTTCACAGTAAATTTCTACCATGAATGGCACATTTAAGGTGCATTTTTACTGTGAACAGTGGCGCAATTTCAGAAATCTCGCATAACAAGTTTTGTTAAATTACTGAAATTATATGAATTATGCAGGTAGAATTGAAAATTAGCCCAGTTCTAGAAATGTGTATTTGTAATTTGTACGGCACACTGTTACCCGCGAGAATATCTTGGTGCTGAGCAGGTGTGGCTACCTAGCCCTGCCTATGGCAGGTTGGTTAATTAAAAAGCCTGGTCTTCAGCTTCTTGTAGAATTCAAGAAGAGAGTAGGAGGCTCTGATGTTGAGTGGGAGACCGTTCCATGTTTTAGGAGAGATGTAAGAGAATGTCTGTCTTCCAAATCTGGTTCAGGGCACGTGTGGGATGTGTGCAAGTAGAAGTCCTGCAGATCGTAGATGTCTCTGAGCTGGACAGGTGTGGCTACCTAGCCCTGCCTATGGTAGGTTGGTTAATTAAAACGCCTGGTCTTCAGCTTCTTGTGGAATTCAAGAAGAGAGGAGGAGGGTCTGATGTTGAGTGGGAGACCGTTCCATGTTTTAGGGGAGAGGAGTTGGTCTAACGGCTTGGGCGGTCGACCTCGAATCTCGGGAATTGCGTTCGAGTCTCAGCAAGGACGCGTAAACATCCTGTGATTCTGGGCAAATCAGTTAATCTCCCCATGCCTAACCAAAAATAATGTGTCCTCATGTAATGCAACTGGTGCTTGTGTAAAGCGCTCTGATATCCGATACCTTCGGGTCAAGTTCACGCTATATAAAACTCTGTAAAATAAAATAAAATAAAAATAGGATGAATGTAACAGAATGTCCGTCTTCCTGATTTGGTTCAGTGCACGTGTGGGATGTGTTTGAGTAGAAGTCCTGCGGAGGGCAGATGTCTGGGTGGTTGGTGGTAGGAGATTGACTCTTCAGGTAGGTGCAGCCTAAGTTATGCAGTGACTTGAATGTGTGGAGTTTGAAATTAGTGCGTTTGAGTATCAGGAGCCAGTGTCGCTCACTGAGGTGTGGTGTGATGTGAGATCTGTGTGAGAGTGCTAGAGTTTGCCCTTTCGCAGGGTCACCCCCAAACCTTTTGCCTTCACCCCTTCTATTTTTGCTGAATTCGTTTTTGTTGGCCTTAGGACTTTGTGTGCAATACCATTGCTAACCAGTGGTAAGGTGCTTGTGTACTCTCCTTTGAACATTGTAAAATTGGCTTACACCTGATTGGCCTATTTAATGTATTTATAAGTTCCTTGTAGAGTAGTATACCATATACCCAGGGTATGTAAATTAAATGCTACTTGTGGTGCTGCAGCACTTTTTGTGCCACCCACTTAAACAGCCCCTTAAAACATGTCCCAGGTCTGCCATTGCTGCCTGAATGCAGTTATAAACTGCCAGTTCGACTTGGCAATCCAACCCCCTTGTTATGCCTTAAACACCTCTTTCATTGCATATAAATCACCACTAAGGTAGGCTTTCAGAAAACCCACAGGGCAAAGTGCATTGTAATTAAAAGGCTGGACATGTACTTTAAGTCTGACATGTCCTTCTGATGAAAAACTCCTAAATTTCTTTTTCACTACTTTGAGAACTACCTCTCCTTTAGGATAACATTGGGTTGCCTTATTTTTTGAGTGGGAACAGGTGAGCATATCATGTTTTTGGTGTCTGAGATAAATACTTTCCACATTGCCTCTAAGTTAAGCCTGACTGCTTTGTGCCAAGCTATCAGAGGGTTAAGTGACTTTTACCTTCACCCTGACACGGATTGTGGTTGTTACTTCAACACCACATTCAACCAACAATCCAATTTCTCACAGGGAGTTTGAGAATGAGACTGGCTGCTGAGTTCTGGGTGGTTTGTAGTATTCTAGAGAGTTGCTTAGTGATCCCAGCATAGAGGATGTTCTGCTAAGCCATTTTGCTGGTGAATGGGACATGGGTGTCCATTTTTCTAGTGTTGCTTTGCAGACATTTGAATAATTCCCTCAGCATCTTCAGGGTGTGAAAGCAGGATGCAGTGACAGTGTTGACTTGTGCGGTCATGTCCACTTTGCTGTCAATTATAATTCCAAGGTTCCTAGCATGGGTGCTGGTATGGGTTTGAGTTCCATGATGAAACGTTCTTGATGAAGATTGCTATTTGTGTTGTCGAGACTGTTGGCTTTCTTCCAGTTAGCGTCTTAGGTCATGCAGGTGGTGAACTTGTTTCTTGTATTATTCCTACATTAATTTGTTTGATAATGTCATTGCTTTTTCATGAAGTGCACTTTATAGACAGTGAAATGTCTTTTTTAATGTTGTAATAAAAAAACATTTGATACCCACAATTTTGATTCAGTATAGTCATACTGCCTCTGATCTCAAATAAGTCAGTTGGAAGGCACTGTAGCTGAAACTATTCAGCCCCTTGGTCTAAAACTATATTGTCCTGGGGTCTTCTTGGCCTTCCATAATACTGGTTACATCGGGGGGGGGTTGCTTTGGGTGACCAGACCCCATTGTTACCACTAATTTCTGAGGATGCTCTTCTAGAAGGGCAAACTGCAGTCTTGGCAGAGCTCTTTTTATTTTCCCAAGCTGCTGTGTCTTGATTAAGAGAGGTTCATGCTGAGGGCTCAGGCAACTTAATAGCAGAAATTCATTACTTAATTTTGCAGATGGCACATTGCCTGTTTTTTGAAAACTGAGAATAGTTTAGTTGCAGATTTTTTTTTGCATAACTGGAGGGTGCTTATAGAACTTTCACGTGTACTGAGTTGCTTGTTTATTTAATTTTTCTTTTACACTTTCTTTTTGAAATTACCACCAAATAACTGATTCTGTTGCCTATGAAATACAAGGTAAATTATAGAATGCTACTGCTATATGAAAGCTTTACTATGTCTTCAGAGGAAAATTTACAGGAGGGTTTGCTGCCAAATTGTTTTCACATTCTTCCATGTGTACTTTTGCTGCAGCTATTACTGACTCTGAGTTATGATGATAGTTGTGTTACTTGGTGTATGGGGAATATTAGCAGATACAGCAGAGTGACTTTTTTTAAATCATGGACTGCAGTTTGTAGCATTTGGTGGAGGGTACAAAGTTTTTTTGATTCGCAGGAGCAATCATAATGTCTATTTGTTTGTGTGACTTCCCCTTAGCCCAATCCACTATAATGCTTAATCCAGCAAATTTTACATCTATGCCCACAACATTGATGGCAAAAGACTCTAGGATGTCTATCTGCAGATCTAGTTTATCAGATTGCTGTGACAGAGTGAGAGAAGTAGCAACTAGTTTAGAGCCCAGTCTGTATAAGCTTCTTATCTACCAGAATGGCAGGGCCAGACAGGCAATGTTCCTATGAACTAGGCTATTTAAGATCATCTTCGATGAAACAAGAGAGTTCACCTGAGCCATTGGTTTCAATCGCATCAGTGCAATCAAGGTTAACTTAGTTTAAGGGATTGTCAATGTCAGCACCATGTAAAGAATTTATTAAAATGGTAGAAGCCATTTCTGCTTTACTTAATTCAACTCTGTTTTGTTTGCCCCTATATTTTGCGCTCTTACTTTAAAGTGATGGTACTTTGACTGCCATTTGGTGTCAGAGAGAAATGACTTGCAGTCTACATTTGTGAAATTGCCTTTCTATTTATAGTCTATCAGGTGACAGCTTACCTTAAGCAAAGTCGCAGAACTTGGGTTTGTAAGATTAAAAGGTTTAGGTGGCAATCCCGAAGGTATGATCTGTGGGTTCTAGTGCACCTATAAGGATCCCACAAAGGGTATGCAGCAAAACAACATTAGTTTCTTTGGTATTAACCCAATATTATGGCCTGCCCCTGCCTTCTAGGCAGAAGGCACAACAACAACGTACTTTGGGTAATTCGCACACAATGGATGTGTTGCCATAGCGCTTCCATCATGCCACTCCAATCAAAGCACATCTCTGCTCATAACGTCCTGTCCTATACTTCAAAACATGTTAAGTATAATATGTTAAACAATTCTTGAAAAGGAAAACATGAAGGCTGGTGAACATCACTGTTAAAGCATGACAGATATGCATGTGTGTATGTGATATTCCTATAGCACAAATGTAGCCAAAAGGCACTGGAGCACTCTACTGGATAAAAGACAAGCACAACGTCAATGAGTGATAGGCAGGGTCACTGGATTTATGCGTCAGGAGCCCAATTATGCAGCAGGGTTGAGTGAATTATGCAGCAAGAAAAGGCAAATCGTGTTGCACAATTTGTGACAGTAATACTTCAGTATTTTGTCATTTTCACACTTGTGAAAACTGTCTGGGCATTGGGTGCAACAAATTAGTACCAGTTTAGCACACAAACATAGTAATAATCAACAGAATGTTTACCAGTCAACCTTGACAATTGGCTGTCCACGTGTTGCAACACGTGTTAATCCATTTTTAGTAACTTTTGAACCAATTGAGCTAGGAACAATTATGTTGCTAAAAATCTGCAGATTAGGCAGCTGATGATGGATTATGGTGGAGTATATGCAGCAAATGCAGCAAATCTATAGTTAAGCGAAAAATACTGTGGCCACACATTTGCATAATTCCAGTGGCCCTGGTGATAGAAGAGGTAGCTGGTTTATGGACTATTAATGCATTGTGATCTTAAAAGAGGTGCATCCACAACTCTTTCCTAAATTGGAGCAGCAATGGGTGGTGCTGATGATATAAGGATGTTGTTCCAAGACATGCTGCCTTTGATTATTTCTTTTTGTACACTTCTTATTCTGCAATGTGATGGTGTCCTGGCTCGGGTGTGCTGAGATCCACCAGAGGTGGTGAGCTTGTATGCAACATCACCTAGGGTGCTGGCTGTGAGGGGTTTGCAAATGATGCAGCTGGTTTTGAAGATTGTGTGGGCTGGCAAGGAGAACCAATGGAGTTCCACCAGGATGGGGAAAGTGTGTTGCTGCGGCATGTAGGATGCCCTCACGTTGAGCCAGTGTGGAGTCTGGGAGACCTTGGAGCACAGTGTTACCAAAATCCAAATGTAAGAGTATGAAGGTTTGACAGCCCTTCTAAAGTCGCTTTCTGGAAGAAAGCTTTCACTTTCTTTAGAAGAGAGAGCTGGTATCAGGCTGTTCTTTTTGGCAATGTGGTCCTAGAAGATGAGGTTGGTGTCCTTGTGGCTTGGCATTCAGTAAAAGTTGGGGTTCAAATCTGTCAATATTCATGTCACTGAGCTAGGTTTGTACTGTTTCATGTCTGTTGCTCTTGGCAAATAACAGGAATTTGCGGTTTGGTTGGGTAGAGATGTCTCTATTTTAAAATCCTGCATAGTTTATTCTTGTCTCCTCTGAGACTATATGGGAAGGACCTCCTTAATCAGTCTGGATGCTAGAGATGCAATCAAAAGATATGTGATTAATCCATGTTCTGTTGAACTGCCCCAGTTTGCAGACATCTGCGGTGATTATATGGTCAGCACTATCAAAAGTTGGGACTTAGCATATCCCATGTCATTCCATTTCGCAGTTCTCTATGATACTGCTCATAACAATGGCCTGAATGCACACAGGCAACATCTTTAGTGAAATCAACACTTTTCATACTTTGATCGTGAAGGCAGACATGCTTGACAAGTGGCACACAGTGAATTCATTATCTACAAGCTCGACTACAAATTTAGCATTTTCAATGAAATGCAGGTTCCCTTCCTAAGTTGAACTCTTAAGCTGGTTGTACAAAACTCAGAACAATTCCTCTCTCTTTCTTTCTTTCGTCCATTTTTATTTCCACTCTCCTAATCATACACTATATTTTCCTCCCTGATGGTACAATATTAATGCATCTACTAATGCATCTACTAATCCATCTACCGATCTGCGAGAGATAATCTTATCTTAATTTAGTATGATTGTTCACCACTATTGCACCTGTCCACAAAGACTATAGCCCAATGACAACCTATGACATCACTTACAAAAGGTGGGGACAATGGGCTTTTGAAAAGGTCCAACGTACATGCCCTAGACAGTCAAAAGAAGAAGGGTACGTTGTTCCTTGGTGGGTACAGGATTTATTTCTCAGAGAACTTGTTGTTGTCACGATCGCAGGGAGTTCTGTCGTGCAAGTCGTAGGAGGAGAGGAATTCCTCCTTTCGGAACTAGTGCCCTCACACACCCAGAAAGCTAGGTGTCATGCTTCATCATATGGGCCTGCTCCTCGTCGGGTCGGCGCTGCAATACCCAACAGGCACCCATAAAGGGGCTCTTTATCGGAGATCTTTTGTTCCTCGCCGTTAGGTGCCGTGGGTGAGAGGGCCCTAGTATGTGTGGATGTAGTAGTGAATGTAATAGTTAAAACAAGTCAGGAGTCCTATGGAATGAACTTTATTCTGGGAGGGCCCCTGCCTGATTAAAAGAAGAAGAGGAGAGGCATCTATCTGACTATAATGGGTCAGGATCTGGGCGCTCTACTCCTGGTGGGTCAACATGTTTCTCACCTCTTTGTCTGGAGGATCATGGCGATTCTTCAGGACCATCCCAGATCCAGCGGTGCGGGGTAGGTCTACCACTCGGCTTCTACTTGAAGCAGACACATATCTTCAATGTGTCCAGAGCCCGCTGGAAACTGATGAGGCACGATCTAATTAGTGATTAGGTTGCCCAGTGAACTCGCGGGAACACATCCCGCTTATCCACAGAGTGGTAGGTAGGTTCCCACCTTACCACTCAGTCTAGATAGCTTCACTTTAAGGTCCTGAAGAATTGCCACTGTTCTAGGACTCAGGGGCATTGTTTCCATTGCAATTAAATATAGAGAAACTCTCTTTTTGAGGGTCAAAAAAGGAATACATATGAAAGGTGATACAAAAATGTTCACAATATAAATCATTTGTTGGTGGTATTCTACTAACTTTAAGAATTGTGATATTTTTTAAGGTGATTGTATCCTGTGAAAATGCTGATTCTCTGATTGGAATTGATGAACCATGTTTGCGATAAAACAGTTTTCCCTCATTATTTTCTCATAGGAATTATAAAGGTGCTTCTTAAGTTAAAATTAGAATTAATTTTCCATAACCTCCTAGCATCTTCCCCAGCCATATGAGAAAAAAATCTGATATTCTGATTAAAAACGCACTTCCGACAGCAGCAGCAGCATGTGAGTTAATTCCCCAGTGTTCTATTGCAGCTTCACCCCAGTGTTCTAATAAACAACTAGAGCGCTTATATTCTGTATTTATGACACAATATGTCATTCCTGAATGCCATCTTGATTGAATTAAAGCTGTGAAACTCAAAGCATTTCCATTATAAATTAATGAAATGAGAGGGTTCATTTTGGCACACAAATGAGGGTTAGTGCACTAGAAAAACTAAAATGAGGACACATTTTCTACAAATTTTCAAATATTTTCTTCACCAACATCAGAAAAAAGTCTGGTGTGCTAAGTGAACCGTACTTCCAATAGCAGCAGCAGCCTGTCCATTGATTCCCCTCTGTTCTATGGCAGTTTCACCACTGTGTTCTAATGAACAACTAGAGGACTAACCTTCTGAATTTATGACAAAAGTATGGCACGCCTCAACACCATGTTAATTAAATCAAAGCTGTAAAAATGAAAACATTTCCTACAGAGGATACTGTAGTAAATGAATAAAGTGAGTGGTTTCTTTTTGTCATAGAAATTATGGTTAGTGCTAAAAAATAAATAAAAAACAAATCATAAAACAACTTGTTTCAAAGTTCACTGTTTTGTATTACATGGATTGTAAAGTACCACATGGTAAAGCTACGTGTGGTAACATCTGAAATTCGTCTGTCAGGACACATAGGGGCCGATTCCGATTCGGGCCGGAAATCTCTCCGACCGAGCCGGACTCGGAGAGATTTCCGACCGAATCGGACCCTAGCAGTCCGACCGAACGAGTACGATGCGCACGTATGCTATCGGACTCGATTCGGTCGGACTCCCATTGAAGTCAATGGGAGCCAGTCGTACGACGCGTACACGGGCTCCCATTGACTCAATGGGCACGACGCGAACAAGGGCGCCCCCTACAGCGTGTTCGCATCGATGTGGGTCGCACCGTGCATGCACGTGTAGGGGGGACCCAAGGCTCCCCCCTGTGTGCGACTCGCGTGCCTGCGCTTCCAGGGGCGTCCGACACGGACCCCCAAATTGCGGCTCCGACAGCTCCTTGGAGCCGGGCTGCGCGAGTCGGTCGGAGCGGTCGAGGTGCGCATCGTACTTACCCGGCCGGGAAACATCTCCATTGCGAGGTGCGCGTCGTCCCCGTGCGAGTCGGTCGGAGCGGTCGGGTCCTGCGAACGAGTCGGTCGGAGATTTCGCGAGCGCACGCATCGTACTCGCTCGCCCGGACGCACGTACGATTCGGTCGGGAAATAGGGCTCCGAATCGGATCCGGTAAAGCCGAATCCGATTCGGAGCCCTACCGGCCGAGATCGGAATCGGCCCCTTAATTGAGGACCAACTGGTGGGTGGTTTTCATGAATAGGCAACAAACTATTATCCAAGAGTAAGCAATTCTTTGACTGGTCTGTCGGATAGTAAACCCCCTCATGCCTAAAAATTCCCATACAAACAACTCAGAGGGTGGGGTGAGAAATACCTAACTATTTTAATCTTCTGTGCAAATGCTGAAGAGACCATTGGAGACTAAGGAAGTCTCATGGTTGTGATCCCTATAAAATTTGACCCAGGAAAAATGAGGGTTTTAAGACAGCAGGTTTTGCACCAACACATGAATAGGACAAAATTAAGTGATACACAACGCCCAGGTCCCTCCACTCAAAGAAACTCATCCTCTTCACATTACCACCTCCCACAACTCCCCACCCCCAAAAAAAACATAACAGGAAATAGGCAATGCTCAATGGCTGACCCTTCCTCGTGAGGTTATGTCTCACTGCATGCATGCAAATACTCCAACCTCCTGGCCATCAGAGAAACTAAAAACGTACCTATTCTAATTCTCTCAGGCCCTGCTTCCACTATCAAATGTATTTCTTGCAAGCATCTTAAAGCAATTCAGTTATACAAAGCATGAAAGAAAGAAATAAAAACAGTGCATTTGTTTGTGGTTACCATACCACACATGGCTTCCCAACAAAAATTATTGTTTTCAGCTGTGTTGCTCCAATTAGTTGCATTGAGCTAAGCTAGTACTACCACTCCAAGTGGTAAACGTGACATGTAATAATATGCAGGTCCTCCCTGTGTTAGTTGACCTGAAATTTTCTAGGAGTCTTCTGCCTCCTTCACTTGCTACAAGCTATCTTTATTCCTCATTCCCTGGTCTGCTTCTACCCCATCTGTTTCACGGCTGCCTTTCACTAAGATGCACATAGCACTTTCTTGCCATTGAACAATCATTTCTCAAAACCCACATTAATTTTAAAGCCTTCTGGCTCTAACAAGGAACTCCAAGTCTAAAACCTAAAAGCAACTCCGTTTAGAAATACTCAATATAGTAAAACTCAATACTCAATATAGTAAAACATGAAATAAATGAATAAATAAAACAAATTTGCTTGTGATTATCAGATGACGCCACATAACCACATAACATTTTCAGTCCTATGCTTACCCTCATACAAATGATTGTTTTCATATGTGTTGGTCCAAATATTTAAATTAAATTGAGCTAGTACCACAACTCCCTTTATACACCGACTTGTTACATCAAAGCCCAAGATTGGAAACCAAGTGACATGGAGTAGTTTGCTGTGTGGCCACAGTTCAAGGACCTGTAATTTTCTCAGAGTCTTCTGCCTCCCTCACTTGCTACCAGCCTTCTCTGTTACTTGTTCTCTGGTCCAAGTTCAACCCTTGACATTGGACAATCATTTAGAAACACCAAACAATATTTTCAAATACTTATAGCTCTAACAATACACTCAGGGCTTCATTGCGATACAGTTCAGACCTCAACCAACAGCTTGTCGGTTGCAGTCCGAACCTCATCTACTTCTGCGGTCCAGCCGATGCATTAGAATGCTTGCGGTCGGAGGCAGCAGTCAGAGGGACCAACCGACAACTTCCGACGGGCTCAGTCGGAAGCTCCTCATAATCCCTTAAGGACGGCGTTTCCGCAGTCAGGACTTTATGTTGGTTTCCAACAGTCTTTCCATATCGGCCTTTCCGATATGGAAAAGCTGTCGGAAAGCGATTCCCCCTGGCCATCCGCTTAGGAGCTCCTAAGGTGCCCCCCAGAAAATCTCTGCACCTTGTGGGAGGCACTGTGATTTTCACAAACTCCCATTTCTCAATGGAATCTTGTGCTGTGGGCAGTTTCCGCCCACTGCACAAGCTCCCATAGGGAAATGGGAGTTTGCGACCGTATCAAGTGTGGTCGGATTGTAATCAGGTGTTTGGAACCACCGACCCATGGTCGGTGGGTTCCCTCACCGAAACGGTGTCGGTCGGAGGAAACTCCGACCGACATTGTAATCAGGGCCTCAATGTCCAACAAGTTCACTTACATCTGTGGGTAACCTCCGTGTACAACCTCCTCACAGAACTGCCACCCGATCTGTTTCAAGTCAATAACACCTGTCACTGTAGTCAGTCTTTTAGTTAACCAGGACTGCAAAACAAGGAAACTAAAATCTCTGTTCTTATTGGTTGGACAAGGTCCTTGACATGGTTGCTATGCTCACTTTGACTGCATTCATTGAATAGAATTGGCATTTCATATTGAAAATGTAACAGCGATGCAGATTTGTACCGGACTTTATTGCCACCTACAGTGATTACCCAATTACTGCACATGAAAATGCAATGTTTTGTTTCTGCTAATCATCCAAAATATACAAGGTAAATATTGTGTATGCAAAACAACCCTGTAAGCATTTATGATTCAGCAGTGCACCGAGATATAGATATATATGCAAATTCACGTACATGCAGGTCTGAAACAAATTATCTGTAATCTTTGATTAAAATATGCTGTAGTACTATTTTCTCATCTAATTAGACACATTATTCAATGTTGTTGAATGGGGGTGCTGATATTGAAGTTGTCAGCCACGTCACTATCGTTGAGTGTCAACTTTTCTAAGAAAGTAGTGTTCCAATTACCTCCAGTTCAATACGATTAAATTCATCAAAGCATGCCCAGGCTCCAGACTGTGCCAGCCCCTTAAATAATTTCCCCATGGCTTTGTTGTCAAGTCCATCAGAACAGTTAAACACAACACACTGGTAAGAGCAAGGTATAAAACATTAAAATTAAAAGCCAAATTCCGGTAAAGTCATTTTGTATCATTCATGAATTTTCTCTGTCCCATCTAAAGCGTAGCTAACTTACTGTAGAATTGCTGTTGCGCTTTTCACAAAAGAACTTTACCGTCAGGCCCAACGTGTTGTTAAGACGTTCAAAAGTGCTTAGTAGGAACTAAAACATTACAACGAATTTCATAAGCAATCTTTATGTCCCATTAGGGCATGCACGTCACTCATCGGTGTCATATTCACATTCTTCAACAGGGATCCTAAGGTCTATATAGAGCTGACTGGGCACTGCCTATATAGTCATTATGCCTCACTTAAAGGAAACAACCGTTAATTACTAGTTTTTATGTTCTTATATGGTGAAATCTTTTAACTTCGGCTGCGACAATGTAGAGCAGATATACATTTTAAAGTAAACGTTTAAAAGAAACCCTTTGTACAAAGGGAATATGGTTACAGTTAAAAAAGCGTTTGGTGAAACTACCACAAACCACAGAGCATGCGAGTGCTTAAAATGGGAGCAGCATGCCTTCATATTTCAGGGGATGCAACGGTCAAGGAGCCAGTGTAAGTAAAATAAGATAACTAGATTAATTTTGGTTTGAGTTTCTTTCTTTCTAAAAATAGAACTTTATGAATCATGCAATAATAAGGCAGGAACTGAACTTAAAGGCTCGCTGGCCTTTGGGTAATTGTTGATAACCTTACATGGACTACTTTGGCAATGACTATTACAGAGCATTGTCATTGGGGTGTATAGTAGGCTCGGTAGCAATTGAGTCAATTGCTTCATTCTGTAAGACAATCCTACTTTTTTTATTCCCCAAGTATTTTAGTGACAATTACAGAGCAATGGAAATCTATAAGTGTCCCATAACAGATTCAGCCGGAACAGCCATAGGGCTGCCGAGGGAACACTCCGACCAAGCTATCTATCCTATTGACACCCGTCCTTTGGGTATCACTAATGCCTGCTGTAGAAACGTCCAATGTATCACCCCCTTCTGTGGCATCACTTGGGTGGCTCTTCAATAACAACACCGGTCACCCTCTCCACTCTCTCCCTTACCACTGTCCAGAATGCCCGCATGGATGGATAAAGCCAGGCCACATCCTGAAAGGAGGCCCCCACCGCTCCGCACCTCAGGCAGTCTGCCGTCGAGCCCGCATATGTTATGCTCAATTTAATCGAAGTCAGATAAGTGCAATGCAAGTAATTGAAATGCATTAACTTGAACCTGGCGCTACAGGACACCTGTCGGGTAAGTGCGCAGACCTCTCTTCACTCTTTTTCATTCATATCATCCTCCACATTCCCCTTCAGGCCTCTCTAGCCAAAATAGTCGACCTGACCCTATCTCTCTTAAGCACCCCATAAAACAGTGAGACTGAACGCCGCGCATTGCCTAATTTTTAGTAGCAGTTGCAGAGTGTCTGACACAGCAGGGGCTACTGGGATGTTCCGATATACTTGTACTCCCAGATACTTGAATGTGTCAGTCGCCTATAGGAAGGGGTAGCACTGAATCGCCAGCCAGTCAGGACGAGCAGCTGATTTTAACGGAAACAATCAGGGTTTATTCAAATTAACTTGGATCTCTGATATGGAATCAAAATCGGCCAACAAATCCATCACAGTCAACATTATCTTTTGCAGAATTACATGACATTTCAGAAAAATTACACAAATTGCAAAAACAGGATTTTGTGCTATATTTTAGTGTGAAGTGTGTACTTGCATCCAGTTTGGCTGCAGGGATGCAATTCACACACAAAAGCACAAAAATACACAGGTGCAGCAACCAGTAGCATTCACGTTTTACTAGTGCTGGGAACAGCATGTATTTACACAATGTGGTGTATTTGCGTAAATTCATGAAACCAGCCCAATATGAAAATACTGAAATTAACAAAGAAATTTCACATGGCCTAATTTTTTCCCTCTGTCATAGGGCCAGATGTACGACCCTACCAATTTGCGAGTCGCAAATTGCGTCGTTTTGCGACTTGCAATTTGCGACTCGCAAATAGGAATGTACAACAGTGTCTCAGACACTGTTTGCGATTCCTAATGGGGCCGCAAATTGCCTGCCTCATTAATATTCATGAGGCAGGTGCAATTTGCGACCCTATTAGGAATGGCTAGCACTCCCAAGGATGATGGCCTGCTGGGGTCAGCAGACCACCATCTCCGAGACTGCTTTTTAAAGCAGTTTTTTCTTAAAATGCAGCCTGTTTTCCTCACAGGAAAACGGGATGCAGTTGAAAAAAGAAAAATGAAACATTTCTGTTTTTTATTCTTTAAGAGTAGGCAGTGGTCTGTGGAACCACTGCTTGCTCTTAAAAAATATTTTGAGTGCCAGTCACAATGGAGAAGGGGTCCCCTAGGGACCCCTCCACGTTTGCGAGTGGCTTACCACCCATTTGAAATGGGTTGTAAACTGCAAGTGTTTTGCGGCCGCAAAACAATCTTACATTGCAGTGGGACTCGCTATTAGGAAGGGATGCCCTTGGCACGCCCCTTCCTAACAGCGAGTCGCAAACCCTATTTTGCGAGTCTGTAATAAGTTACCGTCTCGCAAAATAGGGTTTATACATGGTGCAGACCTTTTTTGCTGTCACAAACGGGCTGATTTTCCATTTGCAACTGCAAAAACGGTCGCACATCTGGACCTTAGTGTTTAGTGCACCTATTTTTCCTTGCCCACTGTCTTCTCAAGTTATACCAACTACAATATCCTACAAGGCCAATATGATATAAAGACAGAATTCTGGGTCTTCCCTACTATTGTCTGTAAGTATGTGATTAACTTGGCCTTCATGGTTACTCTCAGTTTCATTACCCTCAGGAATAAACTTTTTATTAGTTATCTCTAGTTCATGCTTTACTGCAGATAAAAGTGTTGTCTGTGAGACTTTCTGATTATTAACAGACGAATATGCCTCTTGAATACTCAGATGTGTATTTTGTAGAAACATTATACAATTCAGCATCAGTGTTGTAGCGGTTATTTGTTAGTAGTTTTACTCATTATATCATTACTCACCTGTACCTCACCACCATCTGATCTGCTGAGTTTATTATTAAATTGATCTTCTTGCATTGTGCTCTCTGAAACTTTAGCCAGCATTGTTAATAGTTCTCCTGAAATATTGCTTTTGATATTTTCTTGTTGAAAACATGAGCAAGATGGCAAATTTGGGGAAGAAGATAAACAGTATATTTTGAGTTGGGGCAATCTTGGATTTATTACTTCATTCTCCATCTTTGCCTAGCCCTAGTGATTTATTTAAACAAGCCTCATTGTTACTAACACCACATTCTGATACTTCTGATTGAAATGCTTTCTTAGAAAATTGTATGTTTATACCGATAAAGATCACAGGCTAGGGATGGTACCTGGCTCCTCCACTGCAAAAATGGCCTTGGTGAGTTTGGGAGTTGTAATATTTGTCTTGTTTATTTTCATTACATTTCCCTAATCTAAGCAACATTCCTTTCATGATGACAGTCATCTAGGTATTTATTATCCAATGGATCAAATACCTAATTCAGAAGAGGCAGAGTTCTGGCCCTTCACCTTGTCGGTCTATTGATGACACTTCTTTGATGATGTGGCTGACATGTGACTGATGCTGTGCATTACCTCCCCCACCATTCAAGGGCAACAAGGTGATCACTGTTAGCCAAAGGTAAATGGTGGCAGGATCTGTGCCCTCTTTAGCCCCAAATACCATGCTGGTATTAGTGCCCTGGGAGTACATCTTTAAAGTAGGAAGGCAGATGGCTTATTGTTAAATTGCTTATTAATGCCATTCCTTAAACTGTCCTTAAAGTATATGGCCCTACCAAACCGACTATTCTTTTTGACCTAACGTTTCTGAGAAATGTCTTGAGTATGACGATTCATTTTTCATTGTGGGAGGTGATTGTAATCAAATTATGTATGGATCCTTTTGTACACAAGCAATCTCAGGTTAGATTTATTTCCCATAAAAGTCATAAACAATTCCACTCCACTATCTCCTAAAGACAACTGGTAGATTTATGGAGACTCTGCAATCCTTTGCCTAGAGAGTTCTCTTTTTTCTCTCTATCTCATGGGTCTCTCACTTGACTAGATCATAATTTTGTTAGGAAATCATTATCCCAGAATCTTATCAACTCTACTATTGAACTTATTGTGACTTCTAACCATGCCTCAGTTATTGTTGATCTAGATTTACTCCCAGTACATCCCAAATCCAGCAGATGACGATTCAACAAATCTCTCTTTCTAGACAGCTTTTTCCTCCTCCTTTATTTCTCCCATAGAGGAATTTTTTGTCATTCACGCAGACTCTGATATCTCTCCACAATTATTATGGGACACTTTTAAGGCTGCAGCACGGGGTCATATCCTTGACTTTGTTTCCCAAAAAAAGAGGCAATTTGCCAAACATCACAAATCATTACTTTCTACTATAAAATGCCTAGAACATCACAATTATTCTTCTGCCTCTGGAACTGATGTACAAGAACTCATTCTGGCTTAATTCAATTTTAATAAAATTACTACAGACAATGCTTCATCTACTTTACTCCGTAGTAGTGCTCGCTGTTTTGGAGGCTGTAATAAAATGGGAAAGCTTCTTGCTAATTATTTGAAGATCCAGAAACAACGTACTACTATCAAATCTATTGACACTTCCAAGGGAAGGCATGTGTTTTAAGATCAGGATATTTTGGATGAATTTTTGAAGTTTTTCCAAACCCTATATACTCCTGAATCTCCTGCAAATCCTTCTCATATTGATGCCTATTTGAAAGAAACCATTCCTCCCACTCATGATGATCTTAATTTCTATCCTCTTGAGAATTACATATCCTTCTCAGAAATTCTCAAGGCACTCCACTCTGTTACACTCTGTTAGAAAAGGCAAGATTTCTGGGCCTGACAGCTTTACGGCTGGGTTTTACTTGCATTTTTATAACTTATTGCTTCCTAAACTATTGCATCTTTTAACATTTTTTGTAGCACTGGTATGACTGGAGGCACTTTTCAGGAAGCAACCATTTGTCTCATTCATAAGAAAAGTTGAGATCCCACACAGTGCAAAAATCACAGGCCTTTTCCTCTTGTAAACGTGGATTACAAAATGTTCACCAAATTACTGGCTCTGTGACTCAAACGTTTTTACCCAAATTTTAACAGTCTGGTTTTGTCAAGGGTAGGCTTGCATCTGATTATTCTAGATTATTCTGTAATGTATTAAACAAAGCTTCTTCTTTATCGTATTCCTTGGTGGCTGCCGCTATCGATGCAGAAAAGCCATTTGATAGGATTGACTGGACTTTTTTTGCTCAAATCCCTTGCCTGGCATGGATTAAGTTCTAATATGATCTCACCTATTTTTCTTCTTTATAATTCTCCTAAATCTTATGTCTTAGTTAACGGTAGGGTTTCCCAATATTTTCAATTTAAGCTTGGAGTTTGAGAAGGATGTCCTTTATCTCCCCTCTTATTTGTTTCAGCTCTTGAAACCTTCCTCTCTTGAATCTGCAACAACACATTGATATCAGGTTTCAATTATGGGGATATATACATGAAACTTTCTGCTTATGCTGACAACATTCTTCTTTTTCTTTTTAATCCTGACCACACTGTTCCGGCTTTGCTTCACAACATTTCTGAATTTTCTTTCATGTCGGGATATAAGATTAATTTGGATAAAACTGAAATTTTACCTACTACCAAATTTTGTCTTAAGCATCCTTTTGACTCTACTGGTATTCAATGGAATATTTCTAAGATTAAGTATTAGGGTATAAGGTTCACCAACTCTATTAAAGAATCTGTCACAATAAATCCGAAAGAGAGATTTAATCTATCTTCATGGAATACATTGTTTCTCTCTTGGTGTGGCCGACTTGACTCCATCAAAATGATGATTACACCTATTCTACTTTCTATCTTGTCTATGAGCCAAGTATATATATCTATTTTGTATTTTTTTTAAATTGGACTCTATACTCCAAATTTCTATGACATAATAAAAAATACAGACTTTCCTTGACGCAACTCAAGAAGTCTAAGCTGGAGGGTGGCACTAACTTTCCAGACTTTTGGATTTATCATAGAGACTTCTGTTTAAGACAAACTTCAAAGTAGCTCTCCATGTTACCTTCCTCATCTACACTCTTATGGCTCAATATTGAATATTCCCTACTTGCTCCTTTTTCTCCCAGAGAAGTTCTCTCTTTCTCCTCAAAAGAACACCATCACATCTTTACTGTTGTTCAGACATACATGCATCAGGTTGAAGCCCTATCATCAACAGCAAGTTCTATCTTGAGATTCTTTTTACAGTCTTCCTTATGGTATAATCATCTTATCATTATGAATAACAATTCCAAGTTTTGAAGTGTTGGAGGCAAAAGGGTATAATATGGGTTTGTGATTTCCTAGATGGTGTTACACCATGCTCTTTCCCGCAATTCCAGCCATCAATTAATTGTCCCCGCACATTCTTGTATAACATTTCTCTTCTCATAATTATCATCTTGGATATTTTGTATTCATTGCCGATAGATCCTACTCCTTCTACTCCTGAGACTTCCATATATGCTATTTTACCTTCTACTTGTAAAGCTTCCCCTATTTCCAAATATTTTTTCTCTCCTGATATCTCTCGAGTAAAAACTCAGGCAGAACTTAGTTGGAAATCAGATTTAAGATGTACTTGGTGCATCTCCTTATGGAATAAAATATGGGTTGGAGTTCACAAGGTTTCCAGAGCAGCTACCACTACTCAATCATTATTATTTTTATATCACAGACTTTATCATAATCCCAATTTCATAGCCAAATTATCCAAGACTACTGATGGTGCTTACTGGTTATGTGGCCATCCTAATGGGGATCTTATGCACCTTCTTTTTCAATGTCCACCCGCTGCATCTTTTTGGGAAAATGTTTGATCTCAACTAACAAAAATCTTTAACATACAATGTTCTATAACCCCTTTAAAACATTTTTAGGAAGTCTTTCTGATAACAGTATTTTGGGATATTATGTTGGCCTTAGCCTTTTAACATGTTGCAAATAATTGGAAATGTTCTTCTAATATTTCATATAAAGCTTGGTGATATAATGTTTGTCTTTATCATAGATTAAATACAGCTTTCGCTTCTTTGTCTCTTCCATGTGTTTTTAGATATTATTGTTCAGAAACAAACTTTTTATAGATCTTCAGAATATTTTAAACCACTGTAAGTAGTTCCATTGTTTACTTTTAATAAAACTGATCGAACATGAAAGAAATACTCTTCAACATTCGAGGCATTGACAATCAAGAGATGCACACACAAGCCAATGAAAGATCCATCAAGTCATCTAGTGCTTCATACAGGGTATGCGGTGTAACACAGATGAACACTTACAGCCATAAGCAACACATCTTTAACACTAAAAAAATCTAAGGGGCCTCACATGTGACAGATAATAGTCACCTGATCTATTCAAATAAAACGACCCTGGCAATACATTCTTCAAAAATGCCTCTACTAAATTGAACTCAAAGTTATCCAGTTTGATTGTTCGTCCACTGTGTGCCTGATGCACAACTATATTTTGTGTACATTTTGATGACACTTTCATTTTTGAGAACGAAGGAAATTAGCTTTTTTTGTTTTGTAACTGTGTTCACTGTTGCTTTGGTAAAAGCTGGACCTTAAGACTTAATCAAGAACTTAATGAGAAATGTAATAAAATGTATTAATGACCTTAGGTTAATTAGTGTTGCCTAGGTCCATTCTTCTCATACCTCAACTAACATTAGTGTATCACAGGAGTCTTCACCTGCAAAGCAATCTTTCCCCTTGTTTGTTTAACCCGAATATCAGCGGTCCAGTTTGTGAGTTAAGATGTTTAGACACAGATGCTATTATTTCTATATTCTGGCTTCATAATGTAGACACTTCTTAGAATGATTCAAAATAAATATTTAAAAAGACTAGTCAATGGGTTGATATTGCAATTTGCGCAAGTACTTATTCGCTCAGAGAACATAAGAGTTTTCCTCATTTTCCACATCGGTGGTATGACACTATAATATGGGTCCACAGCATAGAAACAGCCAACTTGCCACACTAGTCAATAAAATACTTAGTCACTCTCTTGAAATTGTATCATACCAATAGACCCACCCTGGCATCTCAGAACTTCTGTTTTATCTGTCTCCTCTGGGGGTTGCATACTGTAAGATTCTCAGTTGTGGTAGGGGGCATATTTCCTTTGTTTCTTAAGGCAAAGACCTTTGGATAAAATGGAGCCTGCTTGGGCAGGTGAAGCATCCCCTAACTTTAGCCATGATTAAGAGGTAACAACCGGGTACAGGAAGGTACAGTATTCCTAGTCTTTCTTCAACCCGACTCTAACTTGCTCATTCTGGCCATTCTGAATTATGGGAATTGCAGTTTGAACATTTCATATGTAGGGAAATAAAAAGGTTTGTGGCATGCTAGGTTTTGGGGTATTGAACGGCTTGCTATTGTGTATCGCTTGATGGAATAACTCATCTTGCCCTCTCAGCAGTTAGACTGATTTAAGATGATTGCCACAGCATGTGGTCAAGGTAACTGGTTTCTATTCTCTAGTCTGGTACCCAGAGTGCTAACAGTCATCAAATATGTTTGTAGTTTTGCATTTTTAGAAACAAAGGGTCTTGCTCAAATCATCCCTTAGGTCTGATTGGTTATCACTGGAATTCGTATATCTAGTGGTTTCTTTAAAAGTCAGGCATTATAGTACTTAGGATATTTGCTGAGTTCTTACTAAGATGTTACTTATGCATGCTCCTCTACAGGACTTAGCACAGCAAGAAGGATCTCTGAATCAAAACGTTGGTAAACGTTGCTCTATTGACCATTTGGCCAGCCTTTTTGTGGTCAATAATTGGGAGTATGGCCTTCTGATGCAAAGGATTTTGTCTTAGGTGAGAGAAGGCCCTGTTTTACAAAGGCTGTGGGGTTTAATCTGAAGAGAATACATTGCACTAAAGTCGGGAGTCTATAGAATGGAAATATATATTGGCTTCCCTCATGCCCATTATTAAAGTTTGCTCTGTTTCCTTGTCTTGTTTCAAAAAGAAAAACTGCATATCGTTCTTTATTTTATATATATTTTATTTTATATAGACCACCCAGTAGGGATTTTGCACCCTAAATAAAAGAAATAGCTGACTTTCATTTACAAACTGTCTCAATACAGTCAACCCACAACCCACTATATACTGTCACTTAATTATACGTATGTGGATTACTTATTAACTTTAATTTGATCAACAAATATTATAACTCACACATGCATAATAGCACATTCTTAAATTGATAGCCACATAAACAGCTCCCTAAAAACATTCATATTAATGTGTGCAATAATTGCCTTTTTTTTTTAAATCTGTGAATTGTATTACAAACTCTGAAAACTTCATGAACTTGGTAACTATTGTAAGATAGCTCCTTCAAAAATATTTTGTAGAGAAATTCTGCACACCGTTGATATAGCGGAAACAATTTTTTTTGTAGGGGTGCATTATAATCACACGTGTAGAGCGCAGCTGCATATAATCCTTTGTCGTCTTGACATGGAGTGTTAGGATCTTGAAATGTAATAACGTGAACGTGATGTATTTAGGCCATTGAATAGTAACTTGAAGAATTAACATGGAAAGTATATGTAACTAGCAAAAACATTAACATGTGTTACTGACATTCACTCATTTATTAAATGTGCTTATTAATGTGTCATTTTCTATGTACATAGAAATATTAACTGAATGTGCTATAATTTCTTATGCAATTCATTAAGCTCATATGCCATTTTCTTATGTTAATTGAACTTGTGGGCTTGAAATGCAATTTCCCTGGAAGCTCTTGCTTTAGAATTAACAGTTTGAATTTCATGTGTGCTGTGGATGTCTTTATTTTATTAGTTAGGCAAGGAGAGAAGGAGATACATCCTACACTCAAGCTGATAAGGAAAACTGTTGTGTTTTCACACCGTAGAAGGCCTGGGAATCAAGGTCAACATGTTGCAGTTTAGGAACGCCGCTATCCTGTAGAAAATTACCTATGAGATCATGTTCAGAGCAGATGGCGTGACATGCAAGGGCTCTTGGGAAAAATAGCTGTAATAATGCGATGTTAGAGTAAGGAAAGTGCCCACTTCTTCTCTGTCTTAGGAGAGAGAGAGCATCTTAGAACAAGCTCTGTCTCAATAGCTTTATGCTATTGGACCCATTGATGGTGGAGAGACTTCTTAGGAAGACTCCACATGCTGACACCTTTTACTCCTTTCCCTGAAGGTGCTTGAGAAAGGATGTCATGTTAGTGCTAGTGTAGGGATAGATTGATGCTTTATTTTCATCAACCCTCGATGCAGGGAAATTTGGACTTATGCTTTCTGGTCCTCTGCATCCTATTTCTTGAGTTAATTGTTTTGTGCATGTTGCATCACCTCAACTTTATTCGCAGATTTGATTTTAAGCTGATTCCCATATATTTTTACACTCTCATTTTGAGGTGTCCCTATGTCCAGTTATTTTTGGCTTTGTAATAAACTAACCAACCTTACGTAGTTGTCTGTGGTTATTATGTGTCTAGAGAAACGTCTGTTGAATTCAGTGGCATTAATAACGACTTTCTGCCCTCTACGCTTACATGCTGCTAAAAACAACCATCGGATTGTGATTCTAGAGTAGGTCCAGAACTTATGGTCCCGGCACTTTCACAGGTCGAGTTAACTGTAATATTTAACCATTCAGTCATGAACGGCTGTGATAGGTCCTTACCATTTATTTGAATCAAGTGACAAATCTGGTCAGTAAATACAAATGATCAATTATTGGCCCACTGTTACAAAATAGCCCAGTCACTGCTGCAATACATGGAATTCAATGCTATCTGAAAATTGATTGAAGCAATTTAGCATACCTGAAATACTGCCAGTCCCATCCACTTCATCACAACCAAATCAAATAACATTTAAACTGAGCATCCCTCGGATTTTGAAAACACTGCAAGTAACAGACAAACTGGTGTGTCTTTATGTTTTTTTGATCGTGGTCATTCCATTAAACGCATTGGGATTCAATGCAGCTCCGGGGAATAAAGTTAGAATTAAATAAACGAGTAAAGACTCATCTGTTTTGCGACTTCCTTATCCGGGTCTTTGCACGTTTCTGTGTTTCCTCTTCCTGTGGGCCCCTCGGGTGCTCCACCAAGATTCAACTTCAAAGCTCCCATAGGAGTTCTGAAATCAGAGCATTTCAAGTTTGAAAATATTACATAAGAAATTCCAACACAATGCAAAAACAGAAAATCTTGGAGCACTTAGTCG
Organism: Calotriton arnoldi; assembly: GCA_963921515.1. Classification (NCBI taxonomy): domain Eukaryota; kingdom Metazoa; phylum Chordata; class Amphibia; order Caudata; family Salamandridae; genus Calotriton; species Calotriton arnoldi. Next base: position 1,814,858 of record CAWUFW010002155.1, on the reverse strand, counting down.
TCATTAAAAGTAGTATAATTTATGAATAGCAAAACGTCTGCACGTGTGATTAATTTCTACTCACATTACTTGGGTTTAATTTTTTGTCAGCTCCTCACTGGGCATGGTAGGATATCGAAATTGTGCATTATGGAGTTTTAGACCAATTGAGTGGTATTACTGGCTTCAGGGATGTGTTTTGCATCTGCAAGGCATGTAAGACATGCCAAAATGCCTTTGAATGTGGTTTTCAACATTTGATGGGTGTGGATTTTTCAGACAGGGACTTTTAGGGGGCTACTGCATTTGGAATAATTCTCTGAATATATTACACTGATGATTACAACTTGTTCCTAATGTGGTGTCCAGGTGGAGAAATTTGCTTTATGTCATAGAATATGAAGAATTTAAGCATTTCATATACATATGTCCTCTTAATCTTCCTGGCAGTTTTAACCAATGGGTGGATAGCCTCACTCGCACAGAAGTTTCAAAGTCCTTTCACAGTCCCCCTAGTTCCTGTCTCTCTCAGTTAGTGACTGGCCCTTCATCTCAGGCTGGCCAAAACACAGAGCGTGCTCCTTTTCCTTCAATAAGATTAAGGTGACTGACGTAATTGTGTTATCCTGACCGTATTTCTTCTACAATTCATATGACACCTTGTCTGACTATTCTGCCTTCACGATTATTTCTAACGATTACTTCCCCAGTGGCGGCTCGCAGAGGTAGTGCTGCAGGGTGGTTGGGCGGGGCGGGGGAGGGTTAGGGTGGGGGCGTAGTGGACTCGGACATACGACGGAACGGAGTAAAGTAAGTAAATAAATAAATGAAACAATTTACCTTGCGCGCGCTGCATTGCCAACTTGGTGATGCAGCGCGCGCAAGGTAAATTGTTTTATTTATTTATTTACTTACTTTACTCTGTTCCGTCGTATGTCCGAGTCCACTACCCCCCACCCTGCCCCTCCCCGCTCCACCACCCCGCAGCACTCCCTATGCGTGCCGCCACTGTACTTCCCTTTAAATGTTTCTCAACCTGATGCATTTTCAGACATGACCAACTTTAACAAGCAGATTATTAAATCCCTAGGTCAGGTAGCTCCTCTTAAAGAGGTCACAGTGAAACGCAGGTTTTTGTTGCGAATTCTGCATTTTCTTGCCCTGCAATGCTGCATATGTATGTTGTAGTGAAGGAGGATGGGGCTCCAGCTCAGGCAGGCTTATTTCTTTGTCTTGTGTGCCTACTCTTTGCTTGTCGTGCTCATCCACAGATGTTTGTGTTTTAAAGGTGTCCATTTTTTCCTTGTTCTCCATGGTTTCTTTCTTGTCCAGCCATGTGCTCATACAAAATTTTGTGGAACCAGCGCAGCCTGTATGTGATAGGCAGCCATGTTGGCTTTGTTCTCCATGCCTTCTTCAATGAAAATTTTTACTTCTGCCAACCATTGGCATGAAATATTCTCTACAGGCCGTGCCATTAGAAATAATAGCATTTTTCTACAGTCTAATACAAATACATTTATGATTTCCAATGAATAAACTCCCTCCCCCTTGAGATACGATTTTTATTAGGCTTTCCAATCATTAAAGTCTGCATACATGTTGGCCCACATGCATCAAAGAAATAAATTGCGACTCCAAAATAGCGAAAATTAAGGATTCGCTATTTCAGATTCGCTAAACGGAATGCACCAAATAATTCGGTAAATATTTGCGATTCCTTAAAAATCGCTAAAATATTTACCGATTACTTATTTACCGATTCGGTATCTGCGAATTCGCAAATACCGATTCGGTATCTGCGAATTCGCAAATACCGAATCGGTATTTGCGAAAGCGCCGATCGTCTCATGGAGATGACATCATACCAGGAAGTGAATCCCAGATACCACACACCTGTGCAGAGTTAGAGACTGAGGAGGAGGAAGACTGTTGGTGCACAGCCTGGAAAACACATTTTCTAGCAGAATCTGAGACCAACAATTACAATGGACCCAGGAAACAAAAAGCAGAAAGGAGAAGGCAGGAAGAGGAAAATAAAATTCAGTGAGAGGGAACTGGAAATACTCACTGAGGAAGTCGTCCAAAAAAATGACCAGCTGTTTGGGAAACAATCCCTGCATGTTGCAGAGTCAGTCAAGCGGAAGATCTGGCTTGGGATACAAGCCCGGGTCAATTCTGTGGGGGTCACACACCATGACATCAGCAACTTACAGAAGCGATGGTATGACCTTCGCAGCCGGGCAAAAGAGAGAGTGGCTGAAAGGCTGGCATCTGCAAGAAAAACAGGAGGGGGAACATCCACTCAGCCTGCAAACACCCCAATGGACGACTTGGTGGAATCCACTCTGCAGCCCGAGGCAGTTGTCGGGGTCACGCAGATTGACACCTCAGGACATGCGGGGACCTCCCAAGGTAAGAGCACATCCAAACATATTGCAAAATAATTGTAAGCCAAAGTGCAACAAATGCATACCCTGCGTAGTGTAGCAGGCATGAGTCCAGTCCACCTCTTACTTGCAACCCCTAATGCATTGTGGGAGTTGTATGCAAACATATGTAATGGCAAAGCATGGGGGAGTAGCACAGTTCAAATGCAACAGCGTACAGCAAGGCAGTGACAACAGTAGACTTCCTACATCACAGAAGTTAATTTATTACACCTCTGTGAGCGCAATGTCACAAACATGTGCAAAAATAGATTTTTACATTTTACAAAACAAAATGATCTTGCACTGTTTCCCTCACAGATGCATCACAGGAGAGTGACGTGGCAGACATCCACGATTCACAGGGACATACAGACCAGCAAGATGAGGGACAAGAGATGCCGGCATCCTCACCCCTACCTGTTCCCACTTAACGCAGGAGAAGAGTACTGCCACTGCCCGATTTGGATAGTGAGGAGGACACACAAACAGGAGCAGACCCACAGGGCACTGCCCATACACCCCCACCCCCACCACCAGAGGTAACAATACCACCACGTCACAGTCCGTTCCGCAGGCGAAGGCCAAGTCCATTTCTGAGGTCTGCTGTGGACGATGGTGAAGCTGCCTGCAGTCTGCTTGAGACCAAGATGTTGAGGGTCCAGCGCCTGCAACAGAAGAACATGCGACTCATGCAGGAGCAATTGGGAACAATGGCCACACACATGGGTGGGATTCGTGACTGCATGAAGGAGCAGACGACTGCACTCGTTGAGGGTTCAGGGCACACGGTGACAAACTTGACCGTATTGCAACAGCCATTGAACAGATGTGCAGTGTCATGCAGGCTGAGCATATCTCCAATACCAGGAGGCAACAACATGCTATGGGGCGCATGCGCGGATACACCAGGGCCATCAACAGGCTGAGTACTACGACAGCTCAGCTATACAGGCGTGCAGTCGCCATGCAGGTCGAGATGACCCACTGCTGTGGGGATGTGGCCAGGGGCCTAATCCAGGTCACCACTGCTGTGGAAGGGCTGCAGACAGCAGCAGCCAGTGGGAACCTCATGCATGGAGGGGGGGAGTGAGGAGGCCTCCAGCCTTAGCAGCCTACTGGTGCCTGTGGCACATAGCAGGAGCGCAGTAGCAGGAGTCAGGCAGTCACAGAAGACACCATGTCAGATGCAGCTGGGCCTACTACAAGGGCCACAGGGGGGCGTCACAGGAAGCGTTAGACATTTGGACATACAAACAATCTGGTAATGTAACCAGATATGTGTTACCTATACGCACTGCCGTTGCAGTCCCAAGGCAATGAAATGTAATTGCCTGTACATGGTATGTGTGCATTAACACATACACACAACTGTCACATTAAACCTTTAACCAAATTCTGTGTTGTCATGTGCTTACTCACCTTAGAAGTAATGTTGCGTGATTTCTGCTCTTCTACGTCTGCCCTCTGCTGCATGTGGTCCGCCTGCTGCATGGGGTGGTTGTATCGGCTGTATGTCCTGTTCTGGCTCACTGTCAGAGTCCACCAAGGGGATGCCTCTATTGGTGGCTATGTTGTGCAACATAGCGCACGTTGCCACAATCTTACAGCATTTCTCAGGACTGTACTGTAATGCCCCACCGCTCTTGTGTATGATGCGGAATCGCGATTTGAGTACCCCAAATGTCCTTTCAATAACATTGCGCGTCGCAATGTGCGCACGATTGTAACGTCGCTCCCTTTGAGTGGCAGGATTCAGGTATGGGGTGAGGATGTAAGACCTCACAGGGTATGCGCTATCACCTACAGGATGTGAGACACCAACATACATTAGTCACTGCAATGTGTCACCATGGTGTACATTTTTAAATTACAGTATTACATTGATTTACCCAGTAGATATCCTTCTCCGAACTCCCCCGCAAGTAGACGTCTGTGTATTCCACTGTGCCGGAAGATGTATGCGTCATGGGCACTGCCAGGGTAACTTGCCACAATGTCAGTGATTAGTGTTTTTGAGTTGCATGTTACCTGTATGTTCAGTGAGTGGTAAGATTTCCGGTTGCGGTAGACATACTCATTCACTGCAGGGGGACATATGGGTACATGCGTCCCATCGATACAACCAATCACATGCGGGAACTGTGCAACCTGATAGAAATCTAATTTGGTTTGCATCAACTCCTGTGGTGTGGTGGGGAACCTGATGTGGTTGTGTATCCTCTGCAACATGGCATTTAGGAAACTGTTAAAAACGGGATGTGGCACTTTGGGAGACCCCGCCAGCTGCTGCAATTACTCCCTGGAAGGACCCTGAAGCTAGGAGATGCAGGGAACACAGGACCTGCACATGGGTGGGTATGGCATGTGTCCTGCGGGTCTGCCACTGCAGTATAGGGTCTAACTCAGCAATTAGAGCCAAGATAGCTGCAGCATTCAGCCTATATTTATCATAGATCTCCTCCTCCGTCTGCCCTAGCAATGTGACGCGCACTCTAAAGATTCTCTCCTGGATCCTCCTTCTCCTCTGTGCTGCTGCTCTCAGCCTCATCCTCCTCGCCACAACGTAGAGCGCTGCCATGGTGGGTCTGTGGGATGCATTCTGGGACTGTTTAAGTAGTTTGCTGATGATTTACACCTGTTTTTGATTATGTGTGATTTTTACCACCTGATGTGATGTCTTCTAGTTTAAGGAATGCAAATTGCGAATTTAGGCTGGTTCTGTATTAGCGAAAACTTGATGCATCGCATTTTGCGATTTCTTAATTGCGCTTCCTAAAATACAGATTCGGTATTACCGATTCTGTATTTTATGAAGCGCTAAAATTGCGAGTACTACTATTTCTTGCGGTTTCGCTTAATGCATCTGAACTAGCTAATTTGCGATCGGTAAAGGCTTTTTTTACCGATTCGCAATTTTTTCGGCCGCAAATTAGCTTGATGCATGTGGGCCGTTGTTACTAATAACCAAAACTTTACTCTTGCTAACAAACAGTGACTTAACACTGTCTTAACTTGGGCTGGGTGATATTTTTGTGCACAATATTTGGATGTAAATCATAGTGCGTATCAGCCAAAAGCTTGGCCACATTTTCTAATATACATATTTCGTCATTGTGCCATGTCACCTAAAGAAAACTCCATTCGCGCAAAAAATGTATCACAGGAAAAACAAGAACAATACTAGAAGGCTTGCCCAAATGAAAGAGGCTGCTGTAGGCACTCTTGTTACTAGATGGGCACTGTTTATTGAGTGAAATTCATTTTGAGGTTATTTTTTGCCAGTGTGCACAATTCGGGCACCTTTTTAGCACAAAATCAATTTGTTTAATAGGAAACATGCCATAGAGTGTGAGGCCACTGTACATACAGTAGCAACTTCTTCTTCCTGTCCTCAGGGCTCCTTCGAGTTCTTTGCTGAGTCCCTACTAGTTGTGGATTTGGACTCTGGATGGAAAGTATCACTTTTTCTTGTCTTCAATCTCTTCTGCGTTATCCACCCATGGATGTTTTTTTATTATTTAGGAACATTTAAGTTCAGTTCTGTACTTTGTAAAATATTTGATATTTGAAGGAGGACAGGTACCAACAGTTTAATCACTCTTTCTAAATTTTTTCACTTTGATTTTTGGTATTGGATGGTGTTGAAATTACAATCTTTAATGTGGTATTTCCCCAGATTTTTGTTTTCTTTAACTGAACCCGTTTTTGTTGTCCATAGGGCTTTTAAAAATTGTAAAATTTACTTATTCCTAAAAGACACATATAAATTAATGATAAGTTCATTTTATATGGTACTACATGTACCCAGGGCCATAAATTAAATGCTATTAGTGGTCTGCAGTGCTCCTTGAGCCACCCACTAAAGTAGCGCCATAAGCATGCCTCCAGGCCTGCCCCAGTTGCCTGGGTATTTAGTTTTAAGCTGCTATTTCGACCTGTCAAAATAAATCTTTTACAGGACCTAAACCTTCCTTTTTAATACTTATAAGTGACCCCTACGGTAGGCCTTAAATGCCTATGGGGCAGGGTATTTAAAATTTAGGACATGTATATTTAATGTTATACATGTCCTGGCAGTAAAAACCCCTAAAGTAATTTTGCACTGTAGCAAGAGAACACTGGGTTACACTATAACAACCTATAATGCTTAATTTTAATTTAAGAGCAGCTAGAAACATGATCCAAGGGCTCATATTAATAGCAGTTTAAAATCCAACTTAATATTAAACTCAGGTTTTATTATTGCTATTTTGACAATTATACTTTTAGAAAGCTGAAATTTTCCTGCCTAAACCAAATGTGCCTTTCTGCCAGTGTCACCTGACTGTTAAAGGCTCTCCTGTGGTGTTATATGTATTGCTCCCAGACAGTGGACAAACGGCAGGCATGTGGAGGGGTGTTTTTATTCCTTGAGCAGGATGGCCTGGGGGATTGTGCCCATCCCCTTCCTGAGCTTTAAATTGTGCCTACCCTGTCACTGGCAGATGTTGGTCACCCCTAGGCCTTCCTTAATTTGTTTTCTTAGTGAGCTCGGCTCCACACCCAGTGGGAAGGGGGAGCTGCCCGAGAACTGGTTTTGAGTGACCACAAGGGAGGGTTTGCCCAGGGAGCTCTGACTAAGGGAGAAAGGCCCTGCTATCTTGGATTGAGGTAGAGGGAGCACTATGCAATAGTTTACAGTAAAACACACAGAATGTGCTGCAAAAGTGGTTAGGGAACTTTTACCCCATTGGATAGGGAGAGGCCATGAGTTTTCCCTACCCATAGGCTGGCACTGGACATAGAAGTGGCATTCTCAATACCACTCTCAGAACCCTCCTGGACCTGTGAAGAGCAGAAGAAGGACTGTCCTACTCTCTGAATCCTGAAGGAAGACTGGATCTGCTTGCCTTGAGCCCAGGACCTTAGAAGTGACTCCAAGGGTCAGTTGGCTAACCTCCTGTTTGAGCTACAGGGACTCAACAAGCTTCCACATGGCTTTTTCTGCAACTGCCTAGCTGATCAGTGCCAACTGAACCTGCCCTGGACTCTTCTGCTGGAGTGAGTCCTACCCCCAAATGGTGCTCACAGGTCCTGGGCCCTTGGATGATTTAAGTACGTACTCCCACTTTTCCCTAACTACAAGATATGGGACTTGGAAACAGTTTGTTCTCCGGAACCATGGAGAACTGGACCATCGTCGAAGCCACAACCGTCAACTTTGTATCACCAGTCAGCCTCAGCTTGCCTGTTTGCCCCACTGAAGGAGGTATGACTTCCAGAAAAGTTTCAACCTCCGAACATAGAGTGCTCCATTGGGACTGTCTCAGAACAGCAACCCCTCGACGTCGAGGCCTTCCTGCTCACCGACTTACCACTTCACCCGTGCAGAACACTGCCTTCATCCACAACCGTACCAGGACCCCGCCTTTCAGCCACCTGTGATCATAGACCCCTGCTTCAGGTCCAGCTTGAAGCATGCTCCGTTGATGACTCATTAATGAACACTCTTTCTCCATAAACATTTTTACATCAGAAGATAAACGTTTGCATTGCGGTCAGCCTTATCTTTTGGCTTGGACCTACTATAGTGGGACCACATAACTGCTGTTGGCGCGTTGTGGCTTTTTTGCGCTATTTTTAACTCAAACCTTTAAACTTCATATCTCCAGTTCTATTTATTGGATTTTTGTCATTTTGGTATCATTTAATTTATTAACATTTACTCTATTTTCCTAAATTTGTTTGGGATTTTTCTTATATTGTGTTTTCATTATATAACTGTTACTACATCAATACTTTACACATTGCCTATAAGTTAAGCTTAACTGAATTTGTGCCACACTACAGAAGGGTTAAGCACCGTCTGATTTCATGACTTTTGCGGTTCATTCTGACAAGGATTTTGTTTATTATTCGAGGTGGACTGCCACCAACCTCAACCAAATCTTCAATTTCCTACAGACGGCCTGAAGTTTGGACTAGGTGATATGAGTGTATAGACAATAGGCATATTGAGATGGTAGAGACCTCGGTATATATTCCCTCATTTTCCTTGTTTTCTGTTAAGATTTGTGATTAAACTGCTGAGTTTTCAGCTTGCAGCCTTCTAAATGCCATCAATGATTTTCTCATTTATTTCAACGTATTTTCCACATTCTCACTACTGCTTTGTTAGAGCTATTTTCAGGGCGTATGGATGGCCTTGAATTCATAACACATTCAGTGTACCTTTGTCTGCCTCTGCCTGTTGGTGAATGTGGGGTGGGTTGGGAAGAGTACAAGAATCCAGGCCCGGCAGCAAGACATGTTCCTTTGTTCTGAGCCATATTCATCCCCATGTGCTTGCACACATTTTTTGTGTGTGATGGTTGACTGGCTTGGGACATTGCTTGGGGCATTTGTACATTTTATTTGACTTTTTGTCAGTCTCCATGTTGCTGTTTTGTCATTTTTCAATTTTTTGAATTGGTACATTCTTGCTGGTAGTTTACTGTAGTGTATAGACTAAGGCACAATTTGGGTTTCTATTTGTGCAATTCGTGCCTGCAATGCTGTGATTCTTTCCCTGTAATGCTACACATGTTTGCTTGTGGAGGAGGGAGGATGGGGCTCCAGGTTAGGCAGGCTTTTTTCCTTTGTCCTGGTTGCCTTCTTTTTGTTTGCCATGTACTCATCCACCATTTTTTGAAACAGGTGTGTGTTTGATAGGTGACTTTTTTGGCTTTGTTCTCCGTGCTTTTTTTCTTGCAAAGCCATTTGCTCATCCCCCATTTTGTGAAACTTTTTGGTATCTGATAGAAAGACATTTTGCCTTTTTTCTCCATGCCTTCTTCACTGTAAATATGTATAACAATGGGAACAACCATTCAAGGACCATTAGGGATGAGTCACATATTGGCATAAAGAACAAAAAAGGGTTCCCAATCGATAATGTATTTACATGTTAGTTGTTTTATCCTGAAATGTGGACCTTTTCTAATGTCATTAATAACTGACTTGTCAAGCAATGTTCAAACATTCTCCATGAACAAACATAACCTGTATGTCATTATGAAATGTTTTCAAGAAAAGATTTGTTTTTAATAAAAGGTTTAAAATTCATTATTAAAGTCTTTGTTCTCCCTGCCTTCATCTTTGATAACCCACAAGCTCATTCTTAGTTTTGAGAAGTCGCTGTGTGTCTGATGGATAATTAAAAACCATTACTGCCATTCTTAAAAGCCTAATATTGGGAACATTCTGTCCCTCAGATATTTTTGCTAATTTTCTCTTTTTAATATATGTAATTCTTATTATTCTTATGGGCTGGAGATACTCTGCATAGTAAAAGGTTCAAATTTATAAATAATTGAATCCACTATGTCCAGCCTCCCATTCCCTCTCATCTGTCACATGGGCCCTAGAGGGAGAAGACATATATTTATTATCTCTTTCTCTTTCACATACGCCTCAGTGGGTGCTGTTGTAGTAGTGTTATGTCAGACTCAGTGCATCAATGGTCAGTTTCAAGGCCGTTTGTCCTATTGAAAAATATTTGTAAATATTTTTGTAATATCAGCTTTTATTTGAGCTTTGTATAACTAATGTGCTTTCTCTCAATTAGTCTATATATGGGTATCATAGAAGTAAGTTATGATGACTTGTACTGCATTCAATTAACTGGCCAAATGTGATTGGCTTCTTGGTTATTTCTTATTCCCTGCCATTGACCGAGACAGAGACAAGTCTGTGAATTGGCTGACTCCAGAGACCAGAGACATCTAGCATAAGTTGCTCACCAATGAAGGGTTAAGAGAATGGCACACAAGAAATAAGCTTTTGCGAAGAAAGCAGACAATGAGAAGAAATAGTCTACCCTCACCAATACAAGAAGCACTGTCATCAAACCCTCTTCTTTTTTCCACCAATGTGCTCAATGTGGTGTTCATGTTATGCCCTCTTCTAGGCAGGAAACATGTGGGATGACGCCTGCATCAACACCACCACAAAAATCGAATCAAATGTCTCTCAGTGATGCACTGACAGCAGATGTGTATGACACCAGTAAATTTAAAATGGAGTTGTCCCAGCAAACAGAATCATCGAAGCCAACCAAACAGGAACAACAGTCAACTACACACCTGGGGCCCTATTAAACGTAGGGCACACTTTCGCTGTTTGTGCCACGGTGCACCTCAAAAAAGGTGTGCCAGGCTCAAACAAGGAAAGTGCTCCCTATTACATTAAATGCACTACCCCCAGGACAGCTGCAAATACTCGCTGCCACAGGAAAGCGCATTCAAGTGAAAAATGGAGAGGCTTTTAAGGAGCTGCTCCGTGTTTCACTGTGCAGGTGGCAATCAGCCCACACCTTTTTCAAGAAGGGAGAGAGATCCCCTTGCATGTGTGTCAGTGAGTGACTGTACCTGCCTGCAAGGGGATGTCTGGGGGTTCCATAGGAGCCCCTTTCCCCACTCCAGAGAGCTGCCATCAGGGGGTGCACTGACATTGTGCATCTTGACAGTTTCTTTACCCCTGCGCCCGCATATATCTAATACGGTGTGGGCACAGAGGAAAATGGATTCCTTCATTTGTATGGGGCCATTCTCCCATGCAAATGAGGGAACACCCTCTGGTGATAGTGCTGGCTCTATATGTGTGCCAGCGCTATCTGTATTACAGAAAGAGTCGCACAAGCATCTGCAGCCCTTTCTGTAATACCAAAGTGCCCCGGGGGCATGCAGAGAGGGCGCACATGCCAGTTGCACCTCCGGGGCACTTTCCAAAATACGGCACCTGACCTTTCAAAGGTATGAGCAGGACATTTAGCATTCTCTTCCACCATATTTATCATCTTCTCTATCTCCTCCTACAAAATAATAAGGCTAACACTCTCTGTTTTCCCCAGGTTCCCCAAGCCCTGCAATGGGACAGAAGGAAAAAACAAGCTTTAATAATGCATATATGGCAGGGAGGAAGAGTAACCAGTCATTGTTCATGTCGACTTTGTCACTGAGAAATGCTGGAGAAGAGCTGTTTAACGTCTTCAGACGAAGCATTTCTGTAGTGCATGTTGGCCTTCTGTACAGCCGTGTACTCCTTCACCTCCCAAATGGCGATGCAGATACTCTCAAGCTGGGGCATGATTTTCTCCTGCCACTGGTCTCATGCTGAGACAGGTTCACCAGGCACTCTGTAGCTTGGCTGTGGTGCAGGAACTCAGAATGGTACAGTAGAAGACTCCAGTAGAAGCCCAGCTTAGGATTCGTCGTCCTCAGGGGTGGAGTTTTCTTAGCCCAATCTCTGATGGTAGTCTCTCTAGGACTCTTTATACTGGAAGCACAATGATAGAATGAATTCATTTTCCTATCTTTCCAGTTTCTTTTGGGCCATTGACTGATTTCTGACATAGGACACTGTTATGAAATGCAGTCAAGCATTATTTTTTGATTGGTTCATCATCCATCATCCATTCACTTTCTATTTTGCTCCCTAATATTTGTCATGCAGAAGAATTATCTAAACAAGTTTACTTTTTCAGCTCCTTAAGTCAGATCCTCTTCAGCTGCAGCGAGTTTCTAGTGTTAAGCTGCCCTGTGCCTGGTCATCCTCTTGAATTTGTAATTCTTTGCTTGGGAGTTTTGTGCTTTATGGTATTCCTCTTTATGTGTGACCCATCAAACCCAATCTCAGGGTCTGCAATCCCCATGGAAAAATCTGTATTTAAAAAAAATAATTTAACACGAGAGGATGTCCTTTTTGCTCCACCCCACCTGTAGGGGGTCAGGAGATGCAACCCTTGCGACTGCTTAATTTTTTTCAGGTTGTGGGAAGCGAGTTCCGCCATCCTTAAATGGTGACTACAACATTTCAGTTCAAATTGTTCCCAACCAATCAAAAAGCTTCAAGCCTCCGAACCTGGTTTTGGGTTCGCATAATGAGAACCCTAGTCCAATCAGTTTTCTTTAGTTTCTAAAATTTGGGTCCACAAATGGTCCATTTGCAGTCCAGATAACTCTATTTTCTAGCAATGATTGAAAGGACAACTCAGTTTGAGGCCTGCAAAAAACACTTTTCATACATTCATATCTCAATAACTACTTAACGGATTTACACCAAGCCAAGTGAGTTCCTTGAGTAAAGGCCATTAACAGTGGGGGTTCTATGCCTACGCTGTGTTGGCGCATGGAAAAACTACAGGTGGTATCCGATCAAAAATTACCCCTCCCCTCAAAAAAAGTTGAAGATATGGTTAATGTATGCTAAATCAAATCTTAGAAATTCACTTAAACCACCACAGTTAAAATGCAGTTATGGTTACGAATTAAACCTAAAAGCCAATAAAATTTGCAAGCCTAGGTTAGAACCACAGCCCATAATTCACACAACAGCCACGCAAACTATAACTTGCACACCAATTGCAGATGCAATGATGTGCTACTTTATGAAACTGGCATTCACATGTGTGCTCATTGCTCATTTTTTTATTAGGATGAGGGAAGCATATTGCATTTAAGCCTTTTCAACCATAAGTCTTCTAAACACCTTTCAATTTACTTCATTAGTGGGATGAAGATTGTAGTGTTGCAAAACCTGTTCAGTATCTGCGTGCCTCAGTGCAGAGAGGATATTGTGAGACTTCTCTATTAGTGACCATATCAGATTTGGCCCGTAGTGTATCTCCACTTTGATAGCCAAGAATGAGTAGTGGTCTGAGTGCTGAGATATTCTCTGATTTGGAGTCACTTAAGGTCTTTTTCTCTGCCTGATATTGTTCACCCTTTGTAAGACTATAAGTGAGGTTCCTTCCTTAGCTAGAAGTAAGTAGGTACTTACTGTGCCTTTTTACGTTTTGTAAATCTGTGTATTAATCTCTGTATATTCCAATGATTGTTCTTATTCTACCACAAACATGATAGTTTCTTATACTGGGGGCCACGTGCAGGCCATTTAGCCCGAGCACAAGTGCTGCAAAAAAAAATCAAACATTATAGGGTTTCAAACATTATTTGTACCCATTTTAGCACTTGTGCCGAAAAACAGCTGAGTACAATTAGCGCTCTCTCTTTTATGTGGACACAGCAGCAGAATACACCTCGTAGTAACTGTCTATCCAAAACTGAGTAGAGTAATGATACATACGAAAGGTGTATAAGCATCACGTGCACATGCTATACATCATTAGTATCTTTCAGATATTATTAGCTGGGTGCATAAATAGTTATAAATAGTACAGCAGGTGCAGAGATACCAGGCGCACTGCACCCTGGCTATGCTACTGTGGCGAAAAGAGCCTAATACCTAGTACAAATGTCACTTGCACCTGACTGGCTCTCTAATCTGTACAGCTCTCAATGGCCCTGTTAGTAGTTTGACATCTACAGATACTACCCTTTAATAAGGTAGAGGGCACAACTTTCATATCAGTGTGGTCTTAAAGTGATGTTTTTAGTTGAGCATCCATTTCAGCTAAGAAGTTCACTACACAGTTGGCTGGGGTTGCTTGCTGTTTAGAGCGGTTCGGTCCAGTTGTATAACCTGCACTGACCCTTTAAGGTCAGAGTCAACAGTGATTTATTTGTGGCTAGCCTATTCTATAATAACACAGTGAGCAAAGAAAGGGCGGAATGAAATGCTGCCAAGAGATTCTATTAGTGGTTAGGGTTCACTCAAGCATTTCATTCCATATTGTTTTGTTTTTCTCGTTATTTGACTTCACACTAGAAATGCCCACTTCATTTAATTTCAGCACTAAAAAGCGGTCTTGCTTCAAACAGATTTATAAATTATTACCTAGTGCTGTAACATCAGCATTTTCTAATTCTTATGTTTGAACTGCTTACTTCATAGGTATTTTGCCTTATCCAACATTTCTATAATGGTATTGGTGTTATACAAGACCCTGCTAATGGAGGCTTTCTGGTTTTAGTTGTTTATACACACTAAAACAGATTTGATACTCCCATTTGAGTCCTTGAAGCAGAAAGACATTTAAGGTAAATATATTTCTTTCAATAAACTAAAAAGCTGACAGAAAAAAACAAAGCTGTACAAGCTTTAATAAACACGCTTAGTACGTCAAGCCTCCACCTAATAATTAATTAATGTGCTGAAATGTTGTTTTTGGTGTGATATACTGTCTTAAGTTAAGTGCATATTAGCAAGTACTATGCAATAGCCACCTGCAGGCTGTGTTAACTTTCATCACTACAATGCCAGCAAATTGGATTTTACGTGGCTGCCACATCACTGAGTTTGCTACCAGTGTTTGGGCATTGCTTTATTTATTTTACATTTTAAAAGAGCGCTACTTTACCAGGCAAAAATGTCAGTGTGCAATGTAGTGATTGTGTTTTTTATGTATATAGCATTTCAAACCTACCACTTTAGATGTGCTGAAGTACGTTAGTGAATCGGTAGAGCTATAAATAGAAAAGTGTTTTTTTTTTCTTGTGTTCTAAAGTAGTAATTTTTGGGTTCTTTGAG